>VZRU01012365.1:42918-56792 GCA_013398155.1 Pedionomus torquatus
GGCAAAAACTTATTTCTTTGCATATAGGTCTAGTCTCTGTTCCAGTATCTGCTGATGACATTTGGCTAAGTCTGAGCTGCCATTCCCACTCCTTATGCTAGTTTATTGAATTCACTAAAACTGACATTTTAAATCTGTTTCAGTTTAAAATAATTAGCCTCAAGAATTTCTCTCTGTTAGTTGATTTACATAGATATTTATTTTCCAGTTGATCAATATAAAATTTATTTTAAATCTAAAATGTTCTTTAGTTGTGGTGACAAACCAATGCTTTAAATCTTTGTAGAAATTAACAAAAGAAATTGCAGGATGCATTTTGTGGATTAGAGAAGGAAAGCATTTGCTATTTTGTTGTTTAGTCATGCAGAAGATTCAAGTTTGGCATCACAGGTGAAGGGCAAAGTCAGGGAGGAAGTTATCTTAAATTACTTCCTCATAGGCACTTAATATGATCAGTCAAAAGTGCCACTTTATGCTGGAACTGAGGACTTAAGCACATTCCTCTTTAAACAAGAGAAACTGATTTTAAGAAACGAACCCTCATTTGAATGCAATTGTGAGATGTACAGGAAGGCAATAATTTTTCTGAACAATAAATATGTATGCAGCACAGTTTCAATGCTTTAACACAGATTTTATGCTCTGGCAGTCTGGAGAGAAGTGCTTCCTACTCAAAGTGCAGACATATCAAAAGCAGTTTGATACATCTCCTCCAATGCCCCAGTAAATCGCATTTTTAAACTTTGTGTCATTGCTTGTGGTTCTTAATTTTTTTTCTATTTGGGTATCAATGGAATAAACAGAGTTTCATTCCTAGTGCCCTAGGAATGGCACCGACATCTCTAATTTCTTTATTATGTTTCCTATTGAACTTCTGCTCAGAAGGAAATGTCTAAGTCACTACTGAACCAGCTAAATTACAAGGGAGAATAGAGGATAATATTAGTCTTTTCAGCCAAGCAGCTTTTCTAGCAAGAAGTCTGCTCAAACTTCAGCTGAAATTTATTCATACTTCCTAAATGATTAGGAAAACATAATCTGTTAATTACTTTTAGTGAACTGGAAAGAAGAGAACTAAGAGAAGTTAGGAAAATATAATCTGTTAATTACTTTTAACAGATTTTAACAGAGCTGAAGAGAAGAGAACCAAGAGAAGTGTTCAGTAGCAGATACGTTTTCACAGATTCTGTCAGTTCCTGGATTAAATCCTCTTCTTCCAGTTCATGTAGGATGCAGCACATCTTACTGGAACACGATATTTACCCCTTTAGCAACCTTCAGTTTCAGTATGAGTTTTGAATTATGTGAAACAAAGATTTGAATGCAAAATAAATATAACATGCAGTGGTCCTGCTGAAGGCTGATAATACTCCCTGATGATTAAGTAAAACTACATTTTCATTGAAGTACAAACCTGCTTTGGAGACTTTATATGAAAACTCTTCCATACAATCCTCTTCTTCCTCAGCCTTTTTTCCAGGCATATGTGCTCATTTTACTGGTACATTCTTTTTTGAGATACCTGTTGTTTTACACATGCAAGACCCAGAAGGTATAATTAACTGCTAATGGTCTATGAAGGTGTCAGTGGGCTTGAAGAACCAAGGTGGCCTTTAGCTACCCTTTAAGATAACACAGAGATGGCTGGACATCAGACCATTTCTCTGGCCTCCATAGAGGTGATAAAGACACTGGGATTACAGTAGGAAGGAAAGCTCAATCTGCTTCCTTTTTAAAGGTCACGAATACCAGTGAAAGGTTTACTTTCAAAACAGCAGTCCAAGCAGGACAGCTTGAGGGTTATGGAAGGGCATTCTTTTTTAATTGTTCTAATTTTGGGTGTTCTGCATAGCTCTGTTATTTGTCTTAAAATAATACTGCTGTACATCTGAAAACCTCTCTGTCTCTGCTTCAGTCTATAGTGTTTAATGATTGTTCTTTGTAGATGGAATGATTATGTCCAAAGTGTTCTTCTAAGGACTCTGAACTCTATTCAATACTACTGTTATGTTACCAGATTCTTCCCTAATGTTCTTTTTTTTGTTCTTCTGTTCACTCTTTCTCTCATAGTATCTGTATTGTAAGTTAAAAAAAAAACCTCTAAAACAGTATTAGTGTTACTAGATAATTTTCCAGAGGAAAACCTATTTAATTCATAGGATTCCTATGGTGCCAAAAATGTACTAATTCAATTTGCAGGGGCAGATAGGGAAGTTGACAGGAAACAAGGATGGAGTGATAGGACTTCTATAAACAGTGATTAAAGGGACTCCACATACTTTAAAAAGGCAGGGACACATCCATGTTTCCAGCCTTTGACATGAGAGCTCCTTAACCACTTAAGGAAGGAATTTTTCTTATTGACATCACCTCAGAGCAGCCAAATCCCAAATCTTGTTCTAGAGCTATACCTCAGGTTTTCCATAATGATGTCAGTACAACATGGATGATGCTAGGGAGACAATTAAGATAGTTACTTGGGATGAATTACTGCCATTGCTTCACTGAGTAATCAACTGAGCTGGGCAACTATTAAGGGCAGGATCACATTGCACTTCCACCTGGTTTGCTGATACCAGTTAAACTTTGCACATTTGAAGTTCTGCTACTTTATGTGTTCCTGATGTCACCATCATAGCCAACCTGGTCTTGTCAGCCCTGAACTCTAGGCAGGGTCTGGAAATTCAGTATGCTGGTGCCCAAATGTTCTTGGGGACCCAGTCCTGGAAGCATATTTACATGAAGCTGAATATACACAAACAACATCAAACTCAGTGCAAAATATAGCAGCCATGAGATGAGAGACTGATTCATTTCTTTCTCCCCCCTGAAGAACTTGGACCCACATCTCCACCTTCTTAAGGGAGTACTCTAACAAGAGCCTGTGAGGGTAACCCTGCTCTCCTTTAGCTGGAGCTGGGCCATTACTGAGAAAAAAATGCAAGTGTTAAGGGGCAGATGAGAAGTTGGATGGGATAGTCAGGAGCTGCAGCCTCCATCTCCTCTAGAGATGGATCTGGGCTCACATCTGGGTGTCACTTCCCCAGGTTTTTTGAAAACTGAAGGCACTTCTCCCCTGAGAGTGATAGCATTTTGGTTTGGCTACAGGGTCAGGCTCCTTTCAGCTCATTCTGCCTTGTAATCACTTCTCTGCAGTGCCAAAGCTCCAGAAGAAGGGACAAAGTGCCCAGTATGGGTGAGTGCAAGTTGCTAGGGTACATCTTCAGACTAAACTCATACCTGTACTCATTTCCTGGACACCAGCTTGCAGAGCTCAGCCTTGCAGTATTGTTTTCTTTTCAAAACAGGCGGAACTAGGCTGGGCTACCTAAGGCAATTTGTTCTTGACATGAACATAGGTTTGCCTTCAAAAGCAGCCTAGTGCCACACACTGGTTAGCATGCTTGAGGCAATAGTTCACCTCTGCTTATCCTCCAAACTTCTATTCAGAATAAAAATGTATTTAGCTTTCCTGTTTTGGTTTAAAAAAAAAAAAAAGAAAAAAAACCAGAGGCATTGTACATTTAAAAAACTCTAGCTGATAAAGACTATGTAGTTAAAGGGTGATTAGAAAAAATGATCCCCCTTTACAGTGGCAAAATAATGGTTTTGAAAGATGGGAGAAATTGAAGCAGGACAGTGTCAGGAGTTCAGGGAGCTGGTGGAGACGTGTTATGTGTGGTGTGAATTAAATAACCTGCGCTATTCATAAGTTTCAGTCTTTAAGGAGAAGATATAGGAGAGTATCAGGGAGAGGTAGATTGAGAAGAGTGTAGGTGGGCATCTCTCCTCCTGCACAGTGTGGCTCTCACTTCCCTGGTTCCTCTCTAAATCTTGGGGCTACAAGACCCTCCATTAAAGCACTGAGAGATACTTCACTTCTCTGAAAGACAGTACCTATCTTCTTATACCCCTCAGCCCACAAGAAACAGTTGTCTTTGGGTTTTTTATATTAAATAACATTTATCCGCATTCATCATTATGGAATAAGAAAAAAACAGAATGCAACATCTTTGAATTAGGAAACTCTGAGTCACAGATAGTTGGAGGTCTGAAGACCACGTTGGAAAGTTGTCATCATACTCTTTCCTGTTTCCTATATTCTTCACAAGACTGGTATCTTGGGTTAGCTACACTGCTAGTGATTTCTCTGTTTTTACATCCCCCTGTACCTCACCAACAGCTCTGTTTCAGGCTAATTTGGCATGTTTCGGTGGAGAGAAAAAGAAAGGCAAGAGACTGGGCCAGAGCCCACCTTGCTGTGGGCAGACAAGGCAGAGCAGTGCTGTGGACCCAGAGGCAGAGATCTGCCAGACAACTACAGTTCCCTCTCCCCTTCCTCCCCAACCCAGAACAGACTTGAATTGCCAGTTGATACTAGAAACTTAGCCAGGTGGAGGTCGTCAGGTGAGAACATATGATCTTTGATACCTTACACACTTTTAGACTGAATAATTTGCTGTGCCTTGCGGTTTCCCACCATGTGTAGCTGGTGGGAACCTGCAAGTTTTGCAGGGGGGGTTGTGTAAACAGCACTTTGGAGTCTCTGGACTCAATATCCACTTTGTTATCCAGGTTATCTCTGCACTGTCTATGTGTTGCTGACTGTTTTAGCAGATAGAATAGAGAAGCAGAGAAGGAATGAACCACAGATGGAATACAGAAGTGAAGGGGGAAGGAACCAAGAGAACTAAGAAAATTCACAAAGAGGAAGAAAAAAATAAAAAAAAAAAGAAAAGAAAAAGAAGAAAGGAGGGCAAGAAAAGGAGAAATAAAGAGCCAAACCAGCAGCAAGCACAAACTGTACTCAAAGGGCACTTTGTATGTACACTGATATGACTAGAGGTGGTCTGTGAGGCTAAAGTACCTTGAGGGCTATTACCAATAAGGCCCTATTGCAGGTGTCCAGTGGCTAACCCAGCCATACTGCTCTGTGACCACCAGCTGACTGTCTTATTAGGCAGCAGAAAAATAGTGAAAATGATTGCAAAGTTTTGCTCAACTAAGAACAGAGAACATATAAAAGCAAACTGTTTGAGGGATAGCAAACTGTTTTACTAAACTGACAATATAACAATCATAGTGGAGAGAAGAAAAATATCTACACATGCCTCACTATAGCACCAGGCATATTTTTATTTTTAATCTAATCAATGCCACCATTGAAAAGCAAATTGTGCCATAAATGACTCTTTAAGTGTATCTGGTGCTATGAACTGCATCCCAGCTTTGGCATGGTAGGTTGTGAGACTGCATCAAACTTTCAGTGAAGGAAGTCCCAGAATATCTTTCACTAATTATCAAAACAAAAATGATCTTTAAGTTATGGAAAAGTGAAGGTACATTAACTTTTTAAAGCATTTTTTTCTACTACAAGAAATACCAAAGTAACTGTTCTCCTGTAAGAGCTCATGGTGTCTTGGTCCTGAGATCTGAGTACAAAACCAAGTTACCCACGTATCCAAGATAATTCCAAAAGCCACTCGAGAGTCAGTGCAGCCAAATGAGTATATTTCCTATATTTCTCTATGTCTTGGCTAAAATAAAATGAAAACCATGCAAGTTAAAATGTTAAAATTTGGGAATAAGAAAGACAATGCAAGGAGAGTATTTCTATTGCTGAATTTTCTGAGATAAGACTCATTTCTCCATACTAGTGTCATTTCCCAAACAATATTAATTTCAGCTACACTGACAGGAAAACCTTAAGTCAGAAGGAATATCAAAACTGATCACACTTCAAGCAAGAAATAAGATAGATATGCCAAAATAGCCAGTGAAGAAAAAAATAATTTATTAATACATGAGATATCTTCGAAAGTTCATTTCTGGTTGTATCTATTTATTCTGTCATGTTAAGCTGCTTAAATGTCAGATTTTTGAGTCAATTAAGTTTCTTAGGTGTGTAATTGTATGATTTCCATTAAGGTTGTCTGCAAAGGTTACCATCTGTTAAAATATTCTCAGGAATATAAGTAATTTTTTTTCCTATACGCATACAACGTACCAAAAGTACCAAGTTTTAGTCATGGCATTGATGGTTTCATATCTCACTAGACAACAGAACCCATAAGAAATAAAAGCAAAATTGTGAAGGATTAGTATCAGAGTTTATTGGAAGGCTTTCCATAAGACTTAGTGGGCTCTGGTTAGTCCCTGGGAAGAGTTTCCAAGATTATCAATTTTCCTTTATCAAGCATTTGCTGAGTAAAAAACACATTTGTTAATGGAAAGAAGAAGTTTTATCCTAAATCCTGGTACCCGTAGATGAAGGTAACTTCCCAGGGAGAAGTGAAAAGACACTGAGCTCTTCAGTACTATCATACTAATGTAGAAAGAAAAAAACCTGATCTGGTCCACTTCTCGTTTTCAGTCATTCCAGATCATTTTCATGAACAGTTGTTTACTTGTTTCCAATTCTATTAATGATGGTAATCCAAAAGGGGAAGAGAAATATGTTCTCCATTTAAGCAGACACATCTGTTTCATAAAAGGCATGGGGTGAGAAGCCTTATCTCAGAAGAAAAACTGATGTTTAAATCATGGACTTCATTTAACAACAGGTCTACATGCATATGAGAGAGAGAGAGAAAAGAGTGTTTAGAAGTGGTACTGGAAAAGATTTTATTAAATGCTGCAAGGCAGTTATTCCCCGCTCAGGTCTGTTTTTTTAAGTCTTCCCACCATTTGTGTCTCCCTGTACTCATCAGTACCTGTAGTCATTGATTTTGGACACTTGCACTAAATCCATGTTTATTTTTGCAAGGTAGCCTAAATTTCTGTGTTTTTCAGACTCCACACTGTAGCAAAAAGCCCTCTGTTTTGTTCATTTAAAATGTAAATCTTTATTTAGATTGGCCTCAAATAGTGTAGCGTAAGTACTTCAAGGCTGATTTGGGTCTATTCACATACACTCAGTTTATATACTCAGCTTGAGTATATTAACATATACTCAGTGCTTGTTAATGGAGTCCATTTTTCAATTTTCTGTGCCTGAAATGTGGATATTTATGCCTGGAGAACATGGATGGAAAACACATCTTGCCTGGACTTCTCTAGAGTAGGGTTGACACTGATTTTAGTTAAGTTCTGGTATGGATTTGAGCATGCTCTTTCACCTTCTATTCCTCTTCTAATGACTATAGTTACTCAAGCCTAGAGTAAATAAAATGCCTTAATTTGGAAAAAAATATACAAATAATTCATTATTGAATAACAATGGCCACTTGAATCAACACCTAGTGAATCTTGTAGAGAAACTATTCTAAATCTTTTGAGCACATTTAGAACTTCTGCATCATGCACCAAGGCAGCACCTACAAAAATCTGACTGTATAGATGACAAGCTCATGCACATATTTTACACAGATGGGGTCCTGTTATCATCAGCTTTTTACTCGAGAGAATCTATAGAACCAGCAAAACACACAAGATATACTTGAAAACTAAGGGTCAAAAACACCCACATGGTTGTTTTCCAACAGTACGGAACTATGAAATTCCCAATAGAAAAGGAAATGGGGAATGGCATGGCTACTCTCACACACCAGAGACAGGAGAGAAGACATGGAAGAGAAAGAAGAAAGGGACTTATGGAGGGTTCATGCTACCATTGAGAGAAATTAGCAGGGAGAATAGTAAGGAGGGATCAGAACTAACTGAAGATACTTGTTTACCCGTGATGGATACATTCATGTTTGTACAGGTATTCTGGCATTTTCACTGTCTGACAAATAACTCAAATCAGCATAGATTTGGTAGAGAAGGCTGCTTCACCTCTGAAATGGGATTATGATAGCAATCATACCCTGAGACTGGTGCAAGTTTTGCATAAAAAGCAAATGAGGGAAAACTAAGTATATAATTTGCTGCAGTTCAACAGCTGTGTGACTGAGAACATTTAAACCCAAAACCTATTTGGAAGTGTGAACTGAATGAAGGAGAACCTATGAAGCCTATTAAGATAATCAGAATAGTCTCTGTAATAACAGTTTACAAAACTCAGTGACTGAAAAAAGCCAGCTGGTTGTTCAATAAGGCTGAAACTCTTCACCTCTCAACTTCAGCTCAAGGAATGTAGTATTGTGTTATTTGTCACTGATCCTCAGCACATCCAACTGAGAACCAGCTGTTAGATTTCATTCTTTCCTCAAGGATGCCAATATTTCAGGACTGAAGGGGAAGGCAGAAATGCGCTCTTTCAGAACATGGCTTCTGCAGCCATACACATTCAATTAAATGTGTCATCTCTCTCCCAGCTGAGAGAAGCTGCTCAGCTTGATCAGCCACCTTTAGACTTCCTACACTTTACTCTGTTTCATCTTCTTCTGAAGTAGCAAACACCAGTGCAAACCTCCTAATGAAGTAGCTCATACTCCTTTGTCAAAATGTACATATTGCTTTCACTCCAATTGGTTTCATTTCTAATCTTATCATTATGTTGCACAAGGAGAAATTCAAAAGAGTATTAGTCAGTGTTTAAGCTTGAGGAACTTCATAAACTCACATTTTTATGGCTGGGTTTATTATTAGTCTATAGACAGAAAGCACACTCAGACAGGAAGTAGAATCTTAGTTCTACTGAAGTCTAAAGAAAATTTGCTGTTGATTGCAATACAGAATATTGCCTGGAGAGTGTAACAGTGAGTATGTGTGCAGAGTGAATAGCATGATTTATGTACTTTTAAAAATCCTTTGTAGAAACATGGTGAGTGGAAATGAGAAAGTAAATGGTGATTCACATTCTGTATTAAAATCTCTTCTTCTTTCATGGAAGCTAACTCAACAACATTATTAGCTGCTACATAGATACTCTATTTTGGAAATACCTCAGCAACTATCTGAACTCTCTGTAGCNGGGAAAGAGCTTATTTGTTGTTCTATTTTTCAGAATAGTATGTTTCCAAATATATTTTTTTACATAAAGAAACTGTGAAGATGCTTGTACGTTCTAAAGAAATTAACTTTCTAATAAGCTTTGGAGTGTTAGGTTTAGGGTTTTTTATGTTCAAATACCAATGTAGCATGGAAACCTCTGTCTCAGTGAGCTTTCCAGATGAAGTTTTCAAAACTGAGGAGCCAAAATTCTACTGATAAAAGCTAGAATTTTTAATGTCTCTCCAGGCTTAAACTAACCTCAGTGTTTAGAATCATACAGTGCTGTGCTACATAGCATTGTATTTTAAATAATTGGTGCTGAAGAAAGAAAGAATTTTTGAAGTGCTTATACAGCTAAAGGCCCCTAAGAGACATTTAAAACAGAAATTCTTTGATTTATCCCCCTTTATCTGTTGTTGAACACTAAAATGAGATCAGCTACTCCAGAGTCAGATAGAACAAAATTACTGGGGAACTGTGTGACTAAAAGCTTGAAAGTTCTCTACTGAAGTTATTTAAAGGAGAAGGGACTTAACTCTGTGCTGCATGATGGTCAAATATGCAGTCTCTTCTGCATTTTCTCAGGACACACATTTTATGGAATTAAGTTCTGGTCAAGATGAAGATCATGCTTCCATTTAAATTAGCACAGTTTTACTACCAATATGAAAGAACATGAGATGCTGTGTTTAATTTTTAGTCAATACGTTTCTACATTATGGGGTTTGGCAGACTGAAGGGAAAAATAAGCAGCAAGGTGATTCATATTTAAACTTCAAATCTGTACCTTTCCTGCCCTTTTAGGTGCTCTTCTGTTGGATTATATAACACTTCTCTACTTACGCTGGTCACTGACAGTTTAAATGCTTTTTCTTGTAGGCTTGGTTCCATGATGTGGGTAGCTGTGGACAGCTGAATAAACCCATACACTCAGTGAAAGCAGCCAAAGGTTAGTAGTATAAGGAAATTATTTCTTTCTAGTAATTTCAAGCAGTTCTACCTCCTCTGCCTTAAGTCTGCGTTTCAGAAAGTTTAAAATTGTGCGTGGAAGAAGGGAGCAATCAGCAGCAAAGAGGCAAGAAAAAAAATAGACAACTCACTGTAATTTCTGTGTATTTTTGGCAGCATTTCAATAATCTAACAAAAGCAGTAAATAACATAGCTGGGTTATTGCTATAAGTTTTCTGAAGCATTTTATACTCATGTTGTTGGGACAGAAAGAGATACCCAAGGTGAAGATATTTGAGGGACAGGCCTGTATTTTGAAGGGGAAATTTTAGTCTATAGGAAAATTTTATGCTCAAATTGTGTGAGTTTAATTTTGCTTAAACTGAATTTTGGGGAAAAAAACCCAACCATCTTTTTCCCTTTTGGAAACAAGTGGAGCCTTTTGTTATTAAGAGGATTTTTTTCCCCTCCTCCTTTTTTAATAAGTAAAGACTTTGTAACCAAAAAGTCTTGAAGATCTAACTGTTCCTTATTTTGCATGGGAGTTAGAGTGATGAGGAAACTCAACAGAATGCATACTCCTTAACAATTCTCTCTGATGGAACATACACACTTAAATATATATTACATATGTACGCATACAAGCACACACAAGTGTATGTGTATATATAATGTGTATATGTACGTATACTGTTGCTAATCAGTGAGCTAGGGACTGAATGTACAATTATTAGATACTTTTCCCAGTTGTAAGCAATTTTTTTAGTTTTTTCCACTATCATATGTATCTTCTGGATCATCATTTTAGAGTTCCTATATTTTTGCTTCAATTAGGACTCCCTCTTTGTGCATTGATTGATTCCTTTGTCTAATTTTTCCATCTTAAAGTTATTCCACCGAGGCTTTGACTTCACATAGTATCTCAAAGATAATTCCACACTCTACCCTGTTAGAAGGAAGTAATCTGCTTGCAAGCAGGTTTGTAAAATGCTTTCTCTTGTCCACAGCCTAACTAGGTCACAGAGATGTGTTTTTATCTATCTTTAGAAGCAGGTTTATCCAGCACAGAGCTTCCTGAAAAAGAAAGAGGAGTGTCTTTAGTAATCCAACCACCTTCATGTTATCCACCCTTCGTTTCCAAGAACTGTCCTATAAATAGCATCACCATCTATGGTGGGAAAACGTGTTTAGTTTTCCAACAAAACCTCCACCTGGTTCGATAGATGCATACTCGCACACACACATGCAGATAAGTGCATCCATCAAGAGCCAAGGCAAAAGGTAGCAGCCTTAATTAATGTCAAATTCATAACCAATCTTTTAGATGAACCTCAAATTCATAAGCTCCCTTATGATCAGTGGAACATAAAATTTTCCAGAAGGCAATCATTTATCTGTCTTTTCACACTGTAGTGTTAGAAAGGCTTGGAGCTGCTTTAGGTGCCAATTACTCTGAAGACGTAGGGGGTCTTAGACATTAATGCTATAATTAGTTTTATAGTGGAGATTTTGCTCACCTGTTTAGAAACAAAAAAACCCAACCTAGATTAAGTCTATAAAACTGAATGTAATTTGGAGAGTTGTCAAAGGTCTTTCCTCCCCCAAATCTGCCAGGTAAATATTGCTGGGATTAAAACAAAGAAAATAAATTAATCTCCGCCTTCTTATTACAATACAAAGTGAGAGAAGCCAGGAAACACGGCACAAAACCTGATGGTACACAGTGTCCTTAGATCACTTGGCCATTGTTTTCTCTCACAGCAGCACATGTTAATGATACAAAGAAGTTTAATATTTTTTGGCTTAGGTTTTTCATGTCTCAACCATAATAAATGTGCACATTATTGTTTGTATTGCTATATCCTTTAGATGCACCGCCAAATTTTAGAGCCAGTGCATGCACAGCCAAGGACAGGATTTTGCCCACAAATAACCTGAGTGAATTAAATTAAGTAGAAACATCGCCATAGAGATTCAGCTGTGAAATAGTGTGTCATGTTACAGCATGTTTATGTTGCAAAGATGTTATATAGGCCAAGCTTGGTTTCAACCCCAGTTCTACCACANGGTTTCAACCCCAATTCTACCACAGGAAGACCAAAGCCTCTTTGCTCTCTGCTAGGCAATTTGACTCTGCTTTAAAAGGTCTTTGTCTTATATGGACCTGAGACATCCTTAGCTGCATTCAGTTAAAAAAACAGAACCGCCTTCAAAACAATAAAATAGACAATGAAATGTTACATGCAGGAGAACAGGAAGAAGTAAAGAGAATTGATTTTCTGTTTGTTTTAAGGAATTTAGACAGCAGAGAAAAAAAACAAATATGATGAAGAACGAAGAAAGAAGTTTTAATACCGACAGTACCCAAGCACCTCCCTTCTCCTATTGCCTGCAGCCACTGAGCACTGTTACAAAGCCACACAGAGCAACTTCATTTGGTGAAGATTTCAGACCACACCTCTCACATTTCCGCTATGGCCCTCCTCCTCTTGGAGACATGGAAACATTTCATTCGTCCTTGGAAGGAGGGTCTCGGAAACGCAAGAGCATGCCAACAAGAATGCCTCCTTCCATCACTCTTGAGAGTTCCTCATCACCACCAGACAGACCTGAAGATCACAATGACATAGGCCCTTCTGGTCTACCCTTGGTGTTCCAACAGCCGACACAGCCCAAGTACACTTCCCAGATGATTGACCTCTGCAACTTTGGTTTTCAGTTCTACAGAACTCTGGAGCACTTTGGAACCAAGCCTATTAAGCAAGAACCAGTAAAGTCTAACATGGCATGGCCCAGTAGCCCAGCATTCATTCAGGCACCTTATCCTTATTATCCTAAAGTCCACCCTAGCTTAATGTTTCCTTTTATTGTGCCCCCAAACTTTCATTTCAGGAACCCCTTTCAAATGAAAAGACCTCCAGAGACATCCTTCAAGAGGGCTGAAGTAAAAGAAAGTGGTGAAAATAAACAGAAAGTGGAAAGAGTAGATGTCAACCTTCAGATAGATGACAGCTACTATGTTGATGTGGGGGGTGAACAGAAACACTGGCAATGTCCTATGTGTGAGAAGTCCTATACATCCAAGTACAATGTGGTCACCCATATCTTGGGGCACAGTGGCATTAAGCCACATGCTTGCACCAGATGTGGCAAGCTTTTCAAGCAGCTGAGCCACTTGCACACACATATGTTGACCCACCAGGGCACTCGGCCACATAAATGTCAGGTGTGCCACAAGGCTTTCACTCAAACCAGCCACCTTAAGAGACACATGATGCAACACAGTGACATCAAGCCGTACAACTGCAGGATCTGTGGCAGAGGTTTTGCCTACCCCAGCGAGCTGAAAGCACATGAGTCTAAGCATGAGAGTGGCCGAGAGAACATTTGTGTGGAGTGTGGTCTGGACTTCCCAACCCTGGCCCAGTTGAAGAGACACTTAACAACCCACCGTGGCCCGATACAGTACAATTGCACTGAATGTGATAAGACCTTCCAGTACCCAAGCCAGCTACAAAACCACATGATGAAGCACAAAGACATCCGCCCATACATCTGCACCGAGTGTGGCATGGAGTTTGTCCAGCCCCACCACCTCAAGCAACACTCCCTGACTCACAAGGTAAGACAGCACAGGTTGCCTTGCACTGGAAGGTTGCCCAGGGATTACAGGCTACTAAAGATACACGTGTGTTCTTCCTTGGAAAGAAGGTAATTGGCCTGTAGAGCCTCTTGCTGCCCTTTGCCAGCTGGAGAGCTTTGTGCAGGGCAAAATCCACAGCAGCACTGGCAGTATTAGAGGCTAGATGTCTCTGCCAGTCTTAAGAAAGTACATACAAACCCTGCTTTGTGATGAACAGGAGTCCAACTAAACCACCCGTGTTGCTTCCAAAACTGTATTCCGGTCTCTCTGTTTCCAAGTTTTATCTTCAGAATGACCTCCTGTAACATACTGTAATTTTGTAGAGCTGCATAACCCCCCTACCCTGAAATTTTAACAGAATTTTTTTGCTGAAAACCAGCTCTATTGCTTTGCTTCTTTTATTGGG
>VZRU01012365.1:60742-72549 GCA_013398155.1 Pedionomus torquatus
GAATGCAAGGGAAAGAGAGCACAGCAGTAGCCTTTCTACTTCACCACATGCAATGGTTTTCTTTACCTTTTTTCTCACAGCAAAAGAAAACACCAGGCTTTCCTATGTGTCTAATCACAGCTAAGCACAGACTTTCTGAAGTGAGGGAGTATCAAATAGTTGTCCCTTCTGTTTCCTCATCCAGCTGCAGCCTGGATCTGTTTGACTTTTCTCTGAAAAGTGAACTTCTCTGTAGCTTTTAGAGACCTGGGATTGTGCTGCCTTGTTTATTTCTGTTCAGAAAAATAACACTGAAGTATTCTGGAAGAGTTGCACCAACTGGTGCAATACTGTTCATTTTGATTTGTAGAGGAAGCCTCTAAGAAATTTACAGTTGCTTTCAGTGCTGAAGTCATCAAAGTTTCCGACCCCAATAAAGACTGCAATGAAATTTTCTCCAGCCCAGCCAAACAGACTTTGCAGCAAATGTTTTGAACTCTGCTTTTTTTCCCATCTAAAATCAGCACTTTAGATCAGGCATCAAAATAAAAGAAAATGTAAGAGGTGAGTACTTCATCAAAAAAAGCATGAGCTTTGTTTCTCCCTGAGTACTAAGTTGCTCTGTGGTGACTTCTGCTGGAGCTCCTTCCCATGCAACTGGCTCGGGATCGTCTTTCACACTCCTGCCCTTTCACTGAGAAAGAAAGTCTTTCTTATTTTGGTTTATGGACTCAGTCTGTTCTTCAACCACTAGATGTTAATGAACACCAGCTAGCTCTGAGTTGTTGTATTCCATCGTGTGACCCCAAAACCTGCTCCTGTCATCTCTGGATCATAGACATTCATCTGAGGGTTGCCTTGTGTCTTTTGAAAGGGGTTGGTTACCCAGAGACCATGCCACACAATGCCATCGTTCCAGAAAATATTTTCATATCTGCATTTCTTTCATTTTCCTGCCACACCTCTCCGCTTTAGTACCATTTCCTTATGTCCCCAGAGAAGATTTCAGGACAGGAACACATTACACATCCCTAAGACTGTGCCTGACTTTGGGAAATGGTAAAGTTAGGCCCTTTATTCAGAGACAAAAAACTATGCTGTAAAGAACTATCCTTTATGAAGTCCCCTGTCTTTTCATTATGAAGACAGAGGAATAAATGTTTTCTCAACAAAAAATAATGCTTGAACTAGACTGATTTTAGTTCTCAACACCTTATAAAGATGTAGATTTACCTGAAGTACTCCAGCCCCTTAGCTGTTTAACATGATTTTCCTTGATTGCTAATTAAGACAGAGAACTAGAATTAAGACCCAGCTATCAGAAAGCAAAAGCTGATGAGAACACAGGGCAGCCACACTGACCAGAAACCTTCTACAAAGAGGTATTAGGAGAATATTATTATTGGCATTCTTCTAGCCAGAGAAATATTGACATCTCATAGGTTATTTCAGCAGGTGTCAAGATAATCAACTGCTGTTCTTCCTTGTGAATTTTCTTTGCTCATCAATGCTTCTCCACTTTATTTCCTCCCAGCACTTTCAGAGTGGTTTTTGGTACATTCAGTTCCCTCGGTATAAGTCATCCAGCACATTAGCTTTCTTTGAATGCAAAGAGACAGTCCTTTTTCCTAAGTGGATGGATGACACTTGGAATCAGATATCTTACTTTAAAAGATTAATAACTCTTTTTCAGTGGCTAGTATTTTTTTTTCTTCCTCCACTGTCTCAGTGAACTGATAAATTTATTTGTTAAAATGTTCATTTTAGCAAATTCTCAGAGAGCAAATAATGAAGGAAACTTTTGCAGCTGTGTGTTTCCAGACCCTTTCTTTCCACAGCATTGAATCAGTTCTAGTTTTTATTTAAACACAATACAAGAACAAATTTTTATGTAAATGAACTGCTTCCATTTTTTTCACAAAGAGATGGTTTAAAATGCAAAGGATTCAGTACCATTTCACTAATGATCATTCCACTATCTACATTTAATCCAGATATTCCAGGTGGTGGCTTTGCAAATTTAAATCAAAAATACTGTAGTAGACCAAAATTTGATAGAATCTCAGTAACTGCTTTTTTGTGATTTTCTCCAGATGAGTACATTGCTTCATGTATTTCAGTTACTCAGTGATGTTGATCTTGGCTCATATAGTAATGAAGATCATTTGAAAATAAAAAGAATCTTACAGTAAAAGTATTTGCCTAAACCCATTGCAAAAAGGAAAGAAAAAAAAAAAGAAAAAAGAAAAAAGAACTGAAGTAGAAACCAAACATCAAAGTTTGCATAGGATGGAAATAGCCACTTGAATGTGAAAAAATTATAAATCCTGATAAGAAAAGATCAGAAGACTTGTAAGACTAAAAGCTTGTAATAGTAATGTCAAACTCTCATGTCTAGAGAATACATTTGATTTATAAGGGACCAGTCATTGAAAGGAGCCATCTAGATAAACAACAACAATTGAAAAACAAAACACTTATTGTTTCATCAAAGGGAAACTTGCGCGATCAATGGCTTGAGCTGGCAGGAACATGCTTCAGGGAAAGCTGAGTCATTCTTACAGCTCCATGACTCACTTTCATCACTCAATTCCAGCTTACTCACCAGAGGCACTGAAACACAGAAGTTGGTAAAGAGAAGATAAGAGGATTAGAGAAAAATGGGGGAGCAAGTAACAAAGAAAAAAGGATTTGCATTTTCTATCTTTCAGCAAAATGTGTAGCCATTTCATTTCCAGTTAAGGAAAAGTAATATTCTGCTTGTCTGTTTCACAGAAGCCCTTTATTGATTTTTTAAAATTATTTTATTTTATTTTATTTTTTGTACCTCCACCTCTGCCTGGTGTTGTTCTTGATTATTGGCCAGATTTATAAACTACAAATGAAATGGTTCAGCATGGTGGAAAGTTATACAAAGTTTGAATTTCATTAAAGTTAAGAGTCCTCCAATCTACACAATTAAGCCTCTTGCCTCCTTACAACAATGTTCCATGGTTTTGGAGAATCCTTGACTCTGTATCTTAGCCACCAAATTTTAAAAAATGGCATTAGTGCAGAAGGCTTTAAATAGAACAGACTCAACCACACACTCTTCTCTGTAGGGATTTTGCCTGTAATTTTTGAAAAAAAAAAAATTGCAGCCAGAAGCTGCCAGGGCTCAAGTTATAAAGAGTAGGTCCTATTTCCTTTTAAAAATGCTCCCCTTGGAAGTACCCCTTTGAACTAATCATTTTAATTTTTACTATTTTTGACAGCTGTGTGGAAAGGAATTTAACAGAATGCACAACTTAATGGGCCACATGCATCTGCACTCGGACAGTAAGCCTTTCAAGTGCCTCTACTGTCCCAGCAAATTCACCTTGAAGGGGAACCTAACCAGGCACATGAAAGTCAAACATGGGGTCATGGAAAGAGGATTTCATTCTCAAGGTAATATTTTTCAGCAAGGTTATTCTCTGAGAGAATTGAAGTTGTGTATCAGGAAGCCCAAATGGGCTTTCTACCACTGATCCACATTCTCATGCCATAGATCAAATGTTATTGGAAGAGACTGAATCCCATAAGCCTGGGAGGTTGTTATTAAATAGCTACATTACTCCAGTGCTACAGTTCAGAGATCCCTAACCTTTGTCTTAGAGACCTTTCAGACGATACCGAATAACACGTGGGTACAGGTTGAGATGCGTTAGTAGATGAAGAATGAGACAGTACGTACAAGTACAAAGGAAATAATTTTAGCTCTTTAAGTTGCCGTTGTCAGGTGTTAGGAAAAACACAGAAGTGTGAGAGCAGAGGGTTTACCAAGGTATAGTGAACCTTCTTGTACTTAAGCCCACGGCTCCCCACCCATCACTGTGAGAAGGTGTCATACCCACAGCACTGCAGAGCTTCTCCAGGCATATGGGTACCCTGAGGCACAAATAGGTACGAGCTGGTAGACACCCAGCTTCAGTAAGGCTGTGGCACATGTAGTTGGCCAGGGGAATGATTGGATGGCATGATCTTCCTGGCTGAAGGTGTAGTTCCATTGTCTTTGAACAAATGTTACAGTTTCAAGAGGTGTGATTGCCAGAGGCTGACAGTCAACAGCCTAGTAGCCATGGACAAGCAGGTATTTTTTCCCAAACACATCTGGTTAGGAGCTTATAGTTTTTCTTGCATGCTTGAGGTACATCATAAATCATAAAGTCATGTAAAGCTGACAGAAGCAAAACTCTAGAAGATTTCATGGGTCTTTCTTGCTGCTTATTGGATTCCCGTCTGGAATGGGAATGGAAGCCTGAACAGCTCTACATTCAAGAGCCTTTCTGCTCAAGATATAGTTAGTCTGAGTCTGTACTACATTGACATAGCTGATGCTGAGCAAAGCCAGTAGGTTCAAGACCCAGTTTACAAAGAAGCATGTGGACAGAGGGAGATGCCCTGCCCCTGCCACAAAGTATATGTTTTTTTGACTACCCAGGGTATCCTGCAGAGTATTTCCTATCTCACACCTACCCCATACACTTCCTAATGGCAGCCTCATGTGTGCACAAAGGGCAGTGCTACCCAAAGAAGTGGGGGAATTTAGGAGGATTGTTTTGAGAGATTGAGTATTCCAGATATTTTGCTTGTTAAAAATTTCTGGATAAATAAACCTTCCATGAGAAGGATTTCTTGGTTTTGCTCAAATTCAGGCATTAAGCCAGTCTAGCATATATCTAAAACATACACTCTAATGACATTTGGTATAAAATATGCAAAGATCCTAACAGGTAATGAAATAAATGGCTCTTTTCCCCCCCTGTAAATCTCCCACAGCACCATGCTAGTTACACAGTTACTTATCATTTGAAGACAGCCTAAAAGCTTTTCAGTGCTCAAAGATTCTTCAGCCCTTGAGGGTTATCAAAGACAAGACAATTTCTAAGGGCTACCACCTGCTCAAAAACCATTTTAACAAATATATCTTGTGGCAAAATAGCAGCTGTATCTAGTGAGGCTGTATATATTCTTCAGAAAGCGGATTTAATTATTGAGGGAAAAAAACAAACCAAACCAAAATAAAATAAAATAAAATTCAAAAAGCAAGTAAAATAATGGCTTTCAAAGATATTTGCTATTGGGTGAAATCTTCACCCCAGTGTTGTTACCATTCTTTTAATGAAGATGGACTCTGCCTGGAGTGCCTGAATCTTCTCTGGTGCATCCTGATGCTCAGGGCACATTTGAGTCCACAGATGCCTCCTGGTTAATGTCTAGATTTCTAGCAAGAGACAAAACACTCTGACAAACATTAAGATGAACTGTACCCAGGACTACACTCAGGTTTATACTGCAAGGCCCAAAATCATTGGTTGCCTATAATGATTTCCTCAAGTTGAAATACTAGCTAGTGCATAGAGCTTTCCAGTGGCATGAGTGACGTCTCAGTAGATGAAAGAGGAAAAATTGGGGAGAATAGAGGTCGAAGACTGCTGAGACTTGATTGCCTTTTCATTTTTAAGGTAGCAACTTTGAACTAGAGTGTCCATAGAACAAACACATTAATATTTCAAATCTTTTCCACTCCTAAGGAAAAAAAGAATGTACAAAACCTGGGCCTTTGATTATTGCCTATGATGCCTGAGATCAAAGTTTTACTTTAAAAAAAGTAGGAAAGAGGAAGTGGGTAGGATCACTAGCAAAAATAGTCTAGAGGCCAGGCCACTTCACTTTTATTCCTCTCTCCTACATCAAGTGTCTGGCATGTGCAGCACAATATTTTATGTGTCCTGACCTGTTTTATGTGTTCCTGGCTGTGAAGTGCATACAATTGCACTTCTTTTAACAGCACCTCAAAGGAGATGCCATAAGATGTCAACAGTAAAGTACTTGGAGATAGCTGGGTGGAAGAAAAAAGGTAAAATATGAAATAGAAAGATGCTTCATATTTTGTTTTTTAACCAAGTATCATGTCATAAAATTTCCAATGTATAAATTGTTCCTTTTCTCCTTCCCTCAAACCACAACAAGGTTTTGGAAGAGGAAGAATTGCTCTGTCACAGACAAATGTCTTGAGAAGTCTGGAACAGGAAGAGCCCTTTGATCTTTCCCAGAAAAACCAAGGGAAGGGAATCTCATTTCATTCAGATGGTGAGAGTGCCAAGGGAAGTTCATGCCAGGAAGAAGAGGAAGACAACTGCTATGAGGCAGAGCGGTACAGCCCTGCCATGTACCACCACAACGACAACCAACTATATGTGGCTCAAGATCTGTCTGGTAAACCTGAGTGCACGATGAAGGACTTGAGAGAGTCCTACTGCAGTGAGAAGGAAGAAGTGCTAAGTGGGGGAGGAATGGAGAAGAGAATAGCAAATTCAGACAAACAGGAGAGCCAAGGAGAGAGAGACCTTGAGAACAACAAAGAACGTACTAGCTTTAGATCCTTTGAAAAGGCCAGACTTGGCCACTCTCTCTCTGATTACTTGTATTTCAAGCACAGGAACAAGAGTTTGAAAGAATTGCTGGAAAGAAAAATGGAAAAGCAAACAATGCTTATGGGCATTTAAAAAGGACATTTTAAAACAGCTGGAAAATGGGAATCAGATAGCTTTTAACATGAACTGTAATTTACCAAAGCCTGGAAATTCATAGTAGTCTTTAGAAATAAGCAAGCCAAATTAAAAAAAATAATTTGAGGTAAAAGACATACATTAAAAAATGAAGCACTCTAAGGTCACCAAAAAATGCAATACTTATTGAACAATAACATTTTTAACTTATCCATTTGATATATAAGCAGACAATGGAGTAGGTACAGAAGATTATTTTGACAGACTTACATGCAATTTTCTACTTATCAAAAACCAACATACTTTAGCACTTGATTTATTATCTGACTAAATATATATGAACACTTCTAACCATACATATCAAAAAATTCTGAAAATATTAAGTATTTCACAGTGTAGACAAGAGTACAATTAAACATGGTGTGCATGAAAGTCCTGTCACTCTTGGAACTAACACAGTCCAAAAATTTCATTACTGAAATGACTGTTAGTTCAACCTCTTACAACAAGAAATGGGAAAAAAATTAAGAAGAAATGCTAATGTCCTGTGAGATAGTGAAAGACAACTTTATAAGGCTTTGAAAGGATTGTAATTTATTATGGCCACAGAAGCTTTTCCTCCTGCACAAGGGATGTTTTTGTTTTGCTATGTTTCAGTCAGTATGGGAGCATTCAGCAGTTCTTCAAGTGAAATAGTGTGGACTGTGTTGACATTTTATTCTACTGTCTGCTCAGACCAATACATCTAACGAGCAGCATGAGCATATAGCATTTGCAAGTCCTGCTGCCATTACACATAAAGCAGTAAGAGTAATTTCATTGAGAAAAGTGATGCAATTTTGCCATTTGTCTCTTCAGCTTATCTTGGCTGGCAAGGATGGCTTTGAAATACACAGGTCTGATCAGATTTTATTTTAGAAGGCAGGCCAGAGAAGGGACCTTATGGGGCAAATAGTATCTCACACAAGAAAACCAGTTTTGAATTTCCTTTTATTGGAGTCAGAATTTTTCTCTTATCAATGTGCCTTGACCAGTAAGTTCCAGACCTTTCAGAAGAATTCCACTTTTGCTGCTTTTACTGAGTTATTCCCAAGTTCTTCATCCTCTGATTCCCATATGATTACATGTTCATAACAAAAATTCTAAAAGCACATTCTATGAAGCATATTCCATTAATCGCATTAATAGTTTGATTCCTGCATCTCCAAGGTAGACATCAAACAGACACACACCATCCTATTGCTTATAAGGAAATATAAGTCATTTGTAAGTCATTTAATTAGTCCTACGTCATTCTGACATGCCAGCTCAAAATGTTAAAATCCGCATATATGTACATCTTTTCCAAATACTACTACCTTCACTCACCTGCCACGTTCTTTATTTGAAATACCTTGCTATCATGCTCTCTATATAGCAAGTTATAATTAAATATAGTCATATACTTATGGCTTGCTAAGGCTAGAGGCATATAGCTGCAGCTCTCTGGCATTGCATGAAACACCTTACAGATCTGATGATTCTCACATCTAGCAGTTAGTCAGCTTTCACAGGGCAGCAATCCTTATTCATCATGTCAACTGGGTTTGCCTAGTCTGTGGTTGCAGAATATGGTTTCATTTTTCAGGTCTTGAACGTGGCACAATAAAAATTCTTAATAAACAACAGAAAAAGTTGTTGATAAAAGAAGACATAACATACAGATGACACTTCTGAGTGTAACTGACTTTACAGCTGATGAACATACTTTTTTTAAAATAAAACGGGTATACCAAATCAAAGTGGAATGTAGGTCACTTTAGGCTTAGAATTACTGGTGTCTATCAGAATTATATGATTTCAGGGGAACCAAGCCATGGCTTTTTAGTGATGAACTGCTTTATCATACACATTCAACTGCCTTGCTTTCACTGCAAGATAACTCTCCTTGAAAAAGGGGTTATCTTTCTTTCAAGGTAGACATTGTGGTCAAGCAGAATAATCAGAAAATTTTCAGAGTAATGTGTGTGTAAATGCATGCTTTGTTAGACTAGAGGGGAAATGATCAGGTAGAAATTCAGCATGTTTTAAGATATTGTCTCTTAGAAAAAGGAACAAGTCTTTGAGTTATCTTCTTGGCAATACCTTGTCTCTACCAGGCAAAAGCTCCTATTTGAGAACATACACAGCTAAGAGCTGGGAGCTACTGACCCTTAGAAATGTCTCTCTCAAGGTGGTGTATTTTCCAGCTGTGTATGGTTCAACATCACATCAACATCAGTCCACTCCACCTTTGAAGCCTTGTTAGTTTCTATGACAAGAGAAATAAGCAAGGAGTCAGGAACCTGGTTGCAATTTCTAGAATGGTGGCCATGCAGATGAGTGGAACTTAGCAAGTCCTTTGCTTCTGTGGTGCGTAAAACAGAAAGGCATGCAGCCCTTCTATTGCAAAGCGCTGTTGCCTATGCATTGAAGAGTGTTATGGGACAACTAGACAATCCCTATCAAGAAATATTACGTATCAACAGTGCTCCAGGCAAATGGAGCAAAGGAGACACTTTCAGCAGAGCTCAGCTCACAGTAGGTAGCATCATAACCAAGAAAATTGTATTTACTGGCAATGTGCAGTCCAGAGTTACCTTGCAGATCTTGTAAGGGAAGTTGCCAGATGTGTCCTTAGGAAAGAAAATCACTGCACACAGTTCTGGGTTGTCTGACTAGTTAACCCAAACACTTTCAACCACACTGTCAACTACAGACAAATCATTCACTTCAACAATCCCACTTCTCATTGCAGAAAAAGCAACTGCCAATGACATACAGGTGGAAAGGGGCAGAAATTGTCAGAATGGCAATGCTATTTGGGAAAAATTTGTAATGTCAATCCACTTTCTTGCATTCTTCCTAGAAAGCAGAGAACATTTCTTTATAATGAGGCCTTGAGACTGTGCCCGGTCATAGTCACACGAAGATAATTCACAAAAACCCGAGGCTAATTCATGTCAGAATAGTAATGAACTCGTCTAAAATCGTAAGTCACAAGTCAGAGAAATTGCAAACAAAACTATTACTGAGATAAGGAGACAATGCCAAGTGACCCAAGCAAAGAGATTAGGAGATGATAGTCCTCTCTACTGCAGAATATAATGCAGCTGGGTCTAAGAAACTTGTTACAAAGAGGTCCCAAGGGGCATATTAAAAGTGAAATAACAGTCTTCATTGTGAAGCACCTTGCTTTTAAAACGTAGGTTATTTTCACGCTATTTACATTGGCACCATTTTGGGAACAGACAGTAACAGACTGCTTTTTAATAGCTTTGAAAATGCTTTATAGAAATTCGCTCTCATAATAAAGTTATTTCCCATTTTTGATTTTTGAGGAATTAGTTTCCTTGTTTTGCTTTGAATAGAGGCTAAGAAGTACTGTAGAGATAGTCCTATGTTCTGGATTTTTGGGGATATAATTTCTTATTTTCTTTCTTACTAGCTTCTTTACCTTCCTCTTGCTATGTTATGGAAAAAGCCATATTTATCTGGCACTTTTCTGTTTTTTATGTTTTCAGCTCATGGTAACACATGAAATTAAAGCCTGGTCTCCAGCACCTCTGTATTAAATCACATCCATGCCATTTCTATGCACTATTATTTGAAACCCAGCTTCATCCTCTTGGAGAGCATCAGAGCAAATAACAGTGGCCATAAAGTCATGTTACTGAGGTGCTTTCCAGACTCATACAATCTGAGATGCTTCAAGAAGCCATGCTGAGGAAAGGTAAATTGGCCACACCATAAGGAGTCTGGGCAAGTGAAGGCATGTGTTTTTTTAAATCAGAGGCTTTTCTGCTGTCGGGCAGCTGGGAGAACTCTGCAAGACATTGTGCAGAACAGATTAGGTGAATGGAAAGTTGGGTTAGTAAAATTTGAGGGTAAATTACTACAACATAGTTGTAGTTAATCCTGGAATAAGCTGTTCTGAGACTGCCCACAAGAACTGAGTCATCTCCTTGTGAACTTGAGTTCTCCTGGCTGCCATGCAGCCTTCAGTCTGTGAAGGCAAAGACAGGTGCTCTGGGTTCAGTAGTTCAAAGGACAAAACACTTCCTGATAATATTATAATATAATTTAACCTGTGGTGTGTCCTATAAAACCAGTTACTGGAGAGACCAAGTAATGCTACTGTACCCATCTCTTTACAACTCTGCATTGGTCTATTAGCTATTCTCTGATTTCTCTCTTTATACGGTGCTGCTGGACTCTGCTGTTATGACTGTACAGTTAAGAAGTAATATAAGTACTATATTTATTATTCTGAGAAGTTTTTAATAATTATTAACAGTTTTGAAAATAAGTCATCTGCTTAGCTGAACAAGATGTAACAGAGCTAACATTCTGTATTCCTAAAAGATTTTGCAAATCATGTAGTTTATATTTATTTCACATACAACACAAAGCTCCTGTTTAAAGACTCAACTCAAGAAATGGACCAACTATCTGTGAATGTTTGCTTTCTGGCTTTCTGTCTCAAAAATAGAAGCATGTATTAGGCATTGTATTAATTTAAACAAATAAATACGTACTGGAGAAGCTGCTGTACTTTGTATTGAAATGCATTGGGAGTTCTTGGCACTCTAGCTGTTTTACATAGTAAATGCAAGGGGCTGGTCTGACAAGGACATACTTCACTCAGGACCACAGAAGAGTAGTCCTTGTAAAGGGAAGGCTAAGTTAATGGTGGGGGACTAGTTAAAGAAGAGGGCAGAAGAGCTACCGAGCCCTCAGAGGCAGAGAGACCACTTTATTACTACAGACTGCAAGGAGAACATAAAGAATGCTCTGGCATGATTATGGTATTTAACTTGGCCTCAGACAGGCTAAAAATGTTTCAAGGACCTGCATCATATGAAAGGACAGGAAAAACCAACCAGGTGAGTTTTAAGATTGAAGTTAAGAAAATAGGAATATCTTTGTAACTTAAAAAATAAGCAGAAGACTATGAACTCAGAGGCTCAGAGTTTCATTTTCTAATGAAAAGCATTATTTTTCAGTGATGACTGGACTCTTGGATTTGTTTGTTTTAATGAGATCCTGATATAATTGGTGTCATCACACTTCAGAGAAAACATTTTAAGTTAATTTTGAGCACAGAGAGAAAGCACTGGAATGTTGGCTATTAAGTAACTCAAGTAATAAAGAAAATAGAGAGATTCAGTTTCTAATTCTCAGAGGTATGTACCTTAAAAAATGCAAGAAGGCTTATTCAAACACTAGAAATATATATAAGAAGCTAAATAAAGAGGAACTAGGCCCTTCCCCGCG
>VZRU01012366.1:0-48881 GCA_013398155.1 Pedionomus torquatus
AGAGCCATCAAGCAGATCATCAAGGGGAGAGACGTGATCGCTCAGTGAGTGGGGCTGCTGGTGGGATGCGGCCTGCCCGCGGGTGGGGAGGCGTGTGCCTTGGGAGACTGCGTGCCCCGGAGTGGGGGGTGTCAGTCACGCTCCATGCCTGAAGCAAGGTCTTACCTGTGGGTCTTAGCTGCTGCCTGGCCGGATTGGGGAAGTGGCATCACAAGTGATACTAGTGGGAGGTGTCGCTGCCCACAGCGGGAGAGTTGGAACTAGATGATCGTTACGTTCCCTTCTAACCCAGACCCTTCTGCGATTCTATGATAGGCGAAATAGGCCAACTTCCACATAGACTGTGATCCTTTACAGGTCTTAATGTCAAAGTTTATTAGTTTTAGCAATGCCAATGCAATAAGTATTCTGTGAAGATATTGTTTGCTTTCAATGAATGGGGCTCTGAGACTCTTGGGAATCAAACTCAGAGAATTATAGACACAACTGCAATTCCAGTCAAGGGAAAAAATAGGCAGAAGAAAGTATATGAAGTCTCTAGAGACAAAGAAGGATATGTATTGCACTGAAAAAATTCCTTTCTGGGTCACTAGTGGGAATTGTTAACCATCCAAATTGTATTGGCTTACCTAGCATTTACTGAAAAACAAACAAACAAACAAACAAACAAACAAACAAAAAAAAAACAACCGAACAAAAAACTACAACAAAGTCACAGAATAGAATCATAGAGTGGTTAGAATTGGAAGGGACTTTAAAGATCATCCAGTTCCAACCAACCTACCATAGGCAGGGACACCTCCCACAGGACCAGGTTGCTCAAAGCCCTATCCAGCCTGGCCTTAAACACCTCCAGGGGATGGGGAAGTCACAGCTTCTCAGGGCAACCTGTTCCAGTGCCCCNTGCTGCTGGACCCGTTCCAACAGGTTCACGTCCTTCCTGTGTTGAGGACTCTAAAGTTGAACACAGTATTCCAGGTGGGGTCTCAGAAGAGCAGAGTAGATGTGTAGAATCACCTCCTGTGTCCTGCTGGCCACACTTTTTTAATGCAGTCCAGGATGTTGTTGGTTTTCTGGGCTGCCAGCAGGGATTGCTGGCTCATATTGAGCTTCTCATCCACAAGCACTCAAAGTCCTTCTCCTCAGGGCTGCTCTCCAGCCATTCTCCACTCAGCCTGTATTTGTGCCTTTGATTGCCATGACCCAGATGCAGCACCTTGCACTTGGTCTGGTTGAATTTCAGGTTGGCATGGGCGCACCTCTCAAGACTGTCTAGGTCCCTCTGGGTGGCATTTCTTCCCTCCAGCATGCCTGTCTGATAAGGAGTAAAGCGTGCCAGAGCTGGTGACCCTGCAGTGGAGTGCTCTGTTACCAACACTGCTTGTCTGCAGATCTCTCTGTGACAAAACTTTGTCAGATACTCTCTTGGCAGCATTGACTTCTTTGCAATGAAGGAGTGGCAAAGAGCAGAGGGCTGGAATACACTGAAATTGTGTATCATCTCACTTGTCCAGATACCCAGAGTATTCACCAAACATCTGTTTCTCAGGTCTCAGTCAGGAACAGGGAAGACAGCAACATTCTCCATATCTGTTCTACAGTGTCTGGATATACAGGTAATTTCATAGTTCATAGCATGTGTTCAGAATGGCTTTTAACTAAATCAGTAGGGTCTTTGTCATAAAAGCTTTTGGCTTTAGACTGAATAAATGAAGCTTTTACATTGAGATTTTGTCATTACAAGCAATGAATTTCAGACAGGTTTCTGGCTGAAAATCTCACCAGTCTCTACTCTCTAAGAATTTAGCTGCTAAACCCACTTTGGCAGAATAAGTTCATATAAATTGTTGTAATTAAGTGGCTTTAACAGTTGTCCTCTTTAATATTAGAGGGCTAAATTAACCCTTCAGCAGGTAGAACAGTCCTAACAGCATCGACAGCCTGTCTGAACAGTTGGCGCACGATACACAGAATCAAATCTCAATCTTTGACTGACAAATGTGTGCTTTTGTTCTAGGCAGGGTTGTTGTGTCCATCTAGTTGTCTTTAAGTATAACTTGAATGTGTAGATGCTGTTCAATAAAATTATGATTTTCCGTGGGACAGTACCATCTTAGATAAAGCTTGGATTGTTATTCATCTGTCACTGCCTGGGGACTTAAAAGTAAATGTTGCGGTTTCTAAATGAAGAGGTCACCTTTGTGCTTTGTTTCTATTGCTTGCTTGTAGTATTTTCCAAATGTGACACTTCAAAACATTGTCTTAGAATCCTTGTGCAATTCAAGGTTTTTATCTGAACTGAACATACAAAATTGAAATGCTTTAAAATTATTTCTAGTCTTTTGCAAGAAAAGTACATGCTTTCAATAAATGTGTTCAAAAATGAGGTTGGAACAAAAAATGAGCTATCAAGAACTGCTTAAGTGATGTCTTGTCAAAAGTAACTTACTTAAGTGGCTATTACTGTGTAAATGCTGTGTGCAAGAGCAGCTTTCGAGGTGTACTGACTCTTGCAAACACTAAGTTTTAGCACAAAATTCTATGATTAATCCTTCAGATGTGACATTTAAGAGTACTGTGGGATCCATAATCTCTGTTATGCTTGGATGATGTCTGCCCTGTGATTAACTGTCATGTGATCACCTGTTTTAATGAGGTTCGCGAGACCCAGGCATTGATCTTGGCACCAACTCGGGAGCTGGCTGTACAGATTCAGAAGGTAGGAGCAGTTAAATCACCATGTAAAGCACTACTGAGGCTTGGGGCTGATTCTCAGGTGTTCCCCAGCACAGCTTCTGCTTTTCCTTTGTGTTCCTGAAAGGAATAAGAAATTGCTTAAGTTTTGCTCATCTGCATTATATGTTTTCTCTTACATGACCATGTTGGCTAGTGGTTTAAGGTTTTACACATTCCTAACTGAAACATTAAGGACAGCACTTTTAAGGCAGCTGTGATCCTTGTGCAACTGAGTTTGCAGTGTTTGAAAGCATGCTGTTGAGGAGGTTTGGATAACAGACATTAACAAATCCCTCCAACTCCTTGTGCTTACATCTCTTTTTTTAAAAAAAAAAAAAAACAAAAACAAAACACTATGGCTGTGCAGGCATGCATCTCTTCACAAATATAAACTTCGTGAAAACTCAATGAAGCTATTCCTTTGTATCAACACAGGGTCTTCTTGCTCTGGGAGACTACATGAATGTCCAGTGTCACGCCTGCATTGGAGGGACCAACGTGGGTGAAGATATCAGGAAACTGGATTATGGGCAGCATGTTGTTGCTGGCACTCCAGGCCGTGTGTTTGGTAAGGAGGTGTGGGAGGCTGCATCACTTCCAAGTTCAGACTTGAGTTGAGCCTTGGGAACCTGCTGCAACTTTTGTGCACCTAGATTTGAAATAGCAGGAAAGTTACATTTATTGTGACACTATTGATGTAATATTTATGTGAACAAGGAAGCAACTTACGGTAGCAATAGTTGGAAAAGGCTAGAGAGAAATCAACAGGGATAGTATTTGAATTTTCTCTGTTCATATTTCACTTGTAGTCATGAAGTGTTTCTTTGTGTGGTGGTATGGGAACAAAGAGTATTCTTAAAGCAGAAAATATTACAGTCCAGAAAATACTTCAGAATCTTGGAGGAGATAAAAGCTGGGTCTATCAGAATGTCAAAGTTAGGTCCATGTTTTTTTGCTTATTGGCCATCACTCTCTCTTTGTTAACTCAGGTGCAATTGCAGCTGGTACTTTCTGGTTTCATTGTATGAAGATTATTATATTTACTGTTCGTGGCAGTTAGCACAGTGATAGTGTTAGCCTTCAAGCTCACATCTTCTGGATCTCAGGGAAACAGACACCACTTTCTTACACAAGCCCCTGTCACTGGGAGAACACAGAGCTCCATGAGCAGAAAAACCCCAAAACATAAGCAGCTGCCAAACTGGACTAACTTTGAACAGCACACCAATAGCAAGTACTTTTCTGTGACGATATTAAGGGGTTACACAAAGGCATGTGCTCTTTCAGACGGGGTGTGGATTTGCCAGTGTCATGAAAAGTTCACATAACATTTTGCATTTCTCACATCCAGCTGTGGTTGCTGTGGGAGACCAGATCACCTGTTCTGTGCAGTTAGCAAGTGGCATCCCATGGCTCAGACTCTCAGGGCTTCCTTGCAGTCCCCTTAGCTGGGCTGCAGAGACATCTCCCTGGGCGCAGCAGGCATGCTATGGCCCTTAGATGTGCCTTCTGTCACCAAATACCAGCCCCTGTTGGCAATGGCTTGTCCCTCCTCCACCAAAATGCCCTGACAGTGGCTGGAAGCAGTGTAGGCTTGCTTGCTTTCAGAGCCTTTTTGTCTTACAAAATGAAATCTTACAGATATGATTCGTCGTCGAAGTTTGAGGACTCGTGCCATCAAAATGCTGGTTTTGGATGAAGCAGATGAAATGCTCAATAAAGGTAGAATATTTTGTCTCCCTTTTACTTCCTTTCCTCTCACCTCTGAATTCCAGGGTGTCCCAGCTGGCAGTTCCCCTTCTAGAAACAATTTGTTTTGTCAAAGTCAGATGATGATAGTTAGTTATAAGCTGTAACAGGTTAAACTGGTAGATACGCCTTGTCTGATTTAGTTGTAGTGTCCTTTTCAGTAATTAAAAGTTCTTGAGCACTGCCTTTCAAACTTTACTGTGTACCACAGCCACACTGTAGTGGGTTTGGGACAACTGGGAAGCGATGACTAGTGAGTGACACTGGTCTTGAGTTACTGGTGTGCTCATTCACATTCATCTCATAGCATAGGCTGAATGAATGTAATGAATTCCAGATCAAGTTATGAAGGAGGAAGATGTTTGGAGGAAAGATGTGCTAACTGTTCTGTGCTAATTGATTTGCTCTTCAGGTTTTAAGGAGCAGATTTATGATGTGTACAGATACTTGCCTCCAGCTACACAGGTGGTTCTGATCAGCGCCACTTTGCCTCATGAAATTCTGGAGATGACCAACAAATTCATGACAGACCCCATTCGCATCTTGGTGAAACGGTAAGTGAGTTTGCTTGGAAAAAAGAGGAGCTCTTTGGCCCAGCTTTGGACAGTTCACACTTGATTTCAATGTGTGCAGAGTCTCTCTCACATTCCTTCTCAGCATTCTGAATTGTCTCTCTGATGCTGTCCTTGCCCAATTCTGTCTGCTGCTGCTCAGCCTGACTGCCTCCCACCCGTCACCTTACCCCTGTGTTCTCTTCTCCTGGAAATCCATCGTTCACACCAGAGGATTTTTGTAGGCCACCTCCATTAATTTGCTATTATATATCCAGCCAAAAAAGCCTTTGGCTGACTGATCCTGAAATGCCTTTGGAAGTGTAGGTGGTGTCTGGTGGTGTCACAACTCCTCATGCGCTGGAGCTTAACAGAAGTCAAGAGGAGTAAGTAGGTGCAAGCAACCTGACAGGAAGAGCTTCCCTTTTGCCTGATCCCTTACACTGCCCCACTTACCTTTCTTCAGTCTGTCTTGTCAAGAAGTTTGAATATAAAAATGATGAGAGCAGAAATGTTTCCCTTTGAAACTGCGTGCCTAGAGCAGAGGGGGTGCCCCAGGAGTTCTAGTTTCTGTTGTGGGTCATGTTGGAGGGCACTCCAATGAGCAAGACTTCTCCAGGGACTTTCTGGAACAACTTGGGAGTTGTGTATAGACTCAGCAACTCACAGGGCAGAGCTGTGATCTCTGCATTGTATGTAGTCACCTCCTTGTGGTGTGGTATAGCTGTTGTTCTTCCCTGCAGTGATGAGTTGACCCTCGAAGGAATCAAGCAGTTTTTCGTAGCTGTGGAGAGGGAAGAATGGAAGTTTGACACCTTGTGCGACCTCTACGACACACTCACAATCACCCAGGCCGTCATCTTCTGTAACACCAAGAGAAAGGTACAGCAGCCGCCATCAGACGGGCACGTTGTTTGCAGAGCGTGGCTCAGGAGAATGCTAGGACAGACCCAGTTAAGGGGTCTGGTTGTTTCCCCATTTGTCTATGGGATGTGCCTAGCTTAAACAGTTGGCTATAGGCCAACCTGATACTCTTGCTTTTTCAAAGAACTAGAACTGGTTAGGTAACAATGTGTTTGTTTTTCTAATTGCTTATAGTCCCTGAAACACTACTACATTTTCTGAATAAGTGCCTTTAATTCCTTTCCTTTCTGGACTCATAGAGCCCTGTATCATAGAGCCAATACTTTGTAAGGATTATTTACTTTACTTACCAAAATGCTCGTTGAAGTGTCTCTCAGTCCTTACCAGCCTGTATCTCTGCAAACACTCTCCAAGCACGACTCGTGCATTCGGCTGTGCTGAACAAAGAGCTAACCCAGGCTGTTTGGCTGCGCGTAGGTAGACTGGCTCACAGAGAAGATGAGAGAAGCCAACTTCACAGTTTCATCCATGCACGGGGACATGCCACAGAAGGAGAGAGAGTCCATTATGAAAGAGTTCAGATCTGGTGCAAGGTAAATGCATTAAACGTTGCTAACAGCATTGCTACCCGAGGACAGGATTTTTTCTTGTGTTTGAAAGGAACAGGCCTCAAAATCCATAAAACCTCTCCTCTGTGGTGTCACAGGGTTGGGAGATTGCCGGTTTCCAAGGAGGGATGCTTGTATTTATAGAACTAGTCTGCTTTGTTTTGCTGAAGAAATTCGGGGTTGCTGCATTTAAAATAAGTGAAGAAAAAATACTTGGGCCCTGTCCTGTATTTTAAACTCTTAACTCTTTTTGAAAGATCAAAACTGTTTCGGTACTATGTCCTCACTGAAGTTTGGTGATGCTGCATGGAACAGCTTTCCTTGCAGCAGAGTGTGGATGCTGCCGCGTGCTGTGTGGAGGGAGGAGTGCGGTGTTGCAGGGGGTGCCCTCACACCCACCTCAGTGCGGTGGAACAGGAGTCATGTGTCCTCTTCTCTTTGCAGCCGAGTCCTCATTTCAACAGACGTTTGGGCTAGAGGCCTGGATGTGCCTCAGGTGTCCCTCATCATAAACTACGACTTACCCAATAACAGAGAACTTTACATACATAGGTAAGCTCAGCCTTCGCGTGGGGAAGGTGTGGCTGGAGTACCCTTTCCTGAGGTGACTCCATTCTCTCCCTCCTCCTGCCTCCACAGAATTGGCCGGTCAGGCAGATATGGCCGAAAAGGTGTAGCCATCAACTTCGTGAAGAACGATGACATCCGCATCCTGCGAGACATTGAGCAGTACTACTCCACCCAGATCGATGAGATGCCCATGAACGGTGAGTGCAGGCCAGTCCCAGTGAGGAGCTGGTGTGCTGCAGCCGAAAGAGAAATGCCAGATGCTTTGACTTGCCACGTGCCTCCTTCCCTGGTGAAGAACCCGGGAAGAGCAGTAGGCGTGCTGCACTGCTGGGCCGTGGCTCTCTGCGCACACTGACATTCTCTCATTTTCTCTCATTTCAGTTGCCGATCTTATCTAAAGGGCTGAGCTTCCCAGGGAGTTGTACCGTTTGGTAGCCTCAATTCTGTTCTGGACCCACACCCTTTTATCATATTACTGATTATATGTTCTTGAGTTGAGCTGCACTTAGGAACCTGTGTAAATAATGTCTTTTATCCCACCCATGTTTTTCAATTAAAAAAGGAAGTTTTACCATAACCTGTGCTTAATTATTTTAACCCAAGATAGTAGGCAGGGAGTTTTGACAAGCTGCCATAGGTGGCTAGCACAACAAAAAAATAATTGACACTTAGTATATCTAGGTTCATAAAATACAGAGCTTCCTGTTCTCCACCTTCTCATTATTGCTGTGCCACGGTACCTGATGTGCTCTTAAGTTTCCTTAATTTGACTCTCAGGATCAGCCATCTACAGGAACAATCTGTGGCCTCTCCCTAATCTGCTCTAAATGGTAAGATAGCCAGAAAAGAAATTTCCTGTTGCTTATGACTTTCTGCAGCCAGAAATCACATTACTACTTGTTCTGGGTGGGTATTTTCGTCTCCCAAGGAACCCTGGGACTTAAGCACACACTTGTGAAGGCAAGAGCCTCTTTAACTTGGTGCCAGCTGGAGAAATACATTGATCAGCATTTCTGTGGGCAAATAACAGAGCAAATATCGCCTTCTCCGCCCCTTTCTGATACTGTAGCTCATTCCGTCTTCCCAGTCGCATCGCCTCACCCGTCTCCTTGCAACGTTATGCTGTACTGCACCAGCTGCAGCCCCTGCAGTGCTCCGGCCCAGCTCTGCTGCAGCCTTTATTGAGGCAAGAGCTGGGACACTGCTGCTGGTGAGAGTAAGTCACCGTGGTGTTTTGTGCTGCTTCTGTTAAATGGGTTTGTGCTTGCTCATGGGGGGCGGGGGAAGCAAGGCCTTAGTGCAGAACTGAAGAGCTCCTTTCCAAAGTGAGCGGCTGTCCCCTTTATGCCTTTGTCTTTTCCACTAGTAAAGATCCCCGGCTCTGTGCCCAAGCCTGACAGTAAAATAACGTTAGTCTATGTTAAGACTTTCTCGGTTCTTGCCTAAGAATACCCATTCTGAGGTGTTGCCCAACAGAGATGAGGCTGCATGCAGCGTCGTGTGCCCACGTGCTGCCAGGCTGAGCTAGCCTTCACCCATGTACTCACAGTGCACACACAGGTCACCACTCTGTGCTGGCACAACCAGTACCATCACTTTCCTCCCACTGCTTGCCAGCTGATGGGGATGAAGGGCTTCAGCTCACTATTTCTGTATCCCTACAGTAACTGGGGCACGGAGGCTTACTTCATGCAGTAGCTGGCCTCTGGATCACCAGTCTGCTCCAGCAGACACAGCTGGTTGCCGATTCAGTGCACCCTTGCACACACAACCCCCCTGGGGACACCCTCCGGAACCAGCCTTGGGAGCAGGCACAGGTTTACCCCTTTGGTCCATGGCTGCCACCCGGTGGAAGGCAGATGCAGACAGGGCTCTGCTGTACCCCAGCAGTCAGCCCGGACCACCTGGTCCCTCCACTGGCATCCTGCAGAAATAGATGCAAGCCTTAAGGCTTGTATATGGACACACTACAGGTGCTAGCACTCCCTTCCTGCTTGCTAGTGGTCCAAACACAAAGGCCCCATGTTCCAAGGTCCCTCTCCCATTGCTGGCACTTAGAACTCCACAAGCACGGGCACAGAGAAGGGAGTCCCCCCTCCCCAGAAGAAGGTGAAAAACAGAGTCACTGAAGAAAATGGCAGAGACAATCAGAGAAAGGAACCTGTTGCCACATGACCAGTCTCATCATTACATTTGCTTCTCCCAAAATACCACCTTGGTCCCTCCCATTGATGGGCATTTTTGCATGTATTCTTCAACTTCTCGGCACGCCACTCAGGAACTCCCCCTACACACTGGCAATCCTCTACTGGGACAGCAGAGTCTGGGTAGAGCCTCCCAGCTTCACCATCCGTGTCCTGGAGGGAGCTCTGCTCTTACCCTCCCTCCAGGGCATAGCGCAGCCGCAGGTCTGCCTCGCACCTTCTGGAGAAGGCAAGCAGCAGAGGCAAGCACAGCCCTCCAAACCCCCTGTGTGACCCCAGCCCTTTGAACTTATAAAGAAAAATTAATCACCAAAGCATCAGGTTGTTTAAATAACAGTATTTAATCTGTACAGTTTGAGAGAAGATACCATAAAATGCAATATTCCTACCTCTTCTTCTGCATCATTCACCTGGAGGTGAGCGCTCATCTCCAGAGGGCAGGCAACCACCGCTCCCCTGCATTTCCTTTAGTACAAAAGTCACAGTGCAATCGCTTAGTCCTAGACAGATGATTTCCCTCGCTCCAGAGAGGGGAGGGAGACGGATGGAGCTCGAACATTGATGGAAATTGTTACCATTTAGGAATGCAAAAAATCCCCAGCTATTGCACAGTCATTTCCAACCGAAACTACAGCCATTGATTATTTAGCTGCCTTTACGCTCCACACATCTGATTACTGATTTAGTCGAGAGTGAAAACAGAGCCGGTAACAAGATTTCAGAACGATACAGTGTTTGGAGGGTAGAGGCTGACAAGCAACTCCACAAGTCAAGAAGCGCGCTTTAGATTACCAGAAAGCTCTCCTATGCAGGGGGGGGAACATGAGCCAGACAGATGTCATCTTTCAGAGACAAGCATGAGAGGAACATCAGCTTCAATAGAAAGCTATGAAGTATAATAGACAATTTGTTCATATAATTGTCAGGAAAAGTATTTAACAGTTTATATAGTAGAATACATATTCAACCATCTTTTAAAAATAAGCACAAATTTCATTTCATATATACACAACTGATTTTAATCATGTACTGAAAATAAATTACAGGAAATAACTTTAAAATGCAACAGAAGACAAATTTCACAACAAACATTCCCACTGATTTTCCCGAGGGGGTGAGAGATTGCAGTGCTCAAGGCAGGTAAATATCACAAATATATCAAAAAACTTCAAATCGTTGATGCATTCACACATTTACATGAGCCACAAACACCCCTTTACAGGGACCACACTTAGCTACCACAGAACCAGGTTTTGCCATAAACTACAAAACTTTGATACAAAATTGTATTTATATATTTATATTTCATATACATGCCCTATCTGTGATTTCTTAAAAAATAAGAACTAAACACACTGTACAGACAATCCTAACTCATTGCTTGGTAGCTGTAGGCAACAGGTTTGGATGGAATTTCTCCCCCAGTAGAATTAATGGCAATATTATATACACGAAGGCTAAACTGCAGAAAAAAAAACAGCTCGGTTCTGATACGCCCCTCCCTCGGGCCCAGGTCTGCGAGCTCCAAGCGAAACACCCCCGGCTCTGACCCATCCCCTCCCTCCCGAGTCAGCTCTGCTGGCAACAGCACGAGGAACCAACACGTGCACAGGTGTAACACCGCTACACAAGGCAATAAAGCAAGATACATATTGTGATGGAGTGGCTCTAACGGCTTCACTGACTCGACCCGCTCCATCGTGAAGGACTGGTCAGAAGCGGGAAGGGGACTTTTCAGAACCAGGTACGGCTGGTGAGAGCACACCTTGGCTGGGCCAATCGTTACGCTTCCCTGAAACAACCTCCCAAGAGGAAAGACTCCCACCAAGAGCCAGAGGCAAGTCAAACGCNCACTAAACTACTTCTACAGTTGATTGTAAACTTTGGTTTATTTTTATTTATTTTTATTATTATTGAGTTCTCATGGTACAGCAAGCATGTCTAGGATGAGAGGGCAGAGTCGAAGAGGAGATGAACTGTCAGTCTGTCTTTAGTCTGGCATGGTGAGACACCTGCTCGGTCAGGCCTGCTTTGATAGAGTTTTTTACAGACTGCCTCATATGATCCTCCAGCAAATTATCACTCATGGGCTTCAACACCTGTGGAATGAGAAACGTGCAAAAGAAACAAAAAAATGAGGTAACCGAGGAAAATAAAAATATAAAAACATACAAAGAGATGAGACTTGAAATAATGAAGGAACTCAGAATGCTGAAGTCTGACACAAACTGGAATGAACTGAAAGAGAAATGAGTTTTGCTGCTACAGTAATGAGGTTAAACCAGTCACATGCTATGGACACAAGTGATACCCTCCTACACAGCAGTATTTCACTGAATTCAAACCACTTTACAGATCCTAGAAGATGGATGTGCAATTCCATACCCTATATGCAGCATCAGTCTGGTATGGTTACAGCATTTATGCAGACCGGCCCAGACACTCCAGCTTATTGTCCTATATGTGTAAGTGTGAACACTTCAGATACAGAAAGAAAGTTAAAAATACTGGCTAGTTTTTCTTCTTGTTATTGTTGGATGAAAGTCGCTGTCGTGGCACTGATGTAAGAGCACGGCGAATCGTTCGGCGTCTAAGGACTTCAAAGAGTTTGGAAAACACCTAAAACACGAATTCAGGTGTTAGGAAAAGTGACTCGTAGAAAGCAGCAGCAAAGTCAATCAAGTTCAGAAAAAGAAACTGATTGCCAGTAACTTCTCACCTTCCTGGGGTTCCTCTGAAGCAGTAAGGGAAAAGAAAGGCAAATTCAGAATATTCAATAGCAAGAACACGATACATAATCGGAGCGACTCATATAGAAAGTGTGGGTGCTTTGGATGCTACTGGCAGTGTGCAACAGCAGCAACACCAGCAGCAAGCTCTTTTGGAGACCACCTCCCTCTAGAGCTCACAAAAAGCAAGGTCCTGCTGGCACAAGCCAAGTTCCCCCATTCCAGGGAGGCTCAGCAGAGAAATGAAGCCTTTTGTGTCCTGATGTCCTACAGCAGCAGCTGCACTCGGCAAGCGCTACACATAGGAACTGACACCTTCCACTTCCTTTGTGGCGTGCCCTTCAGCCCCAAACACCGAAGCAAGAAGCTACAGTAGTACAGGAGAGCCACAGTTTTAATCACCGGTTAGTTGTGTAACTCAATTTAGCACCCTGATACTCATTTGCCACCTACTATTAGAAATCCACCTTTTCCGTGCCAGTGTAACTCATAACCTTACCTGGTTGCTAAGAAAGGCCCAGCGTTCCATGGCTTACGGTGGGCCTTGAACAGAATCATTTTTTCAGATGGAAGAAAGGCTCTGTACAGAAGGCTCCAGTTAGTTATTTGCTCATGCCTCACAGGACCCATTTAGTGTTACCTCAGATAAGCTCAGTGAGCCCTTTATTTCTCACAACCATGGCACCAAAGTGTTTCTCTCCTGCTGGCACTGGAGATAGCTATTCAGAATGCTCCCAACACTACTTGTGAGAATCGGTCAGGAATTCTCTACGTTGGTTTTACTGACACAGCTGTGTCAACTGGATTCAGGCCAGAAAAATCTCTGTATAGAAGGTTTTCTCCTCCAGCTTTGGTACTCTTACACTCATGTCATGTATTTCAGGAATTAAGTCCATCTGGCAAGTACTTCTCGCAAGAGCAATTGCACCAACTGAAGCTGTCACAGACAACACAAGTTTTCCCAAAGGAAGAAATGTGCTGGACATCCCTCCTTGTAGCAGTTGCTGCAAGTCATCAGCTAGTTTCTCTAGGTCTAATTAGACATCCAGTGTCACACTATCAGGTGAGGGAGGTTAGCACTGTTTCACCTTCCCCATTTATTGCACCACCTGAAATATTTTATCCACCACTTTTAAAGTGATTAAACTTGCCTTATGAATGTACCTTTAAAAGCAGAATTCCTTGCTCCGAAAAAGTAAGAAGATTTTTTAAAGAGTCACTCCACTATCCACCATCCAAGCACCTAGCACGGCTGGTGCAGCAGTAATTGAGCTAACACTTTTTTGATAATAACCTAAGTTTGTTTAACACTGTGGCACACGCTACCAAAGGGAGCGCTCACACTTCTAAGCTGATTCTGCCCTTCAGCAGCACCGGCATTCTCCATTAAGTCTAGACCAGCTTTTCATTCACAGCACTGAACAGCAACTGGGAAGCCTGCTCAAGAAAGAAAAGTTTTGCAGTAAAAATGGATACCAACCTGTTCCCATATAGCTTCGGCGATCTGATCGATGGCTGTTCCGATTTCTCTGAACTCCCCAGAGTACTTAACGTATGCCCAAGTACAAAACGATATAAGAGCCATCCCCAGCACAAGATTACACAGGGTAGCTATAGAGTTCATACCAAGGAACCCAGTCAGTCCTGAGATTATATACATGGCAAACATGACTGCAAATAGAGTGGCAGGGGTACGAGCAGCATAAAAGATGTTTTTGCCATCGTTGTGCTTCACAAAGTTTGCATAGATCTCATCGATTTCCACTTCAAGTTGTTCCTGGTAGCGCCGACAGAACTCCTCCCCTCCCATCTTCTTCACTGAACGGAACTGCCTGACAGCTGACTCTCTGAAATCCTGGTGCTTCCGCTCAAGGTCCGATGGGGCAATGTAAGGCTTGTCTCCCCCACAAATCTGTTAAAGCAATCATGGAAGAGGTCATCACACCCTCATTATCTTGGACTGAACAGAAAGCAAGCCTGTTCCTTACTGCCCTCCCCACCTCCCCTCCCCCCCAGCATAGGCTCTCTGGGCTGGAGCTCTGGAGTCCTGTCTCAAGTGAAGCAGCTACGGGTATCACGGCACAGCACGAGTCTTTCCCATTTAACCACATACAGAGCTCTAGCATGCAACTGAACTCATACTTTCACCTGTTCCCTTTTGGCAAGTCCAGAAGGACAGGACATCTGCCACACATACCTTCCTGTTACGAACAGGTGAAATAAAGCATCACCAGTAGGTAGAGAAAGCTTGGCTTGAGATAGCTAAGGAGACCTCTGAAGGCCACAAGCCTTCAGCCTCAGCTTTTTACTCCTGATCACCAATCTCAGCAAAAGGGCGAATGCAGAACTTGGAAAAAACAGCATTGATTTTGCCCAGTCAATAAGTAAATTCCTGTTTATAGCTGCCACTGGCAAGCTCCATGGAACCTACCCTACACCAAGGTAATACAAATTAACAAGGACAAGAACTAGCTGCTGACATCTGTAGCCTATTTTTCCTTACACCATCCTCTAGACTTGATTCTGATCAACTCGTACATTTCTGCTGAGAGGATGAGACCATGGACTCAAATGGGTACCCTGTGATCTTCCTCTCCCTGAATCAGCATGGGTATGAAAATGGTTAGACTCCTAGGACTTGTACTCTTTAAGACCGATTTCTGACCTCTTGAAAGCTATGATTAGAGATTACCTAGGCCAGAGTTATCCATACTTCCGATCAGCTCCAATTCCTCCAGATCCTCGGTCAAACTAGGTCTAAAAACTGAAGATTCTTTCCATATGATGTCAATCACCTTCCCTCTCCTACCTCAAGGCAGGCTTATCACGGTGTTTGTCAACTCTGATCTTGAGTGCAGCAACAACTTTAACATTGTGTGTCGTATCGCTTCAGCAGGATTACTGAGAGCACAGCATCCCCTTTCCGCCTCACAAAACACATGGCTTCCCTGGCCAGCTGCTTCTAGGCAGACCTCACTAGTTTCTTCCTCCGAAGCAGTCTTCTCACTTTGCCGAGGAAGCATTCAACACCAGCAGCTGCTGTTGCATCAAGGCCACCAGAGGAATAACTGCCACTGTTTTCTTATACTCCATGTTGTTGGAACTGCTGTTCCTTACCTTTACATTAGGGGAACAGTATTTTGGTTATGCACACTCAGCAAAGGAGGGCTTTGGTTCATGAGGAGAACTCGGAAGCTACAGTAATAACTATCTTTACATAATCCAGACAAATCCAAATAGTTCCTACTTCTATTTCTAAAAGTAGCAATTTCAGAGCTGTCACATTAAGACCATCATCTGAGGTATCTGGAAAAAAATTATTCGAGGCATTTGTACATATCTCTACAGCAACATAAAAATACACAATACTAGGGAACATTACTATGGAAACAAAGTCTGTTTAAGAGAACATCTGTTCCTTTTTATTCCTTGCCCCAAGTAAGAAGCCTACAACTACAGTGTCTCAGCCATTATTGAAGATTCAGGGTAGGAAGGCAGACTTAATACGTATTATAAACGAGCTGTTTGCCATTTCAAGAGATTTTCCAGAACGGAAACAAACAAGAGAGTCCTTCTATACCAGTAGAGCATTCTCAAAACAGACTACTAACAACTGAAACTAGCTAGTCTGCCATTAGTGTTACATCTTATTTGAATTTCAAAATTAAAAGCTACTTCAGTGATTAAGACCAGATTTAGCCTAGTTAATGGGGAGCTACATTTGTCGCAAGTTACCACATCTACTGGTCTTTTCCAGTCACAGAATTTCACAATAAGCACAGTCCTGTTAAACTGTAAGAGACATGTAATTGTTTTCAAAACCTCCTATGATAAAACCTTGGATAACAGCACATTGAAGTATGAATTCCATCCAGACATTCAGCTTGCAGCATTGTAAGTCACTATCTTCAAGAGAAGCAGCAAGTAAGAAATTACATACTCAGCCTTTTCAGATGAGAAGTCTTCTATTTCAAGGGTAGGTTTTTTTAACTTTAATTTTAATCCTTGCATTTGACAGCTAATGAATGACCACAATTCAGAAGCATGAGATTATAGTACTGGAACTCTACCCTTGTGTGACCCTGGCCCACCAAATGTCTCCTCACCTGTTTGCCCATTTCATGTCACAGGATTTTAAGATGTCTGTCAAGAGCAACAGGGGGAACTAACAGGTGATCCCTTACAAACATGCCCATTCCCATACCTCCCCAGCAATTTCTGTCTCAAAGAATCCTGGTTTTTGCTACCTCAAACATCTAATCTTAAAGGAGAATGCAGAAAACACATGAGTACTGGCCCTAAGCTACTCTTCTCCATGCTCACAACCAACACCAAGTAGGACATTAAAACTGAGAGCCTGTATTTGCTTGTGGGCACTCAGAAGAAGTTGTGTCAATCGTACCTGCTCCATGCCTTTACTGTACAGGTCTTTAGCTCCTGCCACAGCAGCAAGATTGTTTGCCTCAGCTGTTGCCTAGAAAACATCAAGCACCATGTATTAGCACAGAATTATCAGCAAGTTACATACATGTAGTTACGCTGCAGAACATGCTCCCAACAGCCTCCAAAGCTTCAGATTGCCCACAAAACCAGGAAATTTAACGATGAACATTAGAATAGATTACTGACTCAGAAAATATTTTCTTCAGCTTCTAGTACAGCTGCAGACAAACTCCCATGTGCTCGTACGAGCTTTTTATCATGAGCAACCTATTCTGAATGCTCTATTGTTAATAAGTAAATATGGATGACAAAAACTATTAAATGTTAATCCTGATACATCACTATCAATGACGAAAGCAGCAGTCCAGTATTGTTTCTGTGTTACATATGAGCAGACTGTGTCAGAATTTGTAAGACTTGAAGTCTATTTTCAACCTGTCTTGTTAGGGACAGTTACTCTAGCTAGTGCTGCAAGATGCCATCTTCTCTATCTCGGTCACATTTATGGCATGCTAAGTAGAGGAAATGATAGCAGCCTTTGTTTCATTGTGATGAGTTTTCTGAACTCCCCCAAAAGTCTAAAAGACTTGATTCCTTGAAGGACAAGAAAACACTCAGAACAGTCATGTTTTAATGAGGTGACAGAGGAAACTTAAAGAAAGCCAAGTCTTATAAACACAAAATGATTAAAACTGATGCTACAGCCCACACTTCAGTGAAAACTCTTCATCATAAACAGCACAAGGGTTCAACACACAGCTTCACACAATCAGTTTCTGTTCAGATTGCTTTTAAGCTGATTACAGCCCCCCTTTGGATCAACCCAGAACAGAAACAGTTGATGCAGTTCACCAGGCTAACAAACCCTTATAGAGTAGCCCAATACTGCAAGACAGTGGCAACAACTGCATTATTATACACCTTCTCCATTTTATGTACTGCATCTGACCCGAAAAGCCCTCAATATTGTCTGAATAGCAAAACTGCAAGTTACACAAAACACACGCTTAAAAATTGAAGCAGCTAAAGAAACCCAACTAACCAGGTATACCCCTGCTCCACTTGGTAGATAGAACAGAGGGAAGACACAAATTTGTACTCAGACTACACAATTCAGGTAGCTTTTAAAATACACAGCTCCTTCAAGAACTACAGCTCTGCAGGAGCTTCAGACCCACAGCAGTCAGTCTTCAACTGCAAAGAGCTTGTGAAGAACACATCATCTATCAGAGTAAAGAAAAATAAGGTACCTGCAGCATAGATTTCGGATGAGGTAGCTCCTCTCCTTGATAGATCTTAATATAAGCCTAAATGGGAGAAAATAAAATTAAAAGGTTTCTTTTTCCATTTATGATTGAGAAGGAGAGAAGAGAGATGATATAAGGATTGAGCTCATTGGTTATTTCTTTGTAACAATGCTAAATACTCAATTAAGCAAGTTTCTTCATTAAAGTCTGGCAATCTGACAATTACCCCTAGTGCTTTAATCCCTTTATGTTCCTATGCATTTGAGGCTGGGGCCCAGCAGTGTAGCAAGCTCCTTGAGCAGACATGGCCACTATCTCAAGAAGTGACAGGTCTGACAGTAGGTTTTTGCTCCCTCAAATACCTAAGGCCTTTTGTTAGGCAGACTACTTTGCACAGCCTTTCTGGCAAGAGGTCTGCCCAAACACACATCAGTGCTGCAAGAACTAGTACTTACATTCCTTCATATGCCTTGCTCCCTTGAAGTGTGGGAATAATAGTTAAAAAAAAAAAAAAAAGGCAGATCAAAGAAATACTGAGGACAAATTTAAGCTGCCAAAATACTTCTGGAAGTCAAGCAAATGGCTGATCCCTTTGTTCCCCATCCCACCAACCCTCAGGTACCCTTATTTCACCAGAGTTGGAAGAGAACATGGCATTCATGTCCTTTCCAGCCCACAAGCCAGCTGGAGGCACAGCTCTTGGGGAGGGGGCACAGCAGGCAGCAGTCGCCATTCCAGCACTTTGGACAAGCTGTACAAGTCACACTAACAGGGCCCTCAGCCCTTTGGAAGCTGGGCAGTTACTTTTCTTCATGCTACTACTGCTCTCCCCCTGCCAGGCTTGTCTACAAGCCTTTGCCCTGAAGATTACTCTCTGTAAAGGAGGAGAAAACAAGGTTATCTATGTCCCTACATACCCAATGGTCTAGGTTGTAGGGCAACCTACGAAAGTGCATAGTTATACAGGACTCTTGTCCCTTCAACACCTTCCTTGCTTCTGTGGTTATTTCCTCCAAGTAAGAGCCCTCCAGTTTCCAACTCAGACTTCTCAATCTCAGCTGTAGATGCACAGTCCCAAGAGAACAGTCCCCTTTCCTCATATAAGCACCACATTTGTGCAGCACCCTGCATGGCTGCTCCCAGACTGCATGTTGCACATGAATTGGGCAGCTTTTCAAGAGAGGAGGTTTTACACTCAGTTTTTAGGGCACAGTCCTTTCTAAACTGCTGTTGAATTGGCACTCTGTATATTGTATAGGATCAGGTCTTACCAGAGAAGAAAGTGGAACAAAGAGCAGCATGCAACCAGAGCGATGATTTTTTTAATTTTTTTTTTTTTTTTTTGCTTGTCAGAACACCCATGGCTTCTGCATCCCATATCATTTCTTTCCTTTGCAAGTTTCTTCATTTTACAAACATTAAGAAGTTCTCATCTCAGATCTGTCCCTCGGATAGCTTTTTTTTTTTTTTTTTTTAAGATCAACCCAACTCTGTTTTACCTTTAACATGCATGCTCAAAAGCAGTAATGCAAAATTACCATCTTTAGCCATGAGTACCACTTTCTCCTACCAGGCCAACTGTCCAAGTCATTCCAATTAAAAAAAAATAAAAAAAAAAGAAAAAGTTACATGCACCAGACCTCTCTGCATAGAAACTATGTTATCACATTTCTGCTGGTATCACCATGACACCAAAACAGCTCAAGAGTTTAACAGCTGCAAGTATCATACACAAACATTTCAGAGCATACAGTGGTACTGAACATGCAAGTGTTTAGAAAACATCTTCCTTGCATGTTAAAAAAAATCCAGAGAGATATCTAAATTTTTCACAGCATATCTATCAATTCAGGAGTTGGTTTTCTATCTATCTGTACAACCTACATGAGATACTCTTTAAAAAAAAAAAAAGTCAACGTATCCAGAGAAACTAGGATTCCAACATGGGAAAAAAAGGTCTCTAATACAGCTTGAAACCTGTTTACAAAGGAAAAAAAAACAAAATACAAGACAGTTTTGCCAGTAGTAGCTTGCTAAGGGCTATACTGTTAGCAAGTTGTGTGCCAGTTCTGGAAAGTCAGAATAATGAAATGAAAATAAAAAGTGAGCTGATCAGTGAGTGTCAGCCTACATATCTTATCTTCTCTGGGACCAACATGCCCTAGAACTAGAATACCTTCTTTTAAGCCATTAACAGAAATAATTAGTGTGAGTTTGCTTACCTTGAAGTATTCTACAAGATCTCTACAGGTCACCTTGGATCCACTAATCTCTTTTTCTACTAAGTTTTCAGGGGCAAGCAGTAATGGCACCAAATTCCGCAGTTCTTTCTTAAAATCCTCATCTATATCTAGTAAAATTCAAACAATTTTAGAGAAAGAGTAGTTAGTGTTCTTTTCAATCTTACATTTCTTAAAGGAACACTGATAACCCATGACCTTTCAAAACCCATAGCATCACAACTCTTGACTGTATTTTTAAGATAGACTTAAATACATAGTGTAGCTTTAGGAAGTTCTGCCTACTGTTTAATCTAAACTTCAAACAGAGAACAAGGCTCCATATCCTAATATTTAAAGTGTATATCCCCAACTACACCAATACCTTTCATGATAATCCCACAGGTCTGGGCCTGTGCCCAGAAGTGGCTGGCATCGCACTATCACAAAGCCACTTTATTTAGCCTTTGCAGCAATTGGAGGAATCCTGACTGCCTCTCATTCTGCAGCTGCAGAAGCCTACAGCTTTTATTTTCAAGTCATTCTAGTTCTGACACTTTGTTTAGCAAGTTCTGTAAAATTACAAGGCTATTCTCTAAGAAGTAAGCTCTTACATTTTGTGAATCCTCCTCTCTGAAATCCTTACTTATCCTTAGGATCCTTATTTAATGACCTTTAGGTATATCAAGTTACCAGATTACCATCAACACCTAAACACAAAGATATTAATTACCTCTGCCTGCTTAACTCCTCTACCTTTAAACCACTTAAAAAAACCACAACAGATTTCCAGATTCCACAGTTTCACCTTTTAGCCTTACATTTTTCTAATCAAGCATTTCAATAGCCAATCATTTTGGTGTCTAACTTCCGTTATAAAAGAAAATAAACTCAAGAGAACTAACTCAAAAAATACACAATGGAAAGCTTCCTACCATTCAACCTCCCATCAAAATTTGGATTTGTTGCAACTTTAAGACCAGGGTGGGGCAACAGGAAACAGCCAAGATTACTGAAACAGGAGTGAATATGCTTCCTTACATTCTGTAGCTCTTCGTGCTGGTTTTGCTTTACCTGAAAAGAAAAAGGAAGTGAGAGTTGCTAATAGTTTTGTACTATTGCAATTAAGATCAAATATCAGCTTAAAAACAGTAACACTGTGAAAGTGTTTCAGCTTTCATTCCTGAACCTAAAAATATTGAGTTCTAACTCCCAGAACCCCACACGCAAGTGAGAACATCACAACTGGATAGGTATTTTTTTTCAGCACAAAGACTTAGCTCATCGTGTATCATTATGTTAACAGTAAGTTGTCATTTAAGTCAGAAGACCACACTAGGACTACTGGAGATAGCTTACCTGTAATCTTTTCTCCAGAAACTTTCTTCCTCCTTCCAAGCCATATGCATGTTCATAAGGATAACTCCAATCTCTAATTAAGAACATTAGTGTCTGTAAAAGGAGAACAACAACAGTGAATGGCTTGCATCATTCCTAAGGTCAAAAACTCAATCACACATGACTATTTTAAAGTAAAAAAATTTCTAGTAAGATTGGCTGCTCTGAATGAAGTAGCCTTGTAGTTCTGTAGAGCATTTGCTTGTTTAACACAAAACAAAAAACAAAAACCACACAACTAACAAAACCCTCCCTCCCTATCTGAAAGGAAGTACCCAAGTGTCTGAAAAAGATAGCTTCCCTTTTCCACAAGTCTACCTTTTGCTTTCCCACAGGGATTACAAACCTGATGTTACTCTTATACTTTATGTAGAATGTGTTGCCTGGGCCAATCACAAGAACATCAGGAACTAACACTTGGCCAAATATTCTAGAGATACAAAAGTCTTAAAACTCACCACTAACAGCAGCCAACTAGTACCCTTACAGGTTAAGGGGTATACTTCAGGATGGAAGAGATCTCAGTGTTTGTTTTGACTAAACCCAAGGAGCTTCAAAACCTTCTCTGGCCTAGCAAACATTCCGGAGATGCCAGCAGTTTTGAGACTTTCAACAGTGAAGCCATTTCAAGTAAATGAAACAACACATAGGTCTTCTCAGTGCTATTTCTTAGAAGCTTCATGATCTTTACTCAGAACCATGCTGTTCCATGGACCACAAGCTATCTCAGAGTAACGAGTCAGAAACCAGCATGAAACTTTTCTTCTTAACATTTCCACATCACTTGGCACGTGCATTCCTTTTATACCTTATAACTCAGAAACAAAGCTATACTTGCCCAAAATGTTTCTTGCCAAAAGCTCAGTGGAAAAATGCTGAGGAGGATCACATGGTGACAAGGAAGAAAAATCACTCTTGTAAAGAACAAGCTAGCTCCAGCCCAACCCATTTTTCTACACATTTAATTATTTAAGATCCATTCAACATCTATCATTACCTGGAACGGCTTCTGGTAAATTTCTTCCATAGCTAGTCTTCCATATTCTGTAAACAACTGATAGAAAATAAAAGCGTAAGAGTGCCACAAATAAACCACATTTTTCTACTGTAAAACGTCTTATGTCTCCAGAAAATAAAGCATTCTAGCTTAAGTCCTGTTATGGATTGAGAACAGCTAATACACCTCAACAGCAAGTATGCTTATCCTCAGTAAAAATCAGGATGGAGATACGATTTCCATTGGTTTCACAGTGCCATTCCATAACTGTCAACACAACACAGCTCTAAGTGGGTGGCCTGTGGACTATTCTCAGAGGAAAGCTGGCTGCATCCCTCAGCAAGCCAGCTTCCAACACTTGTTTCCCAGGCCAGGGAGGTAAGCCTATCTAACATTTGCCCCTTACTTCCCATAAAAAATTTATTCCTGGAAATCTCAAGGAACTTGGCTAGAGCTAATGTATCAGACATTTAAATACAAGCCAAGCTCAGCAGCTTCCCAAATCTGTACTTCAGCCCGCGACATTAACTGATAATTGTTCTTCCTTCTTGTATAAAGGCAAGCATCAGCGGCCTTCCTTGCTTTGCTTTCACCATCTTTAACATCACAAGCAACATTCTTCACTGGACTGAGTGGACCAGACATCCCACCGGAACACGAATTATAAACTAAGATGGCTGTTTCGGCAGAGGTCAACACCATCAGGTATTATTGACACTAGTCCCCTTAATGGATCTTGGAGGTTGAAATGAAGGAAGCACACCGGTATCCTCTAACACCAGGCAACTGTTCTGTATTAAAACTATCTCCTAGAACAGCTCAGATAAATTTCAAGGCCAAAAGAACAGTTCCCCCTCTGTTGACCACAAGAGCATCCAAGATCCTGCAAGATTAATTTAACACAAATTAACTTCCAAGCCCTTGTCACCCAGAGCTAAAGAAGTTATCAAGTGGCCAAGCACCTATGAGACTGGCTCCTTTGACCCTAACTCCCCATTCCATTCACTTCCCCATATACATGGAAAAGGTAGCCAGGAACCAATAGTATTTTAGAACTTCCTTCCCTCAGCCCACAATTCCTTGCCCCAACTTTAAATGTATGGGTGTCCTCCACTTACTGTTTAATATTCATCACCCTTCTCTTCTCTCCCTTCCCTCAAACCTCCCCCTCCAGTATCCAGAAAAGGATTTCTCTATTCAGATTGCACTGAGGTTGCCAAAGGGTCCAAGGACCAAAGGTCATGAGAAAAGCCTGGTTTTCATAATTAAGGCTTTTTTTGTTTGCAGTGCTTGGTTGGGCTTTTCTTAGGAGGAGGGGGGAAGAGGTGTTGGCCCAGTGATACGACTCTGGTAACTGAGAACAGCATCACAAGGCTATGTTTAGTTAGTGCTCTTCTACTTCCAGTACCGGCAGCCAGTCTTTTGCAGCACTGACCAAGACAGAAGTCCTTTCAATCAGAAGACACATAAAACTTTTAAGCTGTGACAAGGTCACGGCCTGAGCACAGGCTGGCATCCGTTAATACACAAGCTAGCCTTTAAAGCTACAGGTTTTAAGTTAAGCAGATAAGGTTCTTGCAGCTTTCACACGAAGCCAGACTGCAGTGGCCTTTGACCACAGTGTTCCATTAGATGGTGAAAACCCCACAGTGGAAATAAAACTCCGTAGCAGTTTCTCAGTAGAAAAACTAGAGAAGGCTTCTAGGTAGAAGATACTTTAACCCTGACCCAAGTTCCCACATTTATTTAGAAAGTAGATATGAAATACCATCCGTTTTCCTACTTCACAGAAAAAGGAGAAATATCAGAATTTTCTTATTAGGTACATCCATAAACCATTTCCTTTCTCATCCTTTCAGGAATTTCAGAACTTGCCATAGAGAAAACAGAGTTTAAAAAGATAAGACTTAGCCAGCTTAGAAGCCTGTACTATTTTGGCACAGCAGCAGCATCACAGCACATCACTGCGCTGATGCAAACAATGTTATAGGCAGTACTAATTTTAGCATCAGGTCAACTTCAGTATTTTGTATGAAGTAGCAGGCAGCTCCCAAATGACAATTACATTAGTAGCACTAACAACTCAAGAACAATGTCAATACTACCAGTTCAGAAGTAACTTAACAGAAATTCAACATATTCTTACCTGCAAATGCTGAAGGTCGTCTTCCTGAATATTCTGAGACAAGTTGTATACCTGCAAGAAACAGTAGAAGAATCAGCATAACACAAAACCATTCTCTTACATTCACCTAGTCTCTTTTACATATTTTGAGTATTTTTACTCCCTCCAGAGAAGTCAAACTACTTAAAAGTCAGCAACTAGAAATGTGTCACAGAACGCATCTCAAATGACAGTCACTTCCTTAAACAAAGCGCTAGAACAAAACTACTACTGACTACCCCAATTCTTCTTAGAAGAGCTTCTTTCCAAGAAAGCAAGCCATAAAAGCTAAAGAGAAGACTGCTGAATGCTTCAAATCACCACACAAGTGTGAGACAGAAGAACTGAGAAAAGTACATCTTTTTGCCATCCTCAAGACCAAATGCTCTAGGATTCATTGATCCAGCAGCTGCATCTCTGACACAACTGGGTAATTCATTCACCAGGGGTTTTTTTTTGTTACTTTCAGGTTTCTCTGAGAGGATTTGATTTCATCCAGGGAGTTCATGACTATTTCAACAGCATGAATACTGAACAGCAGTAAACTCAAAGAAGCATCAATAACCTACAACTTATCCTAACCACAGGAACAAAACAAGCAGAAAAGTCAAACAAAACCACCCACCAAAAACAAGCTCACAAGGCAGAAGTAGCGTTCTACATACTCCTGTTACATTCATGTTGTGGCATGTGGGAAGATCATTTATGATCCATCTCAAAAATCTGCTCATTTTTGGCACATTTAAAGGCACAAGCTTAAAAATAGTTTTGGGCATAGGTCAAGAGAACTGTCTGAAGTTTAACAGTAGCAGCAATTCTAACTTCAGCTGATCACAGTGTAATTTAACCCAGAACTGTATCTAAAGTCTTAAAAAAAGATTGTGACACACCTTTACAGAAGTGGTTGCTACCTTGATATCTTTTTTTGGGATTTCCCATTTCCATCAGCAATTTAACTCAGCTTGGCCTTAGATAACCATGATTCCACAGAGAAACTTATGTAGTGTGCTACACTGAAAATAAGACATTAAATATGAAAGCTTAAATGATAGTTGGAGGAAGATATGCAGGTGAACTTTCAAAGCATGGCTAGAGAGATATTTTTTGCATGTTTAGTACAGAGGGTTCCTATAGCTGCCACTATTTGCTAGCACTGGTATTCTCACCTGGACAGAGCTCGTCATGGTGCTCAGAGCAAAAACCGTTGCACAGTCTTTGATAGTGGATTGGCTATCAAAGGCACCTTGGGTATCCATGAGTAGTACAGCAACCTGGAGAGTTTTAGAGAGCAGCAGCAGTAGTTAATTAAATTGTTCACACTTTTAAACTCCAGGCCATTGGGATAAATTCTATTTCAAGTATAGCAAGTCTCTGCCCCTGTATCTACTTACTAAACATCAGTCAACTCTCCGCATGCACGCCTATACACACCTACAGCCGAATAAGCAACAACTCAAGGGCCAGATCATCAGCCTAAGGTTTTAGCCTTGCTACACAATTTACCCTCTCCCCAAGGAAATAGCCTCCCTCAGCCCAGTGGGGGCACAGTGCAGAGTAACAGACAGCTCTTATTTACTGGAAGAGCTTCAGTCTCAGCTGACAATCCAGCATAGGTCATTAGAGCTAAAAAGTAAGAAGGTTACTTTTAAGAATATATCTAAAAATAATCATTTTTAGAAGAAAACAAGGTAGTTTATACTGGATCTGTCTGCTGGAATAACAAGGAATGAAGTGACATTAATGATAAAGGCTAATCTGTACAATTCCCTTATCTTTGGGTTCTACTACAGTTCCTTTCTGTTTCAGTTAGGGATGACTAAAAAGCAGGGACAAGTGAGCGATTTGTCCCCAGAATACAAACAGATCCTCAAAACTTAACTGGTTTTTAGCCAGAGAACTGTTTGGTTAGCTATGAAATTTAGTAAGAATTCCAGTCCTACGTCACTATCTGTTTAAGATAGCTGTTCCATATTCAATTGGCCATCAGACCTTTCCTTTGCAAAAACAGAGTGTATGAAAGCTAAACAACCAAGAGACTATGATTCAGGAGAACACAAACAGCTACACCACCAGTATTGTGGAGTAAATATTTATTAATAACATTAACACTTTGTCTCATCATGAAGACAGACACCTACAACCAAACTTTGCAGTTAAACTAACTTAACTGAGTTTAAAAACACGCATCAGCTTTGATTAGAATAGAATTAGTGCATTCTATCCTACTCTTAGACTTAGTTTTTTGGGTTTGGTTTTGTTTTTTGTTTGTTTGGGTTTTTTTTTTAACTCAGAGTACCTGTTAAACTATACAGAAGGACCAACTTCCAGACACTAAAGTTGTTCTCAGTACTTATGTCCATGCATTGTTGTCCACTAGAACAGCTACAAGCTATAATGCACTCTCACCTCTCAAAAAAAAAAGTGTTTTTTTTACAAAGCTGTTCTTATCACAGCCTTTGTCTATATATGGTATTTATAGCTATTACAGTTCCACAACATCCACAGGATAACCCACCCATCAGTCTGGACACAGCAGACTTTGCCATAACAAAGCACCCTCAGAATGGGACTATTGTTGGAGATTGACTCTTACAACCCTGCAGGAAAATTCATACTTGCACTGATAGAACGTTTCCAAATACGTTATGCAGCTATTGAACACAGGGGAAAGCAACCAACGTTTGAACTGCCTCCATGAAACCCACTGCATTAAAAGTATGCACAGAGGCAAAAACCTTTACATATGCCTACTGAAATCAAGCACTTACCTTCGTTCCATTGGGTTTATCGATTACAAACACTTCACTCCAAATCTGAATGCCAGTGGTCTCCCGCTCACATCCACCTCGCCACGTAAAACCTGTCAATGGCTCAGTATTTCCACCTATCCAGCATGGAGAAGTCTACAAAACAAAATGAAAAACTTATTTAAAATCAAGGAGGAGACATACTATTTTAAGATATACAACATTTTACCAGACTTCCACACTCATCTCCCCCAGAGCTAACTGACAACAGACACACACTATTAAAACACAATGCCACTCTGCTTCATTTCAAGGATCACCCATAAAGAAACATTGTTGGAGTCTACTATATCTCAGTGACTGCCCAACTCTTCAGCCACTGAAGAGTCTACGTACCCAGCATTCAAATCTCAAGCACCCAGAGCTAATGAGAACAGCTAGGTGTTGTCCATTGATTCCACTTAACACTCATGCTCTTCTCACACTTTTGAGAGAACTCAAACAGTTGTAGAATTTTATCTACAGGAACAGCTAAACCTCTGCAAGGAACAAAAAAAAAAACTGATCTCAACTTAATCCTCCCTTTCTCCTCACAAACATGTCAACTGCTGAAACTAACTAAGCACCTAAGTCCTTGCACTAACAGTGGCCAGCTTGCAGAAGCCAAAGAGAAAAAACAAGGACCAGAAGATCCCCAATCTATACTTGTCACAGTTAGGAAAAAGTATTTTGTAAGTGACTAGCATTCAAGAGGAAAGGTCACATTGATTTTGATACATGTCAATCAACCCGTTCATATTAAAATCTTATGGGCACGTTGCCCACTTTGGTAAAGGCTATCAGAGTCAAGTGCAGTTGCAGCTAATATTTCTGGTTGATGGTACTGTAACAAGGTCTTCCATCCTCAAGGAGAGACAACACATGGAACAGTAGCTCATACAGAAGAATCCAGCCATTGTATAAGCACATTTAACCCATAAGTGTAGTTTATGTACTGTGCAAATTAGGAGCATGAACAAGCACCCTGATGAAGTTTCACTGCAATAGGTTTATGTACACTGAAATCCTCCATGGTAGGAGTAGTAGGCAGACAAGAGCTTAACCAATGAGACTGCTGAGGAAAATCTTTATTACACAGGCTAGAACACAGCATGCTGGCAGAACAGAAAGATTTAATGAATTTGCCTCTTGACTGCCCAGAGAAGATCACCAGCCAGGAAAGTACGCTCTTTGAGAAGGTCAAAGGAGAGATGACTGTTCAATTTACTAGGCTATGATGTCTACCTTGCTGACTCTGCAATGGCAGTCTTCAGAAAATTGCTCAAGACGCATCTCTCCATGTTCTTAGAAAAGAGCATGAGCATCCAGGGGCTGTACAGAGTAGAAATACTTACTACAAATAAGTGGAACTGCTTGTTTCTAGAAGAGGATGGGTAAAAAAAACACAAAACCAAACACCAAAAAAACCTGCACACAGAGCAAACCATACTAAGAGGGAATGGCAATCAAGAATCAAGCAGCTCTGCACCAGCATTCTTCCAAATGCTAAGGGCACACCATTCAGCTCTGCTACTTGGATCAGACATAGCAAAAGTAAATGAGAGGAGTAGATAAAAACTCATAAAATGAATCCAGGTATCCAAAAGAAAAGAAACACATTTCTTCACAGGTAGGCTGTTTGGTGGGGGGACAGGGGCGTAGGGAGGTTCCCTCTTTCTTTGTTGTGTGTTTTTGTTTTGTTTGTGTTTTTTTTTCCAGGCAGGCACATCTCTTCCACACTGACTAACCAGAGCCTGAACAGCTTTCCCCTGGAGTTCTTTGTCCCAGAAGATGTGTATGCACCCACTAACCACTCTCAAAATTAAAGCTCCAGGCCAGTTTTGGGCTTCAGTACACTCCAGGATACAGTTTTGCAATGATGAATCCTATTTCATAGGCATATGTCCATAGACTGTAGCTTTTTACTTCTTCAGAAGAATCTGTTACATTATTTAAAAATACATTCAGTTTCTCATTTATACAAGGATACTTCTCCCCAGTTTGGTCCAGAAATTATCCCCACATGCAGCATTTCATACCAAAAACTACAATCTTTTGTCAAGTCCCTCAATGAGTGCTGCATTTGATTTTATTTGATTTCATCTGATCTGTGTCACAAGAGACTCAGGGGTCCTAGCAGGCACAACTTCAGCTGAAGCTGCTTCATCTTCATTGGGTGATCAATGTAAGCCTGTCTCTGACTGACCTTTACATCAGTTTGAAGAACTCCTAGCTTGTTACCTCAGTCTCTCCTTAGTTAAGTCAGTATTTTAATGCTCTCCATCCATCAAGTTGGCTTGAAAGATACTCTAGATACGAGAAAAGGAAAAACAGACTTTGTTCCTACATGAAATCAAGCTAGAAGTTGCACTACAATTTTGTACCAGTCACCTACAAGATAACCTCTCTAAATATATTCCACAGTAAGGAAAGGACCAATGCAGCTTTATTTGCTTAGTGCCATTAGCACAAAGTGCACCTTAACAATTAATATAAGTAAGAAGGTCATATGCCTGTAAAAAAGGTTTAAGTCTAGATGTACTAACTTTACTGCACCCATCTCTTAATAAGGCTGTTTTACAGCAAAAAAGATCACAGGATCCTTGCAGCAGCTTGCCGAGTATACAACTGCTGCTGGTTTGCTGAAATGGAAGACTATTCTGTTCCATTTCAAATGAGCAATCACCACAGAGTATCACTGCTTGAAATGAGATGCTGACCTCTCTGAAGTTAGAGGCCAATCCCAGCCATGCCAAAATCCCACCTCTGATTTCAAGTAGTACAAGTGAGATTTTCAGAATGGTAACTTTTCACATGGCCTCCAGGTCTTGGTTTAAGACCAAAAAATGGAATTATGAAGCATACTTTCCTGTGGGTATTAACTTTTGTGATGAAAAACTTGCCAGGATAACCCAAAATTGCTTGATCAATGTACAAAAGGAATGTAGATCATAGAATGGTTTGAGTTAGACAGGACCATCAAGTTCCAACATCCCAGCCATGGGCAGGGACACCTCCCACCAGGTTGCTCAAAGCCCCATCCAGCCTGGCCTTGAACACTTCCAGGGATGCGGCATCCACAGCTTCTCTGGGAAACCTGTTCCAGTGCCTCACCACCCTCACAGGAAAGAATTTCTTCCTAATATCCAATCTAAATCCCCCTATTCCAATTTCAAACCCTTACCCCTTGTCCTNGTCATTCTCTGCCCAACCTGTATTTGTGCCTTTGATTGCCACATCCCTGCAACTTGGCTTGGTTGAACTTCATGCCATTTGCACTAGCCCACCTCTCAAGCCTGCCCAGGTCCCTCTGGATATCATCCCTTCCCTCCAAGGTGTCAACTGTACCACTGAGCTTGGTGTCATTGGCAAACTTGCTGAGGGTGCATTCCATCCCACTGTCCATGTCTCCAAAGACATTAAATAGTAACGGTCCCAGTATTGACCCTTCAGGGACACCACTCATCACCATCCACCACTTGGACATTGAGCTGTTGACCACAACCCTTTGAGTAAACTAGACAGTTCCTTATCCATCAAGTGGTCCATCCATCAAATCCATGACTTCCCAATTTGGAGACTAGGATGTCACACAGGACAGTGTCAAATACTTTGCTTAAGTCCTGGTAGATGATATCCATTGCTCTGCCTTTGTCCACCAAGTCTGTGACAAATGCCTGGCATTTGCCAAATTTGTCAGGCAGGATTTGCCCTTGGTGAAGCCACATTGGCTGTCTCCAATCACCTCCTTATTTTCCATGTGCCATAACAGAGATTCCAGGATGATCTGCTCCATGGTCTTACCAGGCACAGAGGTGAGACTGACTGGCCTATAATTTCCTGGGTCCTCTTTTCTCCTTTTTTAATATCAGGGTTACACTCCCCTTCTTCCAGTTTGCAAGAATTTCACCAGTTTGCCAGTTTCTCAAATATGATGGAAAGCAGCTTAGCAACTTGGTCCACCAGCTCCTTCAGGACCCACAGATGGATTTCATCAGGTCCCATGCACTTGTGCACCTGCAGGTTTCTCAGGTGGTCTCAAATCTGATCTTCTCTGACTACGGGCAGTTGTCCATTCTCAGAGCCCCTGATTTTGCCTTCCATGACTTGGGCAGTGCAGCTAGAGCCCTTGCCAGTGAAGACTGAGGCAAAAAAGTCATTCAGTACCTCAGCCTTACCCATATCCTGGGTGGCCAGGTCTCTTGTTTCCTTCCAGAGAGGGCCCACAGCCTCTCTAGTCTTGCCTTTTTCCCTGACATGTCTATAGACGTTTTTCTTACTGTCTTGGATGTCCTTGGCCAGATTCAGTTCTTTCTGGCGTTTCACTTGCCTGATGTAGTTCCTGGACATATAATTCCTCTACATTCTGCCCAGTCTATCTGTCCTTGCTTCCACCCTCTATAGGCCTCCTTTTTGATTCTGAGCTTGTCTAACACTTCCTTTTCGCCCACATAAGCCTCCTGGCTATTTTGCCTTATGACTTCTTTTTCAGGATGCACCTCTCCTGAGCTTGGAGGATTTGATCCTTGAACACTAACCAGATTTCTCGGCCCCCCTCCCACCTCCAGCTTTTTTTTCCCCACACTGCCCTGCCAATCAGATCTCTCAGGAGTCCAAAGTCTGCTCTCCTGAAGTCCAGGGTAGTGAGCTTGATGCACACCCTCCTTGCTGCCCTAAGAATATTGAATAGATGCCTTAGTACTCCGTGCAGGATCCAATATTTAGTTCACAGAAAATAGAGAGTCACACTTAAGTCTGGCTGAAGTGACGAGACAAAAGACTACTACTATAAAACCTTACCAAGGCCTCCCCTCCCGTACTGAAATTTGCCTAAGCGTAGAGTACACCATTTGACTTGATACAATTCAGCAGTGCTCAAAAGAGGAGGCATTGCACTTAACTTCTCTCATCCCCAACTCCCACCAATCAGTTTGCAACACCTCTCATGCTTGTCCAACTCTTACCCTAAGTCAGTTTACATCACTGAGCTGGCAGGAAAACAATTCAGCAAAGTGAAGTGTCTTCTGATGCATCATTAAGTTGGATCAGCTAAAGGCCTGCAAGCATTACAGCTTCAGAATGCAAATGCCTGGCCAGAATCAGGACATCTCTGCTTTGGGTAAGAGCTAGTTGTTACAGTAGATGGCAAAGTTTGTCTCCATCTTCAGGTTAAGTGAAACAAATGGTATTCTGAAGGACAACAATATAAAACTGGAAAGAAAGTGATTGCACAATAAAGGGAACAGAAAGGCACTGTAATACACAGGACTGAAACAGTGTTTCAATCCATCAGGCTTTTTTGTTTCACAACCTGCAAGTTACACTATTTGCTTAAAATGGCTTCTATTTTTTGGAAGGAACTAGCACTACCTCTATCCAGCCACCATTCGGTTCAGATTGCTATATTTCCTGGGAGGCTAGGTTTTGGTTGTTTGGGGTTTTTTTGTGGTTTTTTTTTTTTGTTTTGTTTTTTATTTTGCTTTGCTTTTTTAAGTAAACAGGAAACAAGAGGGTTTATACACACAAAAATTTTCATCCACTGAACAGCTGCATCAATGAAACATTTATTTCTCCCAAGGTTAAAAGAGTCTAAGAAGTCAGGAACACCAGCTTGCTACTCTGTATTCCTCCTACCATATCTTCAGTCTTTCTTGCAGAGCTCTTGGCAAACCAGCAAGAAGAATTCAATAGCAGGTGCTACTGTGAGCAAGAGAAAGGAAGTCTTCATCTGCCAACTACCAGCAGCTTCTCTGCAATACTCCCATACTTCTGTAACTGCAGCTTTCATCTTGGTTTCTCATCAAGTCAGCCAGCACAAAAGGTAATACAGATGCAGTCACAGTTAGTTTCCACTACCGTGAATTCCAATTCCAAAGAACAGTGACCAAAAAAAAGGAATCTATTCTGGCTTTTTGTTCGGGTTGGTTTGTTGGTCTTTACAAGCTTTAAAAAGCAACAGAACACTGAGCTGTCAATACTCAGTCTGCAGATTAAAAGAAACACACCACAACCTGTAATAGGCAGATGTGTACATTCACAGGAGGCACACTCCACCTTCTCCAAGTCAGTCAAGAGTTGAAAGTTTAGTAGACAAGACAACACAATCCAAAAACCAAGAAAAGAAATTAAATTTCAGATCAGGCACTCATTAAACAAGGACTGAAAAGAATTTTAAAAGTTTCTGGATTATGTTCAGAGACACATTCCAAGCAGCAGACAAAATCCTTTTGTCATACCTCAGATTTAAGCAGATTTAGTCCTCCAAAAGCTACCTGATACCTACTCTTCTTTTTGCAGCAATGGGTAAACTAGTTTTACAATATGATTTCAGAATGTCAAGTCAAAGCAAGAATCCTGTAAGCCACCACTTACATGAGCCTTTCCCCAAAGCTCAACTCCCTCATTCAAGCTCTTCTCATGCCCACTTACACTGGTACATCAGTAAATTGCCTTGATAAATGCAGGAAAATGTATATTAAAATACTGTCACTTAAATACACTTCTTCAGAGAGAAGAAATAGAAGAGCTGGCTTTCCCCACCCCACAACGAGTAAGAAAAGTTTGAACTGTCATATTTGTGCTTAAGTCAAAAATACAACAGTAAATGACTAAAATACCAAGCTATTTTTCTTCTGCAGGAAAAATCCAAATTACTCACCCTGTTATACATGTATCTAAGCATGAAGTCCAGCAGAAAAGATTTTCCTTTGCGGAAAGCTCCTGCTACAGACACAACTACTATGTTAAGATCTTTGATGTGTTCCTGAAGCAAGATTTTTTCCAATGCTTCTTCATCTAATTCAAAATTATGGTCATCTTCATGAGCAAGAACAATCTGTATGGGGCGCGGCTTGTCCAAATCCACCTCATCATGTGAGTCTGCCAGAGTATCCGAGTCAGGTAGGGCATCCTCCTCCTCTTCTTCCTCATAATGCTTACCTGCAAATTGATAGGTTACAATACATTAGTAGCTCAATGAGCTTAGGGCACTAAGTATTTCTCTGAAATAAAGCCTTGGTCTTTCATTCACAGCAGCAAGAGTAAAGTTCCTGGGAACGTACACATGTAAGCAGTCAGATAAACAGCAATTCCCTATCCATTTTCATCAGCTTTGTGTATCGTCTACATTTCAGATCTTCAGCATCCTCCATTTTAAGAAATCACAAAAGGAAATTGGTTTTCCACATCAAAATCCCTTTTAAAGGCTTCTTAACTATAACTTCCATTAAAAATCAAGGGCATTTTCTCTCTTATCTGAAATAATTTAAAATGAACTCCAAAAAGGATTAAAAATAGCCATTTTTAGATGACCACCACCTTATATTATAATAAGGGAGGGGGGAGATGGCAGGAATAAATTTATTTTTTTTTTTTTCAGTTTTGCTTACCAACACATATAAGCAAGACCACTGATTTAGTTATGTAACACCAGGATTACTGTGGTTGATGACTAAGATGACTGGGGCAAAGGACCAAGTTCTTCTCTAATTCCACCCCATTACACCTGTTTCAGTTCTCAGTACAGGCAGACTTCAGAATGCCTATTCACTGCTTGCAAGAGAATGAGCTCCAGAGCACATGCAAGACCCCACACTTCTGGGATAAGAAAAACAAAAAAACACTGAAGTAGTTTCTGACTTCATTTTCTTCCTATAACACATTATTAAGCAAAATTTAATAACAGTAAGTACCAGCTCTTTCCAAAAGAATTAAGGTAGTATTTTATACACAATTTAAGAATCAATACCCCTTCAGGATCAACCAGTAGCTGAAAGAACTGAAACTCAGATGAGATTCAAATTACTGATGAACGATAAATTCAGGTAACACTCGAATTCTGCTCTTCAGACACAGAGCTCAATAGTACCAATATCCTATTTTCCTGACTTCCAGAATTCAGTAGTTATCAGGTAAAGGCCAAAACAAGCCAAACAAACCGACCTGTCCAAGATGTTCAAGTACCACAACATTGAAGTTTGTCCTACAGCAGAAAAACTCTAATCAATGGTCCACTTTTCCTACCAAGCATCTGAAAGCAGTTTTGTGCTTACAGAATTGTGTCCAACTCCAGATTTACATTTTGCCATATACTGACCACAAATCTGATTGAGGCACCTTCCTAGCAGTTACTTATCTGGAAAAATCACTCCATGACTTAAAGAATGGACTGCTACTCACACTTATATTTCCAAGCACTGCTTAATGAAGACTGAAAAGTTACCATCTCCAGTTACCTGATGCACTGCAGGCAGTTAAGTTACATGGCCCCCATGCTTCCTGCAGAAAGAACCCAGAAGTAGGGTTTTCTTCAACGTGTCATGCGGCACCACGGAACACACCACAGTTTAATTTGTTCACGGCAGACCCCATGCCAATACCCATAGGACCTGCCAAGTCGTATCTGTCAGACTTTGCATCCTAGATGCCATTCTCGGCAAAAGACTCACAGTGTCCCAACACACTCTATTTTTTGTATGTAATGAGACATTTGAGTCATTATCATGAACTTGAAAAAGGGTAACATGGTGAACCCTGGAATTTTTTTTTGGCAGCTGCCTCTTCAGGTGATTCTGATAACATTTCACTTCATTGCAAGTCAGAGAAGACGTTCCCATTTCCAAGCATCAAATCTGTGCTGCCTCAAAGGCTAGTGGAACTAAGCCTTCAAAAAACAAACAAAAACCCCACACACAACACCAAAAAAAAAAAAAAAACACCAAAAAACACAAAAAAAACCTCGCATTTGGTCTGCAGGGATTAAGCTAGTGTAGTCCTTGGCTTGAAAATGAAGTAACTTAAATCCTAAGCAGCTAGAACTAAACTATTCTATCCACACAGGTGTGCAAAACAGCCCCCCAGCATCATCCTAACTCAATCTGGTTGACAAAGCAGACCAAAAAATTGAATTGCACCAGCAAGCTTAACAACTAGAAGGAATAACTTCAAAAAGAAAAGCCACCAACAGGACACTAAACTATACAAACAAGATTGAAACAATACTGGTCACCATTTTAGAATAAAAAGTTCTCACCTTTGGCCTACAACTCTTGTATTTCCAGAAACTAAACAAGCCCTTTTCTTTTGAAAGGGTTCACAAAACAGCCTTTGCCCCACACTGATGGCATCTTTCATATGCCAGAAAATAGCCCAGGTATGAAGATACTGACCCTCAGAAAGAAAGCCTTCAGCATCACAGCCCAGAAATGTAAAGGGAAAAATTATATTGACAAAAGCATTAAGATTAGACATCTCCAAGTAAGAGACAGGGGTGTTAGCAAACAAATATTCATGCAGTGTATCAAAGCCCCTACCTTCTACATATTCCCTAGGCACAAGTTTAACTTGATTACTTAAAACAGCCTTATGCTCTTTTATTTAAATGCATACTTCACTTCAGCCGCAGTAAGGTATCAGTTTTGTAAACTAAGGCAGTCTGTAAAAGAGTCTGGAGTAACACCCACAAGTTCTTCTCTTCATTCACCTGACATCAACCAGCTTTTCCTACCTGGAAATGACAAGAACCTTAACAGACCTTAAAGCATGAGCTGTAGCAGCATCCTTCCAGCAATGCAGAGCACAGCCACCCAAAGCCTCTTCAAGCCAAGAAGCTTTCCCAACAAACAAGTAGAGTCATCTGTTATCATTAGTTATTTGTAAACAAACAGATTCTCCCTATCCCAAGCAGATAGTACTATCAAGAGTTTACACACAACATGCCTGTTAAAAGCTCCTAACAGTTAATAATATTAGCAGTACTCTGCATCCCTGGAACTCGCTTAGCTAAGACTGAACAGGACAGAATATCCATCTTCAGCCATATTCATTTCCTATTAGATTTTACTTTACCAGCAGAAATCGCAAAAATCAAGTCCAGAGCATTAAGTTGGCTTTTTTGTTTGGGTTGCATTGATTTTTTCTTTTTTTTTGGTTGGTTTTTGGTTTTTTACTAGCTAACCTAGTACATCTGAAAGCTCCCAACCTATCCACAGAAAAGACCATCATTGTCATGAATCAAGCACTTCAGAGGGTGGAGAACTGTAGTGTTGACAGTTGTGAAGGAAACTTGACCCATCCAGAAGAGCTGGTTTGATAACTTCACATTCTAGTTAAACCGCACCCTCCCCTTCAAGAGATTTTGAACTAGTAAGTAATTAGCAGGACAGACAAGTTAAGCATGTTAACTGTAGAGTAAGTGCTACTGCTCATTCCAGCAGTATAATCAGCATATGCTAACTTGTCACATGCTCCTAGACTGATGTCACCACCTTTTTGGTCCTCTATAGTACCTTCTGGCTGCACTGTTATTCTGGTTAGACACCATCTCCAGCAGCACTGGAGTACTTTGGTAGCCTTTCTTTTTCCTTCACAGCTCTGGCACCCCAGGAAGGATCACATTCCACTTCTAACTACTTAGACAGCAGTCTCTCGAAAGAGCGGTCAGGACAAGAAGTCCCACTTCACAGTCCAGTTTTCTGCAAGACATAGAACTTACTACAGTGCTTCTGCAAGCAGTTCATAAAACTAGTGTGCTGAAAGCGCTAAGTCAAGTCAGGCCAGGAGTTAATGAAATCCAGAACATCAATTCAGACTCCCTTTCCTCAACTGCCCCAGCATGGTCACAATGCACTACTTGAAACTTAGAATTTAAGTGGATTTATCCTAAAGCCTAATATAAGAAGCACAACCTGCTCTAGGTTCTTGAAATAGCCCTAGCAAATCAAGCACAGGAATGGATGAGGACTAACTTTAGAAGGAGGCATTCACAAAATGACTGTCCTTACACTGAAGTGTTTCAAGCCAACTCTTTAAGAGTCCAGTTCCATTCCAGTACTGGGGTTACAGACCCAGCACATCCACACTCAGAGAGTGGTTATTTCAGAGACATGTCTGGTGTCTCCTTGTACTGCATGCAGAACAGACAGGTAATGCTGCCTTCTGCCAAAGTAGTAAAGACAGGCTGGTAGATGCATCCAACTCATTCTCAGGGTTGGACTCCTTGCTGTTGGAAAACCTCGTATGCAGAAAAGACTGTACCTCAAGCTTTCAGTACACATGGAAAAGCTCTCATCTGTCAAAGCGTAAAGCACTACAGCTTGCAGCGCAGCGTTGCAGGCCCAAAAAGCCATAGCTACATTTTTCTTTTTTCAAGATGAACATGTGACCTTTGAAGCTTCTGTACTACTCAACTAACATACTCCAGACTACAGTCTTATCTACCACTCCGGGTGGAGCTGATGCAAAAAGATCATCAACTGGACTTGTTCCTGAAGTCTGCCAGCCATTTGGGCCTGTTATTACTGAGGCTGTTCTGCTAATCGCTCCCTGCTTCATTTTGGCTTCTTCCAACCTAAATCATTCAATTAGAGCACAGGAGCTAATGCACAGTTCTGACTGCACGCAGTCACTTCCTAACCCAGGTCAAACAGGCTGGAAGATACAAGAGAAGGAATATTATGTACAGCAAGGCACAACACAAAAGCAGACACAATTCATGCATATACTACCACCTAGTTTTCCCACAAGCTCTTCACTCCATTCAGCAACAACTACAGCAGGACCATTAATGACACTCATCAGCTAAGTACCCAGAACAAGCACCATTTGTTTAAATGCTAAGCCAGATTTTGAGAACAGTAGCTTCCTGTGTATGTACAGGCAATATTTCAACTGAACAAACTCAACTAAATAACCCATTTCTTAAGGTATGAGGTAAAACAAAAAGCTAATTCCTGCCTCCCACAAGTACACAGCTAGCCGCTGATGACCTATTTGTACTGCAGTGTAAGAACACCGGAGTAAGAACAGCCAGCTCAACTTGCGTGCTATAGAAATAAAAGACAGCCTGCTTTAAATGCAAGTTGCTCCCTTTAAGTACATTAGTTGAAATAAAGTACCAACATAGTTACCTTTAAGTTTAAACCCAAATACAGCTTATAGCTCATTAAACATCATCCACATTCTTTCATTACAAAAAAACCCACATGCTAATTGCTAAACTCCGCTGGTTTTAGATACAGTACAGATTTTTTAATCAACAAGCACTGAATGACAACTAGTAATTGCTTCTCTGGACAGTGGGTTCAACAGACAACTGTACAGACACAGCACAGTACTAAAATACATTTAAATGCCATTTGCTTTTTAGTAACTTAATACTCACATTATGAACAAAATCTAAAGGAACCACTTGCATTAGCTTACCATAGCATTGTAAAATCTCTATGATGTAGGAGCACCCTTACATTTGCTCTATCCCAAGGAGTTACAAAGACTTCACTCCATGTATCTTCAAGCTGGTAGTCTTAATGTCTTGTTTGTACAGAAACCTGCGCTTTGCTAAAGTCCAACTTCAAATCAAAGCTTCAGTACTTAAGTTCTCAACATCCCTGAACTCTACCTGGTGCTCTACAGACACCACACAGGTGTGCCCATACAAAAGCTATCCTAAGTCTCCCCCGCCCCCCCAACTTCAGTACAGATGCACAACAGGTTTCTACACACACCTGAAAGGTAAAGCAAACTGAAGTGGGCTACACTAACCTCACGCCATCTGGCTTGAAATCTTGTTCAACCTCCACAGCCTGAGGGAGTTCACAGCTTGAATGAAAAGCTTGAAATACATTATCACAAAGAAACTGCTGCACCACTTTTAAATGTAATGCATTCTCTCAGAGCTTCACCTAGGAAATTTTCCTTAGGGAGAAAGGAGACAAACTGTTTAAATGTTTGCTGTTTTGGTGTAATGAACTGAGGAAAGTGTAGGCACATGTGAATTGAGTTCCAGACCACATAAAAAAAAAATTAAAAATAGGGTAGCCTTAAAATCTTATTTGGACAAGGTAAAAAGATCTGGCATCTACCGGGAAAAAAAATTAAGAAGATAAATCACTAAAGTCACAAAGTTGTCCTCCACCTTCTCTAGCAGCTCTACTCCATGCAGTAAACTCATCAAGACCCACATGAACACTATGGGGCTGCCACAGACCTTAATGCATCACTGCTTTCCTATTGCCGACTAGCAAATACTGCCAAGTAGCTCATTTTAAGGCCAGAAATAATTAAATGTTTTGAATATTTCAGCTATAAATAGGACTGATGAGCTAAGTTCCAAAGACTTATTTGGATATCCAGCAAGACTGACAGAGGAACAGGGAAGCCAGGAAGATGCACTTAACTCTCTCTGTTCCTTCAGGGAACATTAAAGGACAGATCTAGAACTATTACATAAACTGTGAGCAGAAGTGAGAATACCTGAAGCTACAATTCTGCCAGGGAAAGGAAAAAAAAGATGATGTTCTGTTGACCTAGATACCTATGAAGCATCATAACTAATCAAATAATAGGCCTATCTACTCCAAGTACTTCACATTGCTTCTCTGCTGAACGGGATGCATGCATGCAGGAGCAGACAGCTCTCCCATAGCTATGCAAAATACTGGTAAGCTAGTACTCTGTGTTCTCCATTTAAGAGAACAGAAAAGCTAGAGGAATAGTTCATTATAATGAAGAGGTACAGCAAAAAAGTCAATCCTCAAATTCAGCAACACAAACCCTAGTAAGTGATAATAAAAAAATAAATATTATTTATATATATATTTAAAAAGGATTGCTTTTCTTAAAGTACATCATAAACTTAATAAGAAAGATGTTTCTCCATAGCCACAAGGAAAATCTTGCAGGGTAGAGATAGTGACAAAGCATGTTTCTCATCCTCCCTTTCTGCCTAAAACCCACAGCTATTATTAGCACACTCACTGAAGGACCTAACAGGATCTCTACCCACATTAAGGTTTACCAGTACTTTTCCAGCCCCCTCAAAGAATGCTGCTTTAGGTACTAAGAGCAAGACAGATTAAAGAACTAAAAAGACCTCTTCCTCACCTTTTTCCCCTCTTTGATACCCATCTCAGGTTCTTGATGAAGGAAATGAAAATATACCATATCTGATAGTGCCCTGGTTCATCACGGGCTCTGGAAACAGCAACCTAAAGCTCTGTGTGAACACTGCAGGCTAAATGGATCCTTGCAGGCCACAGATCTAAACTAGACTTCTGCTTTTATTTCAGAGTGATTTTAAGACAACTCAGACGGTATATTTAAACTGGTTTAGGCTGCAACTACATTTTATGTACCCTGTATGTATTCCACATGTCAGCAGCTGACAACTTAAACAACTGATCTTTAGATTAGCAGCTGGGATAGGTTTAGGCAGCCAGCTGTACCTGCACCACAGCCATAAAGGAGCTCAGCAGCAAGCAAAGCAAGCACTGACTTTTGCTGTACAGGGAAGTATGACAAAGGGCCAGCGTTCATACTCTTTTCCAGGATAAACAAGCTCGCAGTCAGGAACACTAACAGGTTTAAGGAAATAGAACAAGCCAAAGAGGTTTGAATATTTCCTTTTTAATCAAAACATGCTTCTAACACTCTGAAGCTTCTAAGCAAAAGCGATCTTTTAGCCAAGCCTGCAGTTTACACTCAGCTTCCCACCTCTGTTTAAGTCCCTGCAACTAAGAGCCTTCCATCCAGCTTTTCCACCACTGAACTCTAATCCCACCTTCATAAAAAGCTCTACATTTCATTTCCAAAGAATAAAAAGCAGTACAAGGAGAGTCCAGGTTTACCTTAAGAAAATATTAAGAAAATATCTTCCCCATCAGCACAAAAAGCGATCCAACACAAACAGCCTTCTACAAACTGCACCACCTTAAAAAGAGTCCAAGAAGCATTAGAGCTCAAGACAAAAAAGAAGCAGAGCTGCAGCGCTACAGAGGGCAGGGTCACAGGCACAGGGTGGGTTAAGCCACGCTGCTGAACAGTACAGGACTACTGCCCTCTGTGCTGGCAGCACTGGCCTAGGTCCAGGCACCAACTTATCTTGAACAAGCACAAGCTGATGTGCAGTGCACTCTACAGCCTCCGAAACAGCTGCACCAGCACAATCTAGGGGGAGGTACAGGCTGCTTGACTGGGTGCCCAAAGAAAAGTTTTGAACTACAACCTAGCTACACTGGAGAACTTCTCCAGACCCTCAAAATTCACAAGTACAGTTAAGAAGAGTGTTCATGTGGACACTGACTTAGTGATATATGATAACACTGCAAAGATGGGTAGACAACTGGGCTGTAACTGGATCAGACTGTGTGTTGCCAAGGATTTTTCTGGATCTGAAACAGTTCGGATTTAGGCTGGGCTAGCCAACACATTTGTTAACCTTCACGTAACAACAAGGTTTCCTTCCTTCACAAACCAAGGTTAACACTAGTTTCAGTTTTGTCAGTAATATAGGCTGGGATGCGTTAACTGGTAGGAAAATCTTCAGCTGGCATGGTCCTTTCCACACTAGAGGAACATTCCTTTGGACATTCCTACTGAATATACTGTACCTGCTAAAAGCTGTCTCTACTAAAGTGCAGACTAGAAGAATTTTGATCTCAAAATCAGTTAAGTTGTCACAAGGACACTGTAAAACACTTCACTTTAGTAGCTCAGCTCCACGCAACAAGCACCTTTGTATCTGTTCAAAGGGCTCAAAGACCTACCTACTTACTTAAGCTTTAACATCATTCACTACACTTGTTACCACAGAAATCTCAGCCACTCCTAGCAAAACAAGAGTCTTAACAGCAGAATCATTTTTTGTTTTTGAAGAGCATTTCCCTGGAACAGCAAGTACCATTTTTACATGTACTCTAACAGCTGCTGGCCAGTCAAGCCTGGGGGGAGGGGGGAAACAAGCCACACCATCCTCCTGAAAGGAACAAACACAGAAGGGAAGCTGGTTATTACTTTTCTTTAAGTCAAGTTTTTGGACCAGTCTGAATACATCCAGCCAATCTAACTGCATTTTAATATTCATCTTTCACTTGAGCAGAGAAGGAAGAGCGAAATACAATCGTCTGAAGACTGTATGCTTAATACCGCCCTCCAACCAACAGTTTAGTCCATATTTATTGTCCTCATTCTGCGGATCCATGAAAACTTTCATTACAGTGTATATAACACAGACACTGGGAAGAGAAGTCTAGGTTTAAAAGATGAACCCACACAGAGATAGACAACAGTGTAGTGCTCTTTAAAGCCCATAAAAGCTTAGTCTAGTCATTTCTAATGTACTACAGAAAGAAGTCAACAACAGTTTAAACTACAGAACAGCTCAGTCTGATACTTGAACTCAAAGTACTTAGACTGAGACTCTAAAATAACAATCAATCACAAGCCAAATTCCAATCTCTTTTAAATCACCAGATTGCATTTTAAGGGTCTTCTCAAACAAGCAGGATTCCTCACAGTATCTGAACTTTCCACAAGTATTTAACGACATCTGCTACCTAAATGCTTCTAGTGGCCAAAGCGTTTGGTTTTCTACTGAAAAAAAAATAAGGTTAATAATAGAAGTTGCATTTCTTGATGCTCCTACCACAATTATTTTATTCTGAAAGATTTTTTTTTGCCTTTTAAATCTCAGAGCATATCAAGTTTAAAGTTTTCTGTAGCTACTTCTTTCTACAGGACTATTAGTGCTAAAAAAAATCCTAGTTCTGTGCCCCAAGCCCCAAAACCATTACTTACTGCACTTTTCCAAACAATTTCTGCACTAGTCTGACATATTAGCATTTAGAAAGATTTCCTTTTAAGTATTTTGTACTGCATTCCCTCCCTCATTCCCATGACAAACTTCAGACTTTGTAGCTTAAAAGTCAAGTGATAATTGCCTTAAGGGAAACTTTAAGGCCATGTTTAGAATTATGCTCCTATCGTTAACAAAAAAAAAGTCCACAGTACTAGTTCAGAATTAGCAAATATTTAAGAAATCATTTCTTTTGAAAACAAGATGACTTCTTGTTTTAAGAAAGTGATTTGGTTACATCAAGAGACTTAATCTAATTTTCTACTGTATTTTCATTACTATTCTACATCTAAGCAATACAATGAAGGAAGCCAAATCTCTACCTTCATGTCTAGCAGTTCAGGTACTTCAAGTGACTGCTCCTCCCCCAAAATCAGTACTGTGATGACTTCCATATTAGGCAGAGGACTGACAGATAACACTACTCATTTCCCAGTTGTTTAAGGTTCCCTGAGTAGATCTCAATATATAGACTAAGACAAATGAACATCCGGAAGACCCTTTCTTACATTTACCTGAGGAGCTGAAAATGCAGAAAGGGTATGGGGAGGAGAATAAGACACAGCACGCAAGTCTGCAGGCATCATAGGACTGGGCTTACAGAGACAGTTAAAATAACTGCACTTATTCTTCCACTCAGCAGTACCATCCTGTTTGAGAAGATAAGAGGTGAGAACAACTTTTCCAAGTACATACAACAAGTAGTCCTAACACATCAGTGCAAGCAGTTAACACATTTTCCAATAGTTGTTTTTTTTTGAAACTTGGATTGAAAACTATAGAAAACAAGAAACGCCTTGTCCTAGAATCATTATACATTGTTCAAAAGACCTCAGATATTTCACTGAAACCAATAAGCACTTGTAAATTCAACAAGACTATCTTTAAGGTGTCAGTGAAAAAACATGTGTTACGACTTGACACTATGGACTGAAATCTGATTCTGATATCACTTGAGCAACAACTGCATAAAACCAAATTAAGTTCTATTCTCAAATACTAGTTTACTGGAAATTACATTCTACGTTTTATGTCTGTAACCTGTACATTTCAGTAGTTCAAGTCTTCAACACTGCTGCCTTCCAGGTTTTGACTGCTATTCCAGTCTTTTAAGAGAAACCTGCCAAGACTTGCACAGTAACCCCACCTTGCCATGAAGAAATCACTGGTATGTAGGGCCAAAAATGCAGTCAGTCATTTGCTTATTGTCTGCAATGAAAATAAAGCTGGAAATACATCAAGAAGAAAAATACATATTAGATGAGACATCTCCCCTCCTAGCAAAACAATATCAAAACATGCAAGCTGTAATAGAGGCCCAGTAACCAAACTACAAGCCGACTCCTTTCCAATAGGTACTTTGTGTAGTCTTACAGCTTTGACAGTTCTCTCATCTCTTCTTCCAGGACACAGAAGAGCAGGGCAATTCTTTAAAAAGAAGCAGGTCTTTCATAAATGATTTATGCAGAAGCCCAAATGGACTTTTCACATTATACGTTATTTCTTTTTAGCCCTGCTTGTGAGTTCATCAAGCTGGCATCAAACAGAAATTCCAATACCCAGCTTACCTACATTCACTCAAGTAACTTTTTTTCAGACTGCTTTGGATGCTGCATGGCATAGTAATGCCATCTTTTGTGTCAAACATTCCAGTTTAAGTTTTTCCAGCCTTAAAGAGGAGCCAGCTACTACTTGCTACTAATTATAAAAAGTTTAGCACTGCTATATTTTGTTTAGTTAATGGGAAGGGGAGAAAAATCCCTATTTAGCTTCATAGATCATACTGAGCACAAAGATCTACTATTCTCACACTAGAACAAGATACAAATTAGTCCTGTTACTTCTAGGAGTAACATCCACATGGAACAGCTGGAATTCTCAGTGCCAGACTCCAGGCAAACTAACTAGATAGCTTTAAGGTATGTAAGCATGTGAACAGCCTACCATAGAGGCAATTCATTAAGTGACTTTACCAGCTATGGCACTATAATGGCACATGTCCAGTCCCTCCCAAATGCAAAGGGGAGAGGCAAGCTCCCAGCTTCGCTGCAAAGCAAGAACGCCAGTTAAACACCAACAGGAGGTTAGTTCCCCAGCATTAATTTATACCCTAGACCATCTCCCAGTAACTCATTTGTACAGCTACAGAATACAACGGGTGTTACCTTCAAGTCTTAGCAAATTAATTCAGTTAAGTAAGAATTAACAGTGGGGGAGGAATGATAGATCTTCAAGTTCCCTGGATTTCATTCCAGGTTTCTTACGTGGGCAGAGGATCAACTTCCAATTTTAAATGCCTTCTGAGTTTCACCAACTTTTATACTGAACGTGTTTCCAAAAGCATGCTAAGCAAGCATACAAAATCTTGCTTTCCTGGAAGTGAATGCTATACAAAATAATCTATTTCAGAAAAAAAACAAACAAACAAACAAACAAAAAAAAAACCACAAAAAAAACAGAAGTTAGAGGTCAGACAAGTTACCTACCAGTGCTCTCAGAACTTTAGTCCCTGATATGCATTAATTTGCTGACAGAAGTGACTTGTTTATAATCCTTGCCCTATCAGACCTCACTAATTTCATATCAGTCATTTCTTTGCAGCTCTCTGAAATAGCACATATCAATCCAAGTGACACTTTCACATATATTTCAAACTTGCTCATCTATTTGTTCTGGTGTTTCAGATACAAATCCTAGCCCCACAAATGCATTAATGTAAATCAACTTCTTACACAGAGCTATGACTTCAAAATCAGGTAAGAGATGAGATACTGGTTTTCATAGCAAGACCAGCCTTCCAAAACCAAAGAAAGTTACTTCCATCTTTCCAGGACATCAAGAAGTTCAGATTGCTGAAACTGCTTTCAGAGATCTAGTCGTTCTTCAGTAAGCGTAAAGTCTTAAGAACCAATGTCCTCCTGAAATCTTCCAGTTAACTACAGATACAGGACAACCTATATAAGAAGCTTTGAAAATATTTTTGTGCCTTGTTCACCTTAGATAGTTGAGATTAAGGACAAAACTTTAAAATACTAATGATTGGCACAGCAAGTTTGAGAAGTTAATGCAGGATTTAACAAAAACTACACTCAAACTGGCAAGTTGCAGATCACATTGTTTAAAGTTTAAAATTTCCTATTCAAAGGCTGGCATACCAGGATACCAAAAATCATCCCCAGGACAGGGCCTCTCCATGACTGCAGTGCAGTAACAAAAGCAACTTCAAACTTCACCTTACATAGAAAAGTTGAAAGCAAAACTTGGCAGTTTTCCTTACGAATGTTCTTGGAACAGTTAGAAACTTTTACAGGCTGTGTTAAGATGTAAAACAGTATACAAACAACAGCCACAAAGTGCAAATTACTTTTATCATAGTGCTGAGATGGAACCTGCGATCCAGCTTGCACCACAACACACTAACACCACCACAGTTCACTACCAAAACAAGGACACAGAATTTAGTTCACCTGCATTGCCATCCACTTATTACATCTGTTTTTGCAGTTGGACAAAACTCAAAGTCAGAGACAATATGATACTGCCTTTAGGAGGAGATAAGTGCTCTTCTATTATGCCAGAGAAAAATCCTCAGCCCTCCTCCCCTCCAACAGACTCACTCTTATCCAGTCTTGGCAGCTTGAGGTAGCGTCCCTATTCTTACTAGGACAAGATGAGAAGACTAGTTTTTCACAGTACCTTGCTCCAGCCAGTAAGAATTTATCAGTCGAGGCAGTAAACAAACATCAGTCACTGATATTTAACCACCACACAAGGACTGCAGTTGGCACAAGGTACTCAAGAAGCATCTGCACTCTGGCCAGACCTAGCTCAAGCATTCTTGTCCATCCAACAAAAACAAAAGCTACTTGGCCTCCTAAACCAGGCAAGACTGTCACATTTAAAGGAATATTTTTAATGATATTTCTAGCACAGAACGGTTTTACTTGAACTATTTCAGAAACATTTTGAAGTTGCAGGCAGGTGAACGTGAACAGAAAAGAATATAGCCTTTCTCAATCCCAGTCCCTGCTTTCAAAAGGATTCTAGGTGAAACAGTGCAGAGCTATTGCTATTACTTAAGGAAGAACTGTAACATAATTAGTGACTTTAGATAAGCTAAAACATAATAGCTGTTAAGGAACGCTTCATAATGGTACAGGAGGAGTTATAGGCCTCTCCAGTTACATTTCTCTTCTTCTAAGTATTCCAATCTACTACTCCATTGCACAGAAGGCTCTTCTGCAGCCATGCAGAGATCACCCACAGCTGTACAAGCAGACCCTATCAATTTAAGCTGTCCCATACCTGAAGTACACAAACAACTTTGTGACGTGCATATTTCTACGATTAAAGATGACACAGCCACCTTAAAGGCCATTTAGCATAGGTGTACTAAATGACCGCAGGAAAGTTACACAATAATCTAATGCTTTGAGGTAATCATGGTGAAAAACACAGAGAACCATGAAAGAAATTTCAGCAGCACCGGGGGAAGCGAGAAACCATTATCAAGCAGTATCACATCCTCGATTTCAATCTCGACGGACTCCTAAATTATTAAAATCACAGCACTGCGAAACATAGCGAAACGTTCCTACGTGCTCAGAAGCATTGCCTTTCCCTCCCTATAAAAAAAAAAAAGTCAGTAGAGTAGTCCCTCCTGACACCAGCCCGTCCCTAGCGAGGTTAGGTTTCCTGGCCTCTGGCTGGCTTGCAAATGAAGCAGTTGAAACCACTCGTGGCACAGGCCACCTACTAGGATGTTGTTTAGTCGTGCCCACTCCAATAGTTCTGCTTCCAAACTAAGCGAGCGTTATACAACAAGGACGTTGTAGTAGTTCAGTGCTAAAATCCTCACGTGAGCCAGCCCCGCGTTCAACTCCACGCAACTCCCAGCTCCCGCCTCAAGCGGGGCACGACAGAGGGGGCTGCGAGTTCTCAGCTTTTAAGCTATTCTTAAGAAATAAATGTGGGTTTTTTTTAAAA
>VZRU01012368.1:7791-22169 GCA_013398155.1 Pedionomus torquatus
CAGGACTTCCCTGGACTCTTCTGAAAAAACATGTAACTACTTCTCGAAAATGAAAATAAACTCTTACTTATGCTTTCTTAAAGATAGTATTCTAGACAGTTTATGTTTCTTTAAAAGACTACAAGCTTCTGTTTAACTTTCTGTTGGGGTCCTCCTCATCTTCACCTGTTCCCATGGAAGGCTGAGGAGGGTGAGGAGCTGCAGGAGGAAGGCTGCAGGGTGGGGAGGAAGAAGAACCCTGCACTGTATATGCTGTCAGATTCTTCAGCTCATCCTGAAGCTGAAGGAGAACACCTAGATCACTGACATGGGTGTGTGGGTCACAGAAGCCTCTTCTTTCTGAATCCCTTTATTCATATCAGGCACAGCAGCCCAGCCCAGTTGGAGATGGGTTTATTGGGAAATTCAGTGATGAGAATGTCTGTGCTTTTTAGTGAATTATGACAGTCTGCTGTCTGAGAACACTGTTAATTGTATCTCAGCCTAATAGGTGTCGGTGCTCTAGGCTGCCCTGGACCTCTCTTTGGAAGGTAGCTACCAATACACAAGAAGGTTTGTGAAAGCTGATATCAGTCCCAGGAACAAATCTTTGCTGCCTCATGTTTTAAGGATTTTCAAATCCCCAGTGTCTTTGTTTTGGTTTAGTTCAGGGTTTTCTAACAAAAAGACGAGGCTTTTCTGCTGTTCTTATTTTTTTTTTTGAAAATATCACTCAGTATCCTGTAGAGCAGATATTGGAAGCAAAAGGCACAATACTGGTCCAAGACAGATTATTTCAGAAGTAAGCTGTTAAATTGTGGTAAGATGTTCTCCAAAGTGCTGCTTGAGATGGCTGGGATAAATCCCCATGAATGAGACCTGATAGCAGTGAAAATGCATGGACATAGTCCTTCACCAATATCTAGAAGCAAGTATGAATACTGAATAGAAATTACTAAAACAGCAGGAAACCACATAAAAAAGGCCTACGGCCAAACAGGAAAGCGCATACAAACCAAAGGGAAAATCCCGCTAACAAAGAATAATAAATGACCCTTCCAAATAGAAGAAAAAAAAGCTGTCTCCATAAGATTGTCACAGATGTCAGGTGATTTTGTTTTCTCCATGAAGATACTCTGTTAATATCCAATATCACCAATGTGCATCAGACCTGTTTCCATGAGCCAGTCCTGGACGCCCACCCTTTGTGGAGTGGCCAATCCTTGCTGCTGGCTGTCAGGAACTGTGCGGCAATCCTGCTTAATGAGCTGTAATTTCTGCAAGTAGAATGAAAGTCGTTACTCCTTTCAGAGTGTTTAAGTATCCACACTTCTTGGTGATCATCCTACAGATGATTGTGTTGGATGTGTAGAGACAGGGGCAGACAATATGGTTTGTGAGTGCGGTCATCCAGACTGTGGAGCTTTCAGTCGTTCTAAGGACAATACCTGCTGGGGAACTTCAGTGAACTGGGAGAATATAATTTATTCATGGATGTTTCTTCTACATTGCAAAATTTTATTAAGATAATTACAGTGAAATAGGCTGTGGACTAGGAAATATCTGTATCTGAAGGGGGCCTAGAAGAAAGCTAAAGCAGGACTTTTTACAAGGGCATGTAATGATAGGACAAGCAGTAATGGAAAAGGTTAGATTTGGATAAGACATCAGTAAGAAATTTTTCACAATGAAGGTGTTAAGACACTGGCCCAAGTTGCCCAGAGAAGTTGTGGCTGCCCCATCCCTGGGAGTGTTCAAGGTCAGGCTGGATGGGGCTTTGAGTAACCTGGTCTGGTTCAAGGTGTCCCTGCCCATGGCAGGGAGGCTGGAACTAGATGATCTTTAAGGTCCCTTCTCACCTAAATCATTCTATGATACTATAAATAAAGTTTTTGCAAAAGGAAGGATGGGCTATTATAAGTTCTAATGATGCTTTGTGTTGATTTTACACAGCAGCAAAACAGAAATCAAGCAAGTATTAGGGAGAAGAGGAAAATAAATCCACTTGGAGAACTTGAGGACAGCATGAGGTAAGTGGTGGCCACCTATACTGTAGAAAAATAGATTGTTTCTGTAAACATATGTGAAGCTGAGTAATGCATAGGACAGATTCTATTTTTGTATTATTTTGGCTGTGAATCAAGGAAGATTGTGATTTTAGAGCTCAACTGTGGTCTGCCATCATTCTATTTATGCATCTCTCACAATCAAAACCACTTTGAGTTTTGCATAGCTGCTAAATAACACATGCCCATCACTTTTCTGGTCCCTTGGGATTTTGGAGGGATTATCTGATGTTGTCATTGTCTACACAACCTAAAAATCTCATATTTATACTCCGCAAACATTTTGAAGACCAGTATGCGAGTATGTGAACTGCATTTCAATTTATTGTCATTTGCAGAAGTTGAACTCACTTTGGGGATATAAGCGTTAGGAACAGCTACCAATGTCAACAGAGGTAGTAAAGCTATTTATGGTTTAAATTTCAAGTTATTATGCACTACTCTGACAAAAGAAATAGATGAAGGTGATATGTCATGCTGGATGTGTGCTGCAGTGTTATTTTTGTGTTATTTTGTGCAATGATCTGTTAGAGGCACAAATGACAAATGCTGAAAAGGAAAGTTTTTGTCAGCTGGCTCACCCTTTGGGTCTCGGCTGTTGATGCCCCTGATGCAGATCCCCATCTTAAACCAGGACTGTAACCTTTTTAAAAGACCTGTAAGGATTCTGGGCCATTCAGATAAAACAGACAGATTTTCCAGGGCCTGTCTCCCACAGAGAAATATCATACTTGCCTCTCACTTCACTACCAGACTGAGTTGCTGCAGAGTGAGTCTGGTCCTGATAAAACCGAGCAATTTGTGGATCAAACAGGGGACAGAAGAGGGAGCAAGTGGTTGTGGCCTTCCCTCAGGCAGAGTTCCCAGCCTCTTTCCAAGTCTTATTTGCACATTTCTCCTCTAAATGCTTCACACTAAAAAGAAGTCTTCAGAAAGGGCCGTTCTGCCCCTGCCCCCTGAGGGACAGCAGCTCAGCCTGTTCCGTGTCTGCACTGGGCAATGTGTGGTCAGGGCACACACCCCCAGTGAGGAACCCCTGCCCCCTGCCATCCCCAGGGGACTCATTTCAGCTTGGATGCCAGTGCTCACCTCACTGGGTACCAGTCTGGGGCATGTGCAACTGCCACACTGTGACACAGGGGAGGTTTGCTGGCTTACGGGCTTGAGGAGTTGGATCCCTTTCACTTGACTGGCCTGGCTGGAAGCTGGGTGGTGAGCTTCAAAGGGGTTGGCTGAGGTCTGGGGTCCTCCCCTTCCATTAGAAAGGTAAATGTTTATCTTAGACTAGGATTAACAATTACCTGGATGTGTTTCTATCAGTGCATGCATTTAGCCTCACTCTCAGAGAAGCACCAGTTTTATCAACAGATGAAATGGAGTGAATCAAATCTTGTTTGCCTGGAGCCACTCAGCCAAAAGGATCTGGCCTTTATAACTTGGGAGTTGTGCAGAAGTCTAAGGATGGTGTGCTGTGCTGTAGGTCCCTAGGATCTTTTGATTTATAGAATATGCATTAGTTAAGGTCACTGTGTTTGCAGTCCTGGAAAGTTCTTTAATTTAATGTAGTTAACAGAGTTCTGCAGTACGGATAGTGACAGGCAATTAAAGATCTCATATGCGACATCTGTCAAGCTGGAAAGACAAATAAAGCTATGCATGACACAGATGGGATGGGAAAGATGTGCTGAAGGGGGTGTTTGCCCTTGGTCATGGGCCTTCAGATTTCAATAAAGGAAGGAAAGTTCTTATTAGTCCTGTAGCAGTTTGTGGAGTCCTCAAGCAGGGTGAGGCTGTGGCAGAGCTTGCAGAAGGCAACTTTTGTATGGATGCACACAGAGGGATGTGTGGGGTGGAGGCAGGCAGACAGAGGGGATGAGAAGAAAATGGTGAATGTGGCTTGTTCATGGTCATGGGGAAAGTCAGTAGCAGAACTCTCCCAGCCTCAGAGGAGACTTTGTTATTCTGCTGGAGGTTTTTAAAGCCACTTTGTACCTGCAGCATTCCAACCCCAAGTTACTGTACTAGATAAAGGACCTTATGATGAGAGAGGAAAAAGGCAAGTTTCTGTCAGTTAAGAGGTTTTCTATGATGGACACTCTGATCTCCAGTTTAATGACAGTCACACGGGAAACATTTTTCACTAATCTATCTGCAGCAATTAGAATCTTAGCAGAAGGTGTTCATCTCTGCAACTGATGAGCAAATGTCATTGCATGACACATTGTTAATTATTAAGCCTTGAGCATTGTGTTGTAATGGAAGGTAAGACCTGGGGAGAGCACAGATGGCATCCACGCTGGGCATTGAGTGTCTCCTGCACCTTTTCAGTCCAGTCTTATTTCCTTCTTTTATACACATAGTTCATTTCTCATAATGTTTTAATGTCCTTTTATCTCTTTGATTAATGAGGAGCATTTGTGCTCTGTATTAAGGGAAGAAAGCCAAGTGCTTGATTCAAAGTATATTTCAAATTTATAAGGAGACAGTGTTGCAGAATATCAATGAAACAAAAATGATGGTGAAGAAAAGGGGAAAAATGGTAAAAATGCATAAGGAGAAAAATTAATATTTTGAGGGCTCATTCTTCTGCATTGTAAAAGGTATATATTCACAAGTGCAATGACTAATTCCCAAAGAGGGACGTTGGAATTGGTACTTAATTTGTGTTGTCAGAGGCATTAGCAATGGTCATCAGTAACACTTATGGTGCCCCAATTATTATTTTTTTCCTCTTCAGGTATGAATCTTAGCCTGTACCACAAGCAGAGTCTGGAGCAAGCTGTTTGGTACTCAGCCACCTCCTTGGCTTTCTTGGTGTGGAAGTCAGGAAGAAAGTGACTTTTCTGCTGGCGACTCTGAGGACCATCCTGGGTTTGGCTGCTTTGCAGGGAGGAGGGGTTGCTTCCAGCTGGTCCAGAATGGTGGGTGGGTAATTTCTCTGTTGCTCTTGCAGAGAATGAGCGTGAGTGCGACCGTCAAGTTAGTGGAGATACACCAACAGATTTACTGCTATGGGTAGTGAAAGTGTTTGTCAGAGAAATGCAGATCCCTCTCTGTTTTCCCAGAATCAGCAAGCTTCCAGCTGGAACTGGAGACAAGAATTGTTATTCATTGTACGAGTTATGCTTTGGCCATGCTCAAAAAAAAGCTGCAAACCCTTCTTTTTCTGATATCTGTCAGAAAGAAACCCCAAAATTTCCAGCACTGGCTTTCTTTTTTCTGGAATTACAGAATGATTTTGGGTAGTATTAAGTGCTAATAACAGAAAGGTCATACCAGTGCAATTCCAGTTTTGAAAATCAAAATAGTTACACCCACACTCACATACTGTGTTCTGGCTAAAAAGCACGTTGCTTTGTGAGTGTCTTCAAATGGTAATATTCTGGCAAATGGTATGACTAGATTAAACAATATCAGGATTGAATGTACGACCTGGAAAAAAACCAGGAAATTATCTCTCTGTTATTTGTTCCAAGCTGCTTCACAGGTGAAGAAGTAATCGCCTAGATTGAAATTGAGACATTTTCAATAGTTGGAGTAAAGTTATATCTATGAAGAAAAACCACAATACTCTAAATGGTCTGACTATTAAATTAATGGATATAGATTAAGTAGACTTGAAAGTAAAATTTCAGGTAAATGTTGAATTACTCCAACACAAGCTTTTAATTAGCTTTAATAATTTATGTTTATACATTTTGAACATGATTCAGGCAACTTCTGAATCACTAGATTCAGTGGAGTCAGGATCTGAAAGACTTCAAGTAGCCTTGCCAGTATGGGATTAGTTCTGGGTGGTTGTCAGGCAGATATGAGTAACTCAAAAAAGAATCAAGATTCAAGTAAAAAAACAAGATAGCCAAAGGGAGGTAGATAAGTCGAGAAACAATGCAAGGCCAGTGTTGTGGAAGTGATCCAGTAAGTCAAACATAAGTAGAGAGGAATATGTATTCAGTTTAGATGCTTTGTCCTAACTTTGATGGACTCTTGTTCAACTGTAAGAGATTTATTTGACAGAGCTTTGCTGTGGGTGGTATCTTGGGACTTATTATCTAGTGGTAACAACTGGCCGGTGAATGCACTGACAGGCTTCCTTTCCCACCCTATTCTGGGTCAGGTCCACAGGGAAAGTGAACCTGAAGTTTTACAAGTCTGACTTCAGTTACATATATATATCAGTTCCATATCTAAAGTGCTGGAAAATTACAGTTTGACCAAAAAAAAGGATTTAAAAGTCATGTAGGGTTTTCATTCCTGTGGATCATTTGTTTTGGACTGAGCTTTCCTGTGGAAGAGTGGAGTAATTTACTGGATGATGGGGAAGTCCAGTGAGTTTCAGCTCTTGATAACTGACTGAGTTATCACAGAAGTCTGCAGTCAGAATAAAACTTAGTGACACCAGTCAAGATCAAGATATCATTACTTAGAAGCTGTACAAAGATGGACCAGGTGAATCTTTAGCAACATAAGATCGAGATGCTTCACTTGACTGAGTAATTTTCTTAGATTTATGCTTAATTATTATTATAGGTCTCTTCCAACTGAAAATCTATTCTATTCTATTCTATTCTATTCTATTCTATTCTATTCTATTCTATTCTATTCTATTCTATTCTATTCTATTCTATTCTATTCTATTCTATTCTATTCTATTCTATTCTTTCTATTCTATTCTATTGTCATTCAAGATGCAATTGCCTGTTGTATGAGTGGCAGTTTCTAAAGATATTTTTTCATAGTTTGTCTTTTTTTAAATTATATTTATTTTATTTTTTTATTTTCAGTTACTTAATCATATCTTGGGTTTGGTTATCATATGTATAAATACGCTAAATAGGGAAATGGATGAAAAACTGAACCTGACTAAATAGTATTATTACTGGATGTAATATGTTTCCTATCTGTTTCAATTCTGTATTCAGTCAGGGTGCCCTTTTTAGTCCAGCAGTATGAGACGACAGCAGCATGTTTTAGGAAGCCTGGAATGAACTTGCCTAATACTTCCATGCTGCAACCATTGATCTGATGTCTCGGCTGATAAATGTTAATGTGACATCTGTTGTATCTCATTCCAATCATTCTCCAGAATCTCTCTGCACACAATTTATCTTGCTTACAATATTAATTTCTCAGAGAATATAGCATTTCCGTAAACAAAATGAAGTTCTTTATTAGAAGGAAATACATTGAATGGGTAAGGGTGATACCAACACAGGCCTCCAGCCAGCATTTGGAACATCTAAGGCCATTTTCTAATTCATTTGTCTAAATAATTCCCCCGAATATTAAATGAGATTCCTGACTGCAGCTCTAAGAATTAGCTTTGATGAGTTTTTAAATCATTATTAAGCAGATGGAATTACAGTTATGCCTTACTTATATATTAGATTACAATCTCTCATTTCACCACCACCCTTTCAAGATGAGGTTCTGCCTAAAACTGTATTAATGTCAACTAATGCACCATCTTTTTTGCATAAAAATGCAAAGAATATTTGCCCAGTTAAGCAGCTGCCAAAACTGGTAGAGTCTGTAAGGCTACCTATGCTTTTTTCTACTTATATATCAAAAACCAGATACATTTTTAGAAACTTCAGATTTTATCTTCTTTTTTATTGCTCCGTATCCTATTGATAGTGAAAATAATTGGGGAATGACATCCCATATGTTTTTTGGTAAAGCATGACACTATTTTCCATAAATAATATTTTGACTCAGTTACAATGTATTGAAAACCTTTAGTACAGTGAATTACAGAAAATAGTCCAGGATGGACCTTTCCCCATAGATTTTGTGGTTTCCCCCATAATTCCATGAAGACTTCACAGCTTTAAAGGTACAGTTTCTATGATTTGTGAAGAACATGTGCTGGAGAGGCAGAAACACATGCCATTTAGGATATGCCAGCTGCTGTACAGACTGTGGTAGATCCAGTGGAAAGCATGTATTTTAATTTGAGGGCAGGATGAGAGTCAGAGGTTGTCAGTCAGAGGAAATAAGTTCAGGAAAAACTTCAATGACAGCGTCTTCAAAGCCAGGGGCAAGTCTAACCAGCATGGGCCAATTTAGGCACAAAAGATTAGCAAATCTAAGGCAGAAAATGTCTTCCTGAGCATACAAACTCCTTTCCCATCCACCAAACTGTCTGCCCCTGTTAATCATCGTCATTACTTTCTAGTGCTGGGTCTGAGAACAAGTGCTGATAAACACTGAAGCTGAAGATATGATTCTCCTGTGCTGGTCCCCTGCGTTTTGTTGGTGAAATGAAAACACAATCAAATTTCTTTTGATGTTTTTAATCATTGAATAAATAAACAAAACTCTGCCTGTACCTGTTAATATCTAAACTGAAACAAATTTAAAAATATGTCATTTTCAGGTTTTTATTAATATTATCATGTTGGCATAAAATATAGAAAATATTATGATTATATGTTAAATATATGTATACATTGCTTCAATTTAATGTTTAAAAATTGATATGCAACAATTCAAAATAATAGAAGGAACTTGTGAATTTTTTTCTAATTTTAAAACTCTCATTCCACATAATTTATTTCTGCATAATGGTTGTTGTTTTTTTTTTTTTTTATTTTCAGCTCATCTACACTTTTAATAGGAATTGCTCCATAAAAAAAAATAGTTAAAGGTTCTCTTTGTTGTATTGAAAAGGTGTTAATTTTGTTTCTGTTTCAGAGTCCTGTCAAGGGCCTTCACTGAAACAATTTAAATTTTGCCTGTCCCAGCACCGTACAAGGGAATTTCACTCAGACAGTTTTGTGAAGCTGAAAAGATAAAATTGATTTATTGAAATGACACTTGTAAGAGATTGGGAATTGTCAATAAATGCTCTAGCTGCAATAGTGCTATTACGCTACAATAACACTAGCAAAATAGACAAATAAATGAACAAATGAGTAAATGACTAAATGAATAAATGCTGTTCCGGTAGTTCTCCAAGAGGTGAAGGTGTAATGCTTACTGAGAAGGCTTCCCTGTCTTGGTGGAGGAAAAGGAATACAGTCCATCAACTGTCCCATCTAGGTCTCAGGTTGCTTCTGCCTTGGAGAGATCTCTCAATATCCATATACTCTGCTTAGTGCCCTTTATAGCCGAACCTTTTCTGACCACCTCCCTGGGCTGATGTTTTAGCATGATTTGGCTGGAGAGCTATAGTCATATATGTTTAGCATGTTCTTCTTTTGACTCATTATCATATTCAGAGGTGTTAACTTTAATATTTATGTAACTGATAATCAAGCAAATGGACTTACTCTGAGCACTGTGGCCTTCAAGATTCTGTGCTGAAACCATTTATCTTCCTATTCCTGCAATTTTGAGCCAAAACAGGATCGTCCTGCTCCAGAAGACTCATTCCTTTGGCTGTTTTTCTCACTGACTTGCCAGCTTTCCCCTCACAGATTTCCCACACCAGATAAATGGACATCAGCATTTTTAACCTCTTATCTACCAATTTTCCACACTGTTAATATTATCTGTCCCCTCCGAAAAGCATGCAGAGAGAAAAATAATAAGTTGGTAAAGTATTTAAATGCTTCCTTATTTATATATCTTGCAATGTTTTTTTTCAGGCAGATAGAAGATAACACACAATATTTTGCTTACCAGACTGTGAAATTTTCTTCACTAATAATACAGGATGTGTGGAATTACTGTCTATTTCAGGCCATAGGTACATGATCAGTTAAATTCTTTGTCATTGACTTTAGTGTTCTTCTGTGAAGAACGTGTAGACTGTAGTGAGAGAAAGGTTTCCACCATGATTATTCATCTATATCTATCCCTTTTCCTCCAAGCAATAATCAGTAACCAGAAGTTCATTAAGGGTTGTTTACTTTAATGAGTGTTTAAGGACAAATAAGAAGCTTCATTCATCTGTTCTGTTTAAATAGTGAGTAAAGGAGTGATTTATTGAATAATCTCAGAGATTAACTGGCTAACACATTTCTAAGCAGTAACCTGTTGTTTGTACTTCTAACATACTTCAGTTACAGCCTATTTATTGTACCCACAAGAACTTTCAGTCACATTTAAGCTAACCAAAGCCTCTTAAAATAACAAGAAAGACATTTGTCTCAGCCTTTCTCTTACTGGAGAAATAACAGCACTGGGGATGGGAGACTTTTCTGTAGTTTGCTGTTAAACCCATGATCAGCACATGTGCTTTATCATGCAAAAAGGATTTAAGGTGACTCTAGTAATGGTTGTCTATATGGCTTGTACAGCAGTGTTTGTACCATTCATTATAATGGTTTTAATTAGGCAAAGAACAGCATGCCAGACATGGTTCTCCTGGGTCTGGTCAGAAGTAATGGGAGATGATGAATCATTAAGCAAGAGCTGAGGTTCATAGCTCTGCAGATGCTGTAACCTGGCAGATCTGAAGGATCAACGTTTAGAAATGAACTGAAGTTAACAGTACTGCTCTGGATGTATCATTTGCATTCCTCATGGCTTATGAACTGACTTTTACTGTGATTATTTAGATTTTCATCCAAAAAAAAGGAAGGGGAAGGGAGGAAGGGGGAAGAGGGAGGAGGTTTAATCCCTTATGACAAAAACTATAGGCTTGGCTTTGTGAGAAAGAGACAGTTGTCTAGCCTGAATGTCCAGTGGCATTTCTTTAATATAGATTGTTTTATCTTCAGGCCATGCATTCATTCAAAGACTTGCCATTATGAACATACTTTTAATGTGAATCCTTATTTGCATAGAGAGGTGGTTTTAGCTCAAATAGACACATGAAGTGTGGAATACAAATGCTTCCACAAATTGATTTTCTTTATTAGGTTGTTTGCATTTGCAACAGCTCAAAGATAACTGCTGGTGCAGGGGGTGCCAACTCAGCATTCTGCCACAGGCAAATAGAAAATGAAGGATGAGAGAGGGAGGGATTTAGTGACTTCTCTAAGTTATTTGTGGGAAGTATCTCTTTTTCAAAAGAGATTTAATTAATCTTTTAGAACCCCGCTTCTCAGGAAGTTGGATGGTTTTCAAGGAATGTTATCTTCTTGCATTTAAAACACTAGTGATGTCCCTTTCTTTCTTGTTAGATGATGTAAAATAGGAAGCAACCTGAGATTTCTTCCTTAACCTTAAATTCTATTTTGTAGAAGTATAAGAGCAATTTTAATTTTGTCCTTGGAGACAAATAGACAGGGAATCATTAGGAAGATGCATCATTTCAATGCAAAAAACCCAGGAACTTAGAGGAGATTGTGAACTGGAGTGCTGAGTCAGCAGCATCATTCAAGGACATTTTAACAGGAAAGTAAAAACCTATTTGTCTGGAGGCCTCAGCTGGTAAACATGTCCCATATAGGTAAGGTACTTAAAGGACAATATGGAACAACTTCATAGGGTTGACCAAAAGATCAAAAGAGAAGGGATTGTTTAGTCAGCAAAACAATAACCAGGGGAAGATGCAAAAACATCCAAATATTTAAAAGGCTGATAAAAAGACCAATGAAGTTCTTGGTGTCTTATGTGCACAATAGGAAGTGATAAATTTAAAGTAACAGAGAAGATTTTGGGTAGTTAGGCTTGAACTGTGGGGTGAGTTAAAACCAAAGTAGACTGTGGACAGAGCAGGATCTGCAAGGGCTGGGGGTTCACAAGGAAACATCTGGTAAATGGCTGTGCTTTTTCATTCATTATGGTACTGAACAGCCTCTCCATGCTCTGTCCTCTGCTTACCCAGAAAGGACACAAACAGTATTGCTTTGTGAGATGCAAAGAATTATTATATCAGCCAGGAAATATCTGAATACTAGCTGAATCTGGTTAGAGTATTTTTGTGCCTTTATATTCCACCCTTACTTCTTTCCTGGTGTCCCTTTCCTTGCACCAGAGATGGTACAAGGAAAGAGGTGACCCCAAGATCAAAGCTGCTCTCTACGACCTTCACTCCATATCTGCATGTTTAGTTGGATGGGTCTGTGTGTATTTGGGTGAGGGTGGGGAGGTAGAACATTGGTGCTGGAAAAACCCTATCATAATTCAGTATGTCCTCAGTGAAGAAGACATGAGGAAATGACCATCAAAGGGCTCTGACTGTCTGAGTCCAGCAGGGTTTTAAGATGGATGAACATCACTGTCTTGCTCATTAGGCAACAACAATCAGAAGGGATGGTGTTGGAAAAGTCAAGTTCAGAAGAGGGTGGTAACATTCAGACCACATTACATGCTAAAGCTCTGATTTCTCATTCAGATCAGCTCTGTTGTAATGAGAATGGGAGGAGGTAGAATACAATTGCTGCTATGAAATGGCCTAACTTTATAAAGACATAAGGAATGGCAAAATTTTTACATCTGCACTTCTCTTTTATAGCTGAAATGTTTGCCATTCTTAGAAGACAGGACACTGTCATTCTGTTGTCTATACCAGACTTCATTGTAACTTTTTACCCCTCTGTCTTGTAAGCCAGACCTCAGGAAAGAGGACACAGGGCAAATATTCCTTAATGTTCTCAGATTTTGGAATGGAATAGAAGATTAAAAATTGTCTACTGTTACTGTCTTCTGTCTCTTTCCCCCCATGCTGCTGCTGCAAGTAACCTCTTGCATTCGAAAACATAATCTTGAATCCTTTTTCTTTTAATGTCAATAAAACCAGTGCCTTGTTTGCAATGAGTCACATAAATTCACCGCTTTTGTTAAGTTGCTCTCCGTGTCCACATGTGGAGCATGAAAACTTTTGTTTGGAACACAGCGGTTTTGGTTTATCTAGAGTGACCTCCCAGGTAGTGCACCATGTTGGTGAATATTGTGGTGGGAGAACCTGTCTGGAAAAGATCAGGAGGGTAAGGCACAAATTTCAGTGTGTCTGTCTCCGAGATGGTGGTACTCCCACTGTAAACAGTATGAGGAAGAAAGTGACTCTTGGACATAGTCGTAGGATGAGACTTGCCATGGGAATGAGTATATACTTAGGATTATTTTGAAGATGTTTTTGAATGCCCATTCAGGAAGGGAAAAAAAAAGTTGTATTTGACATAAATCTCCCTATGGATTTATGCAGAGGGAAACCCAAATTCTTGTTTCCTTGTGGACAACAGAGGGAGGTAGGGTGAGGAAATCACTAACAAAAGAAGTGGGTTCCGGGGAAGCTGTAGGAAGCTGTGGTTGGAGAATGAGAGTGATTTTCTGGGTAGGTAAGAGCTGAGCAGTATCTGGTGAATGCAGGTGTGTTTCAAGGACAAGAAGTGAAAATTTTGCATTTGATGGAGGGAATTATTGAGGAGGCATTTGCAGCCTGCATAGTTTTACCTGTTTGACTGCCTCAGATGGCCTGTGGGACAAAGGAGCCTGTGGCACTGCAAAGGTAGTCAGTTTGCTCCATTCAGCATAAACCACTACACTCTGAGAGTTACAGTTCAGAGATGGTGATATTTGGACTGTGTGGTGGTGGTGATATGTTCCCTCTACATGAGTGGTTATCCCTACTCTGCTGTAGTTATTTCCTGAAATGCATTTTATAAAAAATTAGCAGGCATCATGTATAACATCAAATTAGCAGACATGATGTATAACATCAAATTTACATACTTTCAGGTCCTTCAGCCCTGCTACTTTGAAGCTCTATCAGAAAGCTTGAACTGCCTGTGTGAGATTAATGCTGCAGGTTATGACAAAAGATGAATTCCGAGGTCATAGGAAAACTGCACTCCTGGCCCATTCCTCAGATCTTTGCCTTCAAAGTACATCTTCTGTCTGTCTCCGTCCTGAAAACATGCCCTAGAGTTTTAAGGGGCAACGAAGCTTCCAACAGATAACCTGCTATTTTCAAATACTTGTTACAGAGCAGTCTAGAGATACGTCCCATGAGACAACTCAGGAACAAGTAACCTGTGCAGCTGTGACTCATGACAGCTGGAAACTGAAGTTGATAGAAAGCTGTACTAAATATGCCCAAAATTGAAACTGTTGTGGCAGTTACTAAAAGAATTACTCAGCTGTATACACACCAGACTGTCCTGGCTTCAGCTGGGATAATTTACTTCCTAATAGCTGCTGTTTTTTGGATTTAGTATAATAATAATGGTAATGCATATTGTTTTAGTTGTTGTTAAGTAGTATTTATATTAAATTAAGGACTTTTTCACCTTCCCATAGAAGCTGAGAAGGAGCATAGACAGGACAAGCCAGTGAAAGGAATATTCCATACCCCAGACATTACACTCAGTATAAAAATGGAGGTTGGCTGGGTGACAGAAATCTGGGATTACAGCTCAGGACAGGCTGAGCAGTTGGTCATCGGGTGGTGGGCAATTTTATTGTTTCACTTATTTTGTATATTCTTTTACCATTGTT
>VZRU01012371.1:27197-38050 GCA_013398155.1 Pedionomus torquatus
GGGACACCTCCCACCACACCAGGTTGCTCCAAGCCCCATCCAGCCTGGCCTTGAACCCCTCCAGGGATGGGGCAGCCACAGCTTCTCTGGGCAACCTGTTACAGAGCCTCAACACCCTCACACCAAACAAATTCTTCCTAGGAGCTCATCTAAATCTCCCCTCTTTCCATTTAAAACCCTTCCCTCTCATCCTGTCCCTCACCTCCCTGACCAAGAGTCCCTCTCCAGCTCTCCTGGAGCTCCCTTCAGATCCTGGAAGGCTGCTCCAAGGTCTCCCCGGAGCCTTCTCTTCTCCAGGCTGAACAGCCCCAGCTCCCTCAGCCTGTCCTCATAGGAGACGTGCTCCAGACCTCTAATTATCTTCATGGCCCTCCTCTGGACCCGTTCCAACAGTTCTACATCCTTTCTATGCTGAGAAGCAGGCAACGGCACCCTGGTCCTGGCCGGGGCATGCAGATGGCTCAGCAGTGGTATCCACCAGGTATTTCTATTGCAGAGAGGAAGAGAGACAGTATTTTTAGGCAAGAGTTGTTCATCCCAGCTTGTGCCAGCTCAACTGGGAAAACGAGGGTTTCCTGCTGGTGCCATGACCACGGCGAGGAGTTTTTTCCAGAGCACGTGGCAGCTGCTGCCCTGCTTCTCAACGCAGGTCTGTGGTGTGAAATGAGATGGGCACGGCGTGAAGTGGGGGGAAAAGAGGGTGTGTGTAGTTCAGTTTCTGTTTCTTTTCTCCCTCTCCATCTCTGCTTCCAGAGAGCCAGGTCAGATCTGGGTGTCGCTGGCTTGGTTCTGGTTCCCTGGCCGTTTTCTCCTGGGAACAGCTCTTTGCTTCCCTCTGAGCCGTGTCCCTGCCTCCAGCAAGGAAATAAACCCTATGGCACTTGTGTTCATTTCATTTGGATTAATTAATGCTAAAAACTGCAAGTAATACCTGTGGGAAGTTTACAGGGAACATTTTCTTTAATTAAAAATAACGCCTGGGCGACCGCCTGTGGGTTATATTACAAAAAAGGACTATTCCCCCTCCCTGCGTGTGCAAATCAAGATTATAAAGGGGAAATATTAATAGTGGATGGATTGACTGGCCGGGGAGGTGGCTGAGTGGCTGTTTCATTTTACAGTAGCAATTATCTGCACCTGTTTTCAGCAGTTGCTCACTCGGGTATGTTTGGGCAAAGGAGAAATTCGGGGAAATTCCTCGGGAATGGGAGAAAATGAAGGTGTGTGGGCAAACAAGGAGATGAAGCTGGTTCTTGAACATCAAGTGGTCTTCCTGGCACTTCCAGTGTGCGTCGTCTGCTGCAGAACGGCAGGGCTGATCCTTACCATCTGGAGCAATAATCAAGGCTTCATTAGAAACCCAGATTTGTTATAAATTAGAACATGTAATTAGAAAATGTGTCTGCTAATTGGGTCCCTTTGATGTAGGCTTCAAGATGTGATGCTGATCCCACACAGAAAGGGTTTTTAATGCCTTTTATTTATATACATTTCCCCCCATTTATTGTTATTTGCAGCTTGAACTCTTTGCTGATCAGAAATATTCAGAAATTCATCTTGCAAAGAGCAGTGTCACTTCGGCTATTTATAAACACGATGCTGGCACAAAATGCCATTCAGCAAATTCCTTTTTTTAGGTTGCTTCTTCCCCCAGCTCCCCCCCTCCCTGTGGGTTTGGTGTTTTTTTTTTTTTCCCCCATTCCTTTATATTTCCAACTACAAAACAAGAAGTTGCTATTTTAGTTTGCGCAGAGACGTTCAAAGGAAGCCAAGTGTTGATGATTCAGTAGGTGGCACTCCTCCCTCTCCGTCGGCTCCCACCGGTGGCAGCCCTGGCACCACGAGAAGGGTTTTGCCTTCCTGAAGGTGCTGCCTCTCCCCAGCTGTGGGGGGAACGGGCTCCTCCAACATCCCCTTGTGCCCATCCGGCATCCCAGAGCATCTTCTGTGAGTAAACAGCAAGGGTCGTAAAACTCGCTGCCATGGCGTTTTTCCCACCAGAATAATCTCAGCTGGACTCTCTGCCTTTCTCCCGGCCGTTCTAATTAGCAGCGGTGGCTTTTGCTGACAGCCTTGGGAGAGAACCACAGGCTCCTGCGTGGTGCTTCGGTGGCTGCTCTCGCTGTGCACAGGGGCAGCTGCGAGGACTATTTCTGTTTCTGCAAAGTGGGCTCGAGTTTCTCGAGAAAGGGAGCGCTGCAGACACGCAAAATCATATTACCCTTATATAAGCCAAGGGAATTAATTAAATAAATGCATAAAAATAACCTCTCAGAGAAAAACAGAACAGCTAGCATATAACTTAATTTCCTGCCACTCTCTAAAATCTGCTACAGCACAAAGCCAGGTCTTTCTAAGGCTTTTCACCTTGTGAGGAAGTGCCTTCAGATAGAGGAGGAGGAGGAGGAGAAGCAGAAGCAGAAGAGGAAGAAGAAGCAGAAGCAGAAGAAGAAGAAGATGAAGAAGAAGAAGAGGAAGAGGAAGAAGAAGAAGAGGAAGAGGAAGAAGAAGAAGAGGAAGAGGAAGAAGAAGAAGAGGAAGAAGAAGAGGAAGAAGAATAAGAAGAGGAAGAAGAAGAAGAGGAAGAAGAAGAAGAGGAAGAAGAAGAAGAGGAAGAAGAAGAAGAGGAAGAAGAAGAAGAGGAAGAAGAAGAAGAGGAAGAAGAAGAAGAGGAGGAAGTAGAGGAAGAGGAAGAAGAGGAAGAAGAAGAAGAGGAAGAAGAAGAAGAGGAAGAAGAGGAAGAGGAAAAAGAGGAAGAAGAAAAAGAGGAAGAAGAAGAAGAAAAAGAAGAAGAAGAAGAAGAAAAAGAGGAAGAAGAAGAAGAAGAAAAAGAGGAAGAAGAAGAAGAGGAAGAAGAAGAAGAAGTGGAAGAAGAGGAAGAAGAAGAAAGTGTAACCCCTGAGCCTCTGGCCTCTGTGACATTATTAGGGCGACAGCTTCATTCTCTGTAAAATGCAAAGGATTGCAGAGAAAAGCACGACACGGGGAGCCCCGGAGGGTGCTGTGCCCGGTGCTGTGCGGCAAGGGGGCAGTTCTCCTGCCTGGCTTCTCTACAGCCACCACTGATCCAGACGGAGCAGAGCAGGCTGAGCAGCAGCCCCAGAAGGGTGAAGAAGGCACTGCCTGTGTTGTATGGAACCGTGCTCTACCCCAGCATCACTCCCACCGCTCAGAACTTATACTAAATTAACACAGGAAGAATCAAACCCCAAGGATTTTTTGCAAAGGGGAGCTGGATCAACAGGTTGGATACACCATCAAACCCTTAGCTCACGAGCAAAGGTCTTTTTGAGCTGCTGCATGATACCAAGAAGTAATTAGAGCCAACCAGCATGATTTTCCCAACTTGCCAGCGTCCCCACTGCAGAGAATCATAGAATGGTCAGAGTTGGAGGGGACAATAAAGATCATCCAGTTCCAACCCCCCTGCCCTGGGCAGGGACACCTCCCACCCGACCAGGTTGCTCCAAGCCCCATCCAGCCTGGCCTTGAACCCCTCCAGGGATGGGGCAGCCACAGCTTCTCTGGGCAACCTGGGCCAGGGTCTCACCACACAATAAAGAAGTTCTTCCTAACATCTAATTTTAATCTCCCCTCTTTCAATTTAAAACCATTCCTCCTTGTCCTGTCCCTCCACTCCCTGACCAAGAGTCCCTCTCCTGCTCTCCTGGAGCTCCCTTCAGATACTGGCAGGATCAAAATATGGTTCAAGGAGCTCTCCCTCCTCTTGAGGCAAAAGGAGATTTTTTTCCTGGATGTTGGATTGTTCTTGGAGATGCTGAACATCTCCAGCAGTGGAGCTGGGGTCTTGTCTGCCTCAGCCTGGAGGGAGCAGAGCTGGGATAAGGAAACTGCTCAGCAGCTGCCACGGGAACAGGGAGCACCTCTCTTGTCCTGCTCCCTGGGGAACTCACTCAAGACCCAGCTGGGCCACTGAGATCATAGGAATGGCTGAGGATTTGGGTGGTGATGGAGCAAGTGCTCGTGGCCGCAAACCCCACTGCGACAACAGGCTGTGTGCTGTAATCAGACAAAATGCAGATTGCTAAAGACACAAGAGCATGGCAGATGAGTTTAGTGTTCCTAATAAAAAAATCTAATTCCCCTAATCTGTATCAAACACTAAAAGCTACATGCTACCAATTATTTTCTTCTAGTTTTAATTTACAACAATCAGTTATAATGGATGAAATTAATTCTTGGTTTAATTTTGTTGGCTGTGTGCTTAGAATCCCATTTTTTTCCATCTCCCCTCTTCCTGGTGCTGGAAATTAGCTGCATCTAGCTTCAGTGGCACTAGTTAAGATGGAACATTGGTCCTAATTGTTTACTAATCATCACAAACTTTGGTGTAATTCAGTGTTTGCGGCAGCTTCAGTGTGGCTTTTAGTCTCATTAACTTTGCTTACCCTTTCAAATTCAAGGTTTTAAAATTAAAATTATAAACATTGGCCCCTGTATCTTCCATCACAGAATCATAGAATGGTTAGAGTTGGAAGGGACCTTTGGGATCATGGAGTTCCAACCCCCCCTCCCTGAGCAGGGACACCTCCCACCAGACCTGGTTGCTCCAAGCTCCGTCCAGCCTGGCCTTGAGAAACCCTGGAGGGGGTTTCCAGGGATCAATCCATCTCTGTTTTCATCCCTCACTCCAGTTTTTCTTTTCCTTTAGAGAGATCTTGGGTAAGAGGATTGTGGGGATATTGTGTTACCCTAATTTCCAGTAGTTTCACTAGCTCTTAAGACTCAGAAATCCTGCGTAGGCAGAGGTGCACCCTGAAACCTCATCTCACTGCAGACAGGGATGGGCACAGTAAGGACCCTGCTGCGGTGTCGGGGACACGGAGAGAAGGAGCCGGGGGAGCAGCGGAGCATTTTGCACCTCGGTAGGAGAATTGAAAAGATGTTTTCAGCAGCCGGTGCGTGATGAATGGCAGAATTCTCCTCTGGGTTATAAGCTCTTGTGCGATGCAAATCATTGGCAGCCTCTTCTTCTTAACTACACTCTGAATTTCCTGCGGCAGCGGTGGATGGGAACAGCTGGTGCATCGCAGGAACGCGGCAGAACTTCCCAGCACCACGAGGAGCTTTTTCCCCGCCGAAGGGAGACACAAAGGCGATTTTTCCATCGCACTCTGCGTTATGCAGCGTAATTATCCCCAAAGACCAGGGGTTGCGTTCCCCTTTTGCTTGCAGGAGCGTGGTTCATATTCAAGCCTTAACGATCTTTAAATATAATAAACCTCCGGAGCTGGCTCAGAGGAACTTTGACAGATCGTGCTCACTTAGCACTTGTTGACATGAAAATGGTTTCCAGATTTATCTTGATTTCCCTAGAATTTTGTCGTCGCGGAGAAGTGGAGCAAAGTTCAGACAGAGTCAAAATGCTGGTATTTTTAAATACAACATCTCACTTTCTCCTTTCGACATCGCTTTTCATTTTGAATGATTATTTTTGCCTGGCAAGTGATAACGTATTACATCACCCAAAAGTCAGCTCTGAAGCCTGACACGCTGCAACCAGAATGTCAGCATTTTGGGGGTTCTTTTCTCTCTGACACCGAATGAAACCAGTGTGAAACTTGAGACCTCTGGGCAAACAAAACACCGTTCCTCTGCTCGGCTTTAACAACAACGATACTTAGGAATAGCTCTTAGCGCCCTCAGCCTGTTATCACGGCGCTGCCGGATCTACATGATGCGCTGGGGTCTGCAGGGACCAGGACTGCTTGTACTCTTGAGTGCCCACAGAGGTAAACCCATCAAATGCACTCTGCTTTTAGTTACTTTAAGTGACTGGGCTTATTTTCATGGAATCAGGGAATTGTCAGGGTTGGAAGGGACCTCTAGAGACCACCCCATCCAACTCCCCTGCTCAAGCAGGGTTGCCCAGAGCACATCCCTCAGGGCTGCATCCAGGTGGGGCTTGAAGGTCTCCAGAGAAGGGGACTCCAAACCCTCCCTNGTTCCCTGTGTCTCTTGAACTGGGAAGCCCAGAACTGGAAGCAGGGTTGCAGTTGTGGCCTCCTCAGTGCAGAATAGAAGGGGAAGTATTTTGCCTCGGTGAAGCCTTGGAGGTCTTTACTGAGCTCAAATCACTGCTGCAGACTGGATGTTTCTGGCCATGCTCCCCACGCTGACACTGACCTGTGGTGTTGCCTGAGCTTTGGTGTCTGAGTGTACCAAGTGATGCCATGGGCAGTGGGAAGAGGTGGGACCTTTGATTTCTTATTTCCTAGAATAAAATGCCAGACACCAGGATTGCCTCTTGATTATGCATTCAGTGCCCAAGATGGGGGCAGATCTGGAGCCAGGGATTCAAACCTCCTTCTCTCTCTCTCTCTCCTCTCCTTTTTCCCCAAGATTTTAGTCTGGAGTATGGAAAAAACCTTTCAAATCGCCCTGTCACTGTGCAGAGCCTTGTGTGCAGATGAATGGTTAATAGGTGCAATGCAGACGTAATTACGGAGTTATAAGAGCTTTATTTATGCTCTTCACATTAAAGTGATATCACGCTATTAAATCTTCTTACCATTAGCTACTCAGTGCGGAGGGAGAGCGAGCGAGCACGTGGAAGTGAGGCGATCACAGGAAAAAAATCCCTCATTAGTCTTGTAAGAGCAGTGAAAGACACGGAGAAAGATGTATTTGTCAGCCCGGGCTCTTAGGGAAGCAGAGGTGGCTTCTGTACGTGGACGTTGTTCCTCTAGAGAAGTTTGCAGATGTTCTTCTGATGAGCAGAGCGTGGAGGTCACCGTGTGCCTTCCCTCCCCTTTCTTGTGCTTTTCCTGGCTTTGGGCGCTTGCCTGCAACACCTGCACTGGGAGACCAGTCCCCTCTCACCACGGGCAAGTGGGCAACCAGCCAGCTCAGGGGATATTTTTCACCTGGGACTTTTTTTTTAGGGAGAGAAAAGTGGAGATTTGGTGAGATCGGAGCATTTCTGGTTCCCCTGGTGCTGGTTTTGCCCGTGTTCTGTGTGGTGCAGGTGAGAGCAGCCCCCCCACGCCTCTGCCGAGCTGCTTCTTGGCAAAGGTTTCCCAGAAAACAGAGATCACTTCTGAAATTCGAAATAATCCCGGAGTTTAAAATTCCTTTCCAGTGTGTTAAAGCACATCAGAGCTGTGGATGGGCAAGAAGGACCTATTTATTTATTTACTGCTACAAAACAGTGAAATATTTTATTGAATTCAAAGCAGAAGACTTTTTATCTATTTTCCAAAACAGTTTCAATTTGCCAAAACGTCCTTAAACCCCTTTTGCTTTAATTTTCCCATTTTTTTCCCAACTGTCAGAAAACACAAAGAGTATCAGCCCTGGGCCTCCACGTTCACCAGAGGGTGTGTGGAGGGTTTGCTTTCTGTTAAAGGACTCTTTAAATGTTCATCTGAAATTAATAGTAGAATATATTTTTATTATGTGATGTGGAACAATAAACCCAGATGTTCGCCGTGGAACAGAGCGCTTGCTGCAGTGATATAAATCCTTGAATTCATTTCGGTTTTATCTTTTGTCAGATGTGTAAGGACAGGGGTTTCTGCATGTTTTATTCAACTCGGTTTTTACTTGGGAAATGAAAATGAAGCTGTTTTGATCCCAAATGCAAATGTTGTAACTGGAGGAAAATGCCTGCAAACCCCAGAACCTGAAAGATGAGCTGGGTCAGACCTTGGAGGACTCATCTGGGGTCTGTTTCAGGTGGGTTTAGGTTTGTAGTTACCTGTCTCCTAGATGAATATGGCTATGGAGCATATCAAAGCTTCACCCTCCTCCCCAAGAAGTAAATCCAAAGGGAAACGCTGCTGCTGGTAGAGAACCTCTTCTGTGAAGACAGGCTGAGAGAGCTGGGGTTCAGCCTGGAGAAGACTCCAGGGAGACCTTAGAGCCCCTGCCAGCCCTTAAATGATCTCCAGGAAAGCTGGGGAGGGGACTCTTGATGAGGGAGGGGAGCCATAGCATGAGGGGAAGGGTTTGACAATGAAAGAGGGGAGATGGAGATGAGATCTGGGGAAGACTCTTTGTGGTGAGACCCTGGCCCAGGTTGCCCAGAGAAGCTGTGGCTGCCCCATCCCTGGAGGGGTTCAAGGCCAGGCTGGATGGGGCTTGGAGAAACCTGGTGTAGCAGTAGGTGTCCCTGCCCAGGGCAGGGGGTAGGACTGGATGGGCTTTAAGTTCCCTTCCAACCCAAAGGCATCTGTGATTCTATGATTCCCTCCCCATCTCTGAATAAGAGGGTGAGGAGAAGGGGAGGAACAGCAGGGCTGGGACAAGCCGCACAAAAGTACTGGGTCAAGAAGAGTTTGGGAGAGGAAAAAAAAGGAAGAAGAAAAGGCTTGTCGTGTGCTTCCAGTAAACACAATGTCTGACACAGAATTAATGGGGGGATTATGCGGAATCAGCATATACATTTCTCAAAGTGACTTTCCTCGACAGAAGGACACTAATCGCACTTTCAGAGATCAAAGCCTTTAATCAATGTTTAAGCATCTTAAGTTTGTTCCACTTTATTAAATGAAAATAATGACACTGTGTTTTACATTATATCAAGGAGGAGGAAGATGCCCCAGAAAAGCTGCCGGAGTCTTCCCTGTTATGGCTTGAACATAAAATCACCCCCGGTCCCAGGGGGAAAGGGGCTGGCGGCAGCTCAGAGAGTGTAGCTGGAAAAGGCATGCTTGATCTCCATCACCCATAAGTAGATCAGAGGCGGCTCTTGACATGTGGTGGAGGCAGAGTCCTACACCACAGGCACATCATCGGGGAGATGACAGGTACCTCTGCCATGATGTGATGGAGTAAAAACCCTTTTTTGGTTTTTTTTTGTTGGTTTTTTTTTTTTTTTTTTTTCCCACTGCAAAACAACGAGCACCTGATCGAAATCATGAGCAAACTTATCCCTCTTCTGCTGAGGAAGGGGCACTTGCTGGCTGGGCTCAGGGAGGGTTGGACGTGACCTCTCGGAAAGTGCTAAAATGGAACTTGTACATTTTTCACTCTGAAGTAGCCACGCTTAGAACTTGCTGTGATTTTTATGATCACTTTTGAAAATGCTTAAGCTGAAAGTTAAAACCTTCCCTTGGGTCTGCACTTTTTTATTATTATTATTATTTTCCAGCAATTTTCCAAAGAAAAAGTTAGGTTGTGGTTTTTTTTAAAAAAGGTAAAACAGAATCTTTTCTTTCCTATTTAAAGTTATGCAGCGTTGCCAAAGAGCCTTAAAAACAATTATTCAAGTGGGTCTTTGCTTTCTCCCACGCTGAAGGACAAATCCTGCCCTTGCAGTGGAAAAGCAGGGCCAGGAAGGGGAGTGAAGCCTTCATGGAATCATGGAACTGTTAGAGCTGGAAGGGACCTCTACAGACCATCCCAACCTGCTCAAGCAGGGTTGCCCAGAGCACATCCCTCAGGGCTGCACCCAGGCGGGGCTTGAAGGTCTCCAGAGAAGGGGACTCCACACCCTCCCTGGGCAGCCTCTGCCAGGGCTCTGACACCCTCACCCCAAAGAAGTTTCTCCTCATCTTTGAATGGAACTTCCCGTGTCCCAGCTTGTGCCCGTTGCCCCTCGTCCTGTCCCTGGGAACCACTGAGAAGAGTCCAGCTCCATCCTCCTTCAGCCCCCCCTTCAGATCCTTGTGAGCATGAAGAAGGTCTCTTCTCAGCCTTCTCTTCTCCAGGCTCCAGAGTCCCAGCTCTCTCAGCCTTTCCTCACCAGGGAGATGCTCCAATCCCTCCAGCATTTTTGCTGCCATATGCTGAACTCTTCTCTACCCATCACTGCAGAGGCTTTTGGGTTTCCACCTTACCATCCAGATGGCTTTAGTGGATGGAATTGGGCAGTCGTTGTCAAAGCTCAGGCTGGTTTTGCTAGCAGGTCACACTAATGTGCTTTTATTAAGCAAATTGCTTCCCAGGGCCTGCAGACGTTCGCAACTTTGCTGCATGTCAGATATCCACCATCACACAGTAAGAGGAAAATGAGAGCTGAGATATAAATCTATAGTTTCATCTTGCAATGATAACTTTTTCAGTGTCTAAATCTTGTTTTCTTCAGCCAGTACAACCTCTGCCTAGACACCCCGGCACGATTAGCTCTTCCTAAACGGCCGGTCCAGCATTTATGTCTTGACAAGGTGGCAAATTCACTCCACTCTTGCATCCCCTTCCCACCCTTCCTCTTTGCGCTGGGTGGCACTGGGTCCTTTGGAGGTTTGTTTTTCATAAGCGATGATTATCGCTGTCTTTCCTGCAATACCGAGCAGCCTGATCTTTGCATGTCACATGTCATTAGGTTTAGAGTCATTTAGCAGAGACATTAGTCTGCAGCTGGATGGAGCTGTCTGGTATGTGCCACTTGATTTCAGCCCTCATGGTCTGACACTCACTTCAGGCTTTACGATCTTGATTGGATGAATCCACGCCTCAGTTTACCTTTCTTACCTACTAATTTCATTTAAAAAGAGAAGGAATGTGGTTTTTTTCTAATCTTTCCTGTTTCGGGTAGCAACACGCTAACTGTTAGAGGCTGCTTGAGGCACGGAATTTTGATAAAGCTGGAGAGGGACTTTTTACAAGGGCATGGAACTGGAAGAAGGGAGATTTAGATTAGATATCAGGAAGAAAATTTTCCCTCTGAAGGTGATGAGACCCTAGCCCAGGTTCCTGGAGGCATTCAAGGCCAGGTTGGTCAGGGCTTTGAGCAGCCTGGTGTGGTGGGAGGTGTCCGTGCCCAAGGCAGGGAGTGACACTGGATGACCTTTAAGGTCCCTTCCAACCCAAACCATTCTATGATTCTATGAAAGGCTCTCTCTCCTCTCCTCTCCTCTCCTCTCCTCTCCTCTCCTCTCCTCTCCTCT
>VZRU01012371.1:40227-51253 GCA_013398155.1 Pedionomus torquatus
AGGGAGGGAGGGAGGGACAGGCACTGGGCTAGGATAGCAGGAGAGCTGAAGGGCAAGGGCAGCCTGGAAGAGACAAAGATGGTCCAGACGACTCAGCAGTGGTGTTGGCAGAAGGCTCAGCAGGCTCCTGCAGCTCGGATGCTTTTTCACACTGACTTTTTGCATTCTGTTCGCGTTCCTTTCTATTTCTACACCTGGATCATGGCCAGAATGAGAAACAAGAAGGGGAGATAGAAAACTTAGTGCTTTTCAATTAAACAAGAAGCACTTTGCCATTGTAAGCGAGCTTATTTAGACATTAAATCAAAATCAAATGCTTGCACTATCAGTGCTACTTACAGTCTGATAATTAATGATGGCTTTCCCCAGCGAAAACTCTTCTGTGTTCTGTCAGCACCACTGTACATCTTTGATCGAAAGCTTTTTAAGTAGTTTCAGAAGCTGGATCCGTAAAATAAAAATAACACGTAGTGGTAATTCTCTCCCCAAGAAATAAATAATGAAGGCTTGTAACATTTAAGTGTTGGATGTCAGCTAATCAACAATTTCAGCATCGTTGCGTGGTGGTGAGCTGAGAAATGGGAGAATGAAGGGGTTTCTTCGCAGTTATGTGGAAACTCTTTCACATCCCTCTGACAGTGTGAACGAGTTTTAAAGCAGATGTAAATTATTTTCGCCTTGGTTTCAGGACCTTTTCCATAACCTATATGGTGGAAAGGGATCTTAGTGCTAATGAAAATCGAGCTCAGCTCTTCTTATGGAAATAGAAACTGTCCCAGTCGCATTTGCCCTTCACCCTGGTAAGTGGTGGAAGAGGATAAAAGCAGAAAGGGAGGTAAAACTACACGTATTAAACTGTATGCATTAGTCTTCACTAAGCAGAAGTCTGTCCCCAAGGTCACGTCCCATCAGGGGCTCTCAGCAGCCAAGGGGTAACCTGGATACCTCGGGAGCTGGAATCATCAGCCGCAGGGAGTACAAGGGCTGCAGCAAGGTCAGGAATCTCAAATTGGGATGTGGCTTGGAGACAGGCTGGATGGGGCTTTGAGCAACGTGGTGTAGTGGGAGGTGTTGCTGCCCATGGCAGGGGGTTGGGACTAGATGGTCTTCAAGGTCCTTTCCAACTCTAGCCATTCTATGATTCTATGGCTGGCAAGCCTCACCTCCCCACTGGTTCCTCACCTTTCTTACAGGGTTTGGACTGGTCTCCATTCACAGATATGCCTTTCTTTTCATGCCTTTTCCCCGCTGCTCCCTTCAAGAGCAGGTAGGAGAGCTGTCTCCTTTCTCTTACCCTTCCACTTGGAGGAAGAGTGAAATCCCACCTGATGCTCTTGAGCAACATGTGCCCCCCCTCTCTGTGCTCAGCCCCTTTGGTGGGTGTCAGGACAGCATCCCTCACCCTGCCTTCTCCCAACCTGTCTGGAAGGACTTGTCTTCTCCCATCGACATGCTCAGCAAAGTAGGCAGCTGCCAAGAGCAATAATTAAGCCTCACCTCACTCTGCCTAGCACTGCCAGCTGCTGGTACAATTAAGCTGCATTATTACTTTCTAAATTGAGAAGCGCTTCCCCTCCCTCCGTCTCCCCCTCCCACACTGTGCCGTCCTCCAGGGTGCAGCTTCAGCACTTCCCAACTCAAGCGGGATGCTTGGGGCCAGGCAGGGTTTGAGCTCAACCAGGACCTGCCCCTCCACCTGGGGGAAAAGATAAATGGGTTTCTGCCCTACATTGTGGAGAGGAGGGAGGAGATGGAGCAGTGAGTAACCACTGAGGCTTCCTTGCAACCGCTGTCTCCTCTTACCACCTTCAAGAGGAGCCAACCAGGCTAAAACTCTTCCCATACACCATCATCTGCCTCCCTCAGTCCCTACAGGGATGCCGACCCCATCACCACCCCGAGCAGGAGGGAAGGCTCTGCCCAGTTTGCTGGCACAGCTGCTTGTGGGTGTTCTCTCACCCCGTTGAGCCAGCCTGGGCCAGAGTCGGGTTAGACAGTAGATCTTTGGGATTTTGGTTCATATGGACTGAGAGTTTGAGTTTGAGCTCCTGTAGCAGATCGGTGTCCTTCCAGAACGTAACACGGGCCGACAGGAAAGCTGGGGAGGGACTCTTGGTCAGGGCGGGAGCCGTAGGATGACTGGGGAGGGTTGGAGACTGCAAGAGGGGAGATGGAAATGAGATGTGGGGAAGAACTTCTTTGGTGTGAGGGTGGTGAGAGCCTGGCCCAGGTTGCCCAGAGAAGCTGTGGCTGCCCCATCCCTGGAGGGTTCAAGGCCAGGCTGGATGGGGCTTGGAGCAACCTGGTGTGGTGGGAGGTGTCCCTGCCCAGGGCAGGGGGTGGGAATGGATGGGCTTTAAGGTCCTTTCCCACCCAAACCGTTCTATGATTCTATGATAATGAGAGCAGCAGTGTCTACCAAGAGGTGGTAGAAGCTGGGGGACATGCTGAGCCCCAGCAGCTGGAGGAATGCACAGACCTTAAACCTCAGGGCATAACCAGGACTAGAAGCAGAAATTAAAACCATGGTCCTTTGCTTCATTTGTCTGCTGGTGTGCAGACAGGAGGGCAGACTTTCTGTTAGTGACAATGGTGTGTTTCAGTTTGTGGCTGGAAGCTGACCCACCATGCAATAAGGGTGGTTTCATGTTGTTCAAGGGAGAGTCACATCTCCTCTGCCATGGAGGACAGGCCATAGAGGGTGGGCTCCAGCATCTCCAGAAGAAACCACTCAGCTCACCTTGTCCTGAGGTGCAGGGCTCCAAGAGCAGGCACTGAGGATAGTTATTATGAATAATTTGTTATTTGGCAGTTGTTACCTCCCAGGCTAGAAAAACACACCATGACATGAAGCTATGGTAAAGAGCTCTTAAAGGACCTAGTCATTCTTCTCACAATGGTCAGATTTGTTGATTTTTTTAACTTTCCTTTTTTTTTCATTTTGTTCTTTTTTTAATTTAAATCGGGTTGAAATCATAGAACCATAGAATCATCCAGGCCAGAAGGGACCTCCAATAGCTCATCTAGACTGACCCCCTTGCAGTCGCAGGGACACCCCCAACTAGCCCAGGTTGCCCAGGGCCTCGTCGAGCCTCGCCTTGAATATCTCCAGGGAAGAGGCTTAACCCCCTTCCCTGGGCAACTTGTTCCAGTGTTCTACCACCCTCAGTGTAACGAATTTTTTTCTAATATTCAACTTAAATCTACCCTTCTCCAACTTCAGTCCATTGCCCCTGGTCCTATCGCAGCAGCCTTTGTGAACAGCCCCTCCCCAGCCTTCCTGGAGCCCCCTTCAGGTACTGAAAGGTCTCCCTGGAGCCTCCTCTTCTCCAGGCTGAACAGCCCCAGCTCCCTCAGAAATAATTGGGAATCATTAAAAAAAGGCATGTTGAAGCAATCTGCACGGGACATGGCATGGGCAGTTGGTCGTGTTTCCTCGGGCTGCTGGGGGAATCCAAAGCGCTGGACTCCAGAAGGGACACCTTGGATGCTCCTCACTTCTTCTCCTCAGCCCGGGATTTACCAGCTCAACGAATCCGGTGTGTGGCGTAACGAATTCTTTACACTGGGGGTTGTTTGGTGGAACGGAGGGACAATAGGTCTAAATTTGTTATCTGAGGGGCTTGTAATCACAGTAATTAACAGTGTTTGTAGATTCTAGCCTGGCTGGCAATAAGGTTTTACAGGGTGTATCGTCTGCAGAACGATTTCTATTACTTCAAGCAGATAAAAACTGACATAGGTTTAGAACGACTTGGAAAATCAATAAGCAATAAAACGTCGCATGAAAACAAATAAATTATCCCAATCAGAGAAAACTCTGAGAGACCGTCAAACTAGTTAGACAGATGAAGTCAAATGTCACTCTGGGAGATGAGCAGTTGTTAAGGCAGGGATGCCGGGCTCCCTTTCAAAATATTTTCTCAACCTCTTTCTCTCTTTAGGACTGGGCTTGTTTCTATCTGCCAAACTCAGTTTGAATCAAGCAGAAAAAGATAGACAGCTTATAAAATACCTCATCTTCCTAGAAGGTGTGTTCCTTTGAGTCATTCTTCCCGTAGTGAATTTAACAGTGGGTAAAAAACGCCCATTGGGAGCTGGACATAGAATCATAGAATCCTCCAGGCCAGAAGGGACCTCCAAAGGTCATCTAGTCCCACCTCCCCGCAGTCGCAGGGACATCCTCAACTAGACCAGTTTGCCTCATCCAGCCTCGCCTGGAATATCTCCAGGGAAGGGGCCTCAACCACTTCCCTGGTCAACCTGTTCCAGTGTTCCACCACCCTCAGNTGGGATTGTCCTTCTGGGCTGCAAGTGCTCACTGCCTGCTCATCTCCAGCCTCTCGTCCATCATTACTCCCAAGTCCCTTTTTTCCGTGCTGCTTTTTTTTTTTGTACTGATGCTGAGGTTTGTTCCAGCCCAGGTGCAGAACCTGCACTTGCTCTTGTTGAACCTCATGAGGTTCATCTGGGCCCACCTCTCCATCCGATCCAGGTCCCTCTGGATGACATCCCTTCCCTCCAGGGTGTCAACAACACCATACAGCTTGGTGTCATCTGCAAACTTGCTAACGGTGCATTCAATCTCATTGTCTCTATCATTGATAAAAACCTTGAGGAGTATACTGCCCTTCTCCCTGGTCCGTCTCCGCCGACGGTGGCTCAGCAGAGGGGACGGTGGGACTCGGGGCGGTGGGGCTGGCCCCGCTGGAGGCTTCGTGCTGGAGGGCAAACTGGCATCTGTGGCGCAGAGCCGGGCTGGAGGCTGAGGGTCCGTGCCCGGTGGGGTGTCTCACCAAGGGTTGTTCTCTGCACCAGGAGTGCGCCTGGAACGAGCCCGCCCTGCCTGGGCAGGGAACGGGAAAAGCAACTTGTAGGAGCGATTAACTAATTAAAATGCACTGGAACAATTGCAGTAAGAGTGTCTGGCTATAACCTTCAGCTCTGGCTTAATTAGTACATAAACCTTGATTTGCGCCCCGTGCGAAGGAGTGAATTTAATGTGCTGGGACTCATCTGTTCAACCTAAGGAGGGTCCCAGCATCTCGCTCCGCTGGTGATGCCTCCCCTCGTGCTGCCGGGCTGGGATCATCCTTTTCTATCTTCCTGGGGCACTGGATGTGTCTCAGACTAATGATTTACATCAATATGGACTGGGCTGGGAACCCTGCCGGGGCCCAGATGCTGGCAGGAGTTGCTCTTCTACAGGGAAACCATCTCAGACAGTTTCCAGCAGCAGAAGAAATATTTGGTCGCTCATAATTAGACGTTTTTAGCTAAATTAATGACTGGATTAGAGCTAGGATGTGGTTCAACAGAATTGCACTCATTCTGACTCTGACCCCCCTGGCTTCCCGTGAGTTACGTCCATGGTCATTAATTGTGGTGGGAGGAAAGAATAATCCCAGGGGTTAAAGTCCAGACAAGCACTCTGGGGCTGAGCCACTGGTCTGGGGGAGCTATTGTGAAACATCCAAGGGTTGGCTTGAGACAAACTGTGGGTTTTTCCAGATTTTTTAGAAAAAAAAAAAACAAAACAAAACAAAAAAAAAAAAAAAAAAAAAAAAAAAAAAATTAAAAAAAAATTTACCCCGTTNAAAAGGAACTGTATAAGAACTTATCCCGGCTTGAACAAAACATTTCCTTCATTTAGGGGAGATTGTGAAGTCTTTGTTGTTCAATTGTCTAGAAAGACATTGGTTGAGTAATAAAATCCCATTTCAAAATAAAACATCACAATGTTTTGATCGGGGAATTTGAAGTGGGGGAAGGGACCAGCGTGCTGAAGGGCTGCTTTATGAGATATTCCAGGTTTACCAGAATCTGGGTTTTTTTTCAACCCAAACCAGCTGAGCCCAGCTGTCCTTGCAGGCGAAACCTCAAGTCCTTGCCTGTCCCAGGCTCCTTGGGGGATCTCGGGGGGGACCCCCTTTGCCCATTAGACCTCCGTGAAGGGCAATTTTGAAAGAAGTTCCAGGGAGAAAAGTCAAAATCTGTGTTTTCCACAAACGGATAATCCATATAGTGTTTGTGTCTGATCTAAATGCTTTATTTACATGAGTTCTCTTTGATTTTGACCTTTTTATCCTTAATTGTTTTCTCTCTTTGTACGTTAATTTACATTTTGAATTGGAAATTCAGCCTAAACGGAAAACACAGAGCTTCTAATGAGGTGTACTCTGTAAAAACAGGGCATTGCAGATTTCAAAACATTTCTGAATACTTAAAAATGGCCAGGATGGACCTTTTCCTTCAAAAAGCACAACAGTTATTCCCCACCCCCTTCCATGGGGTAAAAGATGAGGGAATTTATTGGGAAATCTCGGAATGTCTCTGGTACCTGCAGCAGCTTTTTAAAACCCTTTCACATACTTTCACTTTTCCCCTCCCACACACACACTGCTGAGAAATAAATCCTTTGGAAATGGAAATCGGGCTTGAAGTAAACAGATTAGTAATGGTTATTTGGTAACACTTTATTAATTAAATGTCCTAAATACATTTAAACCTAGGCATTTAATTTAGATTTATAAGGATAATTTAGATTTATAAGAATCGTTATTATACATTAAGTACAGTAAATGCCAATTGATTTTTATAGACAATATTTACTGAGGTGTAACCACACTGCAAAATTTAATTATCTTCGTACTTAGTTAAAAGGACAGTACAAGGGTTTCGAAACAAGGACCTTGGGTAGAGGCTGGCAAGGAAGGGAGCTGCTGCTGCTCATCTCGCCTTACAAAGCCATCCTTTGCCCTGCCCCGCATCTTCTGGAGTCATTTCGATAAATGCCAAGGAAAAAAAGCTCAACATTCACTTTTCAGTGGGAGAAATCTTCCGCCTCCTGGTTCCCTGGCTCTCAGCTCCAACCGGGGAAGGGGCAGCTTGTGGGCACTTGCCCAAGGACTGAGGGGCTGGATGCTGAAGCCAGAGCTACTCCCCTCCAGCATCATAGAATCATAGAATTGTTAGAGTTGGAAAGGACCTTGAAGATCATCGAGTTCCAAGCCCCCTGCCCTGGGCAGGGACACCTCCCACTAGACCAGGTTGCTCAAAGCCCCATCCAGCCTGGCCTTGAACCCCTCCAGGGATGGGGCATCCACAACCTCCCTGGGCAGCCTGTTCCAGTGCCTCACCACCCTCACAGGAAAGAATTTTTCCTAATATCCAATCTAAATATCCCCTCTTCCAGTTTAAATCCATTACCCCTTGTCCTGTCACTCCATTCCCTGACCAAGAGTCCCTCTCCAGCTCTCCTGGAGCTCCCTTCAGATCCTGGAAGGCTGCTCCAAGGTCTTCCCGGATCCTTCTCTTCTCCAAGCTGAACAGCCCCAGGTCTCTCAGTCTGTCTTCATAGGAGAGGTGCTCCAGCCCTCTCAGCATCTTGGTGGCCCTCTGTTGGACCCGTTCTAACAGTTCTATGTCCTTTCTGTGTTGAGGACTACAGAGCTGGACACAGGACTCCAGGTGGGGTCTCAGGAGCGCAGAGCAGAGGGGCAGAATCACCTCCCGTGACCTGCTGGTCACACTTCTTTTGATGCAGCCCAGGCTGGGGTTGGCTTTCTGGGCTGCCAGTGCACACTGCCGGCTCGTGTTGAGTCTCTCATCCTTTTGGCAAAGAGAAGTGTAACAGATCCCACCAATATTTCCTGCCAATAAGGTGCATCTTTTGGCTCCATTCTCACCCCCCAGGAGGAGAATGTAATGCCTTGTAGTTTCTCTCAGCCTAAAAAGGACCAAGGTGAGGGGGAAACCGTGGTGGGGAAGCCAGTGGAGGCAGTGGTTATGGGCAGAAGAGGAAATTGCCGATTCTGCCATGGAGAAGCAGTGATTTGTCGTGCTTGTGGGAAAGAAGCCATGTCAACACTTCTCCATACTAGGAGAAGAATGTTAACATTTTCAAATTGGCATCTGTGGTTTCCAAAGCAGGAAGTGCTTCAGACCTTCAGTTCCAAAGGACTTTGTATTTTGCCGTTGGGTTCCTTATCTAAACATACTTTTGCCATCTGAGCAGCTTTCATTTCCCTGTTAGCCTGTGCAGGAACTCATTCATAAACCGGGTCAGATATATGGAAAGCCTTTGGTCACACATCCCCAGAGTTGGTCCTGGTGCGGATGCTGGCCAGACCGCCTCGGAGGGACCAGAGCAGCCAGTGCTCCAGGGGCAGCAAAGCAGGGACCTCGATTCCTGAGCCCTGCTGATAAAACCACAGGCAGAACCAAGCTCTGCAGCAGGGTGAAAACACAGCCTGCATAACCAAATCTGTGGCTCCCGGTCCTTCACCAGAGGGAACCTGCAGTGAAGTCCTTTCCACTGCTGTCTTCCAGGATGGAAACATCACGAGCGCCACGACAGTCTGTGCGGGATCTCTCGCTGTTCCGTCTTGCAAAAATTTTTACAAAACATTTGATTCATTGGCAGCTCAGGAAGGTTCATGTTCTGCAAGCTTCGCTTTGAGATCTGAGCGAGAACGAGCCCGGAATCTCAAGCAGAGGCCGATGAGTCTCACCTGTGCTCACGTCAGCCCCATAAATCAGCCCAGATGCTCCCACAAGATCATGAACCTTCGGGAAACTTTAAAGAAACCTGGGCTGAGTCTTCAGGCTGGATGCGCAGTCGTCGAAGGAAATAATTCACAACACGCAGCTCAGAGGGCAGGATGCTGATTGCTAAAGTGGAAATAACATAAAGCATAGGTGTTATGTAGGATAAACACATTTTTAATGCACTTATCGCTATTGGCATCTTGGAATGTAAATTTGCCTGCTGTTCCCTGCACTTTTCTCTCTCTCAGACACGACAAGAACTGAAACCTGACAATCCTCATCCAAATGAATGGTAACCCAAAGAGCTTTTAAAATCTCTGTGAGATCCAGCTCGTGCTGTATATTCTTGTTGTGGTTTCAGCCAAATTTACCAAAACCAGACTGGCAGATGGCTCTTCCTCCACCCAGCCCACCCCCCCACGGTTCCCCCCCCNCCATTAGGCATCAGGAAAAGTCCCAGATTGGATCTGGTAACCGACAGGAGCTGGATTCCAGCTCTGGAGTCAAGAATGCTCAGACTGGGGTCAAAAGCAGATGAACAGACAGGGTCCTCTTTGGATGTTGGCCATCAAAGAAAGAGGGATGACCCTTTTATCCCTCAGCTTTTCCCCTGAGCATGATGTGGATGGGATGGAATATCCTGATGGTCAGGTTTGGGCTCCCCTGTCCTGTCCCCTCCTCCCCACAGGTGTGACCCCTCGATGCTTTTCCACTTCCCACCCTCCAACGGAGCAAATAATGAAATTCCCTGACCGTGGTTGTTCGAGCAGTAAGGATAAACCAGGGCCTCTCTGCACCATCCCTTGGTGTGATCAGGTCTCATCACCCTGAGAGTGAACAGCTTTTTGAAGAACATGCTGTTCATTTCAGAGCTTAGTTAGTTAGAAGCTAAACCAGTAAAATTGTAAAACAGAAAATTGGCTCTGTTTTACCTCCAACCAGGACAATTCTGTGTTCTATGTCTTTAAGACATGATATCGTGCATTTTCCAGATAAAAAAGGGGTCCGGTGCTGCACGGGGTAATTTCCCAGTGAAATTGCTGAGCGGTCGTAAGGAATAAGGGCTCAGCTGGCAGCCGGTGCGCCGGGCAGGGCACCAGCATAGGGCAGAGGGGGCACCTTGAGTGGTAAGATAGTGTGCTTGGGGAATCCAGCGAGCAAATGAGATGATCCCGTGGAATCCGTAATGGAGATAATTACTTGGGAGATGGATATTGAGTCTGTGGAGGAGGAGCTTCTGCCCGTGTGCTGGAGCATCTGTTCTTGTATTTGTGTGGGTACAGGAATATTTGAGCTGACTCGTGGGTTGCAGTTCGGGACCAGCCGAACTCAGGGATGATTTTTTTAAAGATGCCAGCCTTAGATTCCTAAAAACCCCCATCTTTGTATGTAGTACTGGAGAGCGAGTCACAATCAAGGTGAACTTTGGGAAGGAGCCAGGCTTCGTGCCCTCATCGCCATAACCCAGGGGGAACACAGCTCCTCACCTGCTCCGGCTCCTCTGCAAATCCCTGGGACAATGAGGATACAAAGGGGAATCACAGTATAAAATAATTCCTCCTAGATGTGCTCAGGCCATGAAGTTGAAAAGTTTTCTGAAGTTTTTGGAAAATTCAGAGGAATTTTTTTTCTTTGCAGCTGTGCTTTTATGTGTTTGTGTTTCTGGGTGGGAGCAGCAAAATCTGGCTTGGCTCCGGGGAGGACAAAAGCCCCGGGACCATGCCCAGGCCCATGCCCTTCAGCAGGTGGGTTCAGTGCCAGCTTTGCAGGAACATTCCCTCATCGTGCACCAGGACCCAACTTGGCTAACTCTTTATGGTAGTTGATCAGAGAAAGGAGAGCAGAAACCCATCTCCCAGAAATGCTTCTTCACCCTCTGCCATTCTGGTGCAATTCTGAACTGAGACTGTTTCCCATGGGCTTCTTCGACTTTGACTTCCCGGAGCATCCCTGAAATTCAAACCATGCCCCAGGACGTGCAGACACAGCCAAGGGAGGGTTAGAGCTTGGTGGCTTTTCACCAAGAGCGACAGGCACTGGTCTGATGGACCAGCCTTATGTTGAGAACAATTTACTGCCCCCACCATCCTCTGGGTATAGACAAGCAAAACTGATACCTGGAGAGGGCAGCAGCCCCAGAAGTGAGGATTTTCTTTTTGTTGGCCTTGCAGAGGATGACCAGACGGAGAAATAAAAAGAGAGATAAATCTCCTCACGCACACAAATATATTGTGATGAAAATGAAGACAGTTCTGTTGTGTGAACGTTTCGAGGAGCACAGAGCACTGGTAACATGTTCCAAATGTCAAATGGATTATACTCCAGCGCCCTTATTGTTTCATATAATTCTCATCTAATGTCACCCCTGGCAACAATAATGCAAGTCTCAATATTCGCTTTGATGTAGCCTCCCTGAATATTTTTAAGCAATGAGGAAATTGCCAGGGGGGGAGTGAGAGAAGGAGGGGCAGGCGGG
>VZRU01012374.1:255-68685 GCA_013398155.1 Pedionomus torquatus
ACGAGACGATGCGGCGGCCGCTGACCCAGAAGCGGCTGCCGGTGCGGGCCTGGGAGGACGTGCGGAACGAGAACCGGCTGCTGGCGCTGCTCTGCCGCCTGCCGCGCTTCGGCGTGGGCCGCACCGTCACCCGCAAGTCATGGCTGTGGGCCCACGACGAGCCCTGCTACTGGGTGATCGCCAAGGTGAAGGTGGATTACACGGCCGAGGTGAGGCCCGGTCCCGCCCCCGGGTGGCCCCTGCCCCGGCCCGCACCCCCCTCAGCAGACCCTTGTTTTTCTTGCAGAACATGGATCACGGAAGAGCCTGGGGCTTCCTGACCTTCAGAGGTAACGCCGGCTCCGTTCCCCGCGCACAGGGCTCGGTGGGAGCGGCTGCGGGCGGGAGCCGGTGATGTGGGAGGGCGGCGAGAACACTCTCGCTCGGGAAGTCCGCTTTCCTCAGCCCTGCCGGTGGGGAAGGTACGTTCCCCGTGTTTGAGCTTCAGGTGCCAGAGTCCGGCCCTCGGGGCGTATGTTCCCCAGGAGCACCTCGGGGGGAAGGCAGAGAGTGGGGCGCTGGGTGAGAGGCTGGCTGGAGGCACAGTATGGACAGGTGAGTGAGGGTATTCCAGGTAAAGTCATCAGTAAAACAGGAGTGATGGCACGTAGACTCACGCTGCTGGGATTCTAAATTGCTTGGAGTTGAGTGAGTGAATTTCCCTTTTTAACACGGCTTGAGAATTAGGCATAGGACTGTTGCCTACTGGAGTTTCTGAAACATTTCTCATTCAAAGGTTTTAAGGTTGTTGAGTATTTTTAACATTAAATTTCGCAGGGAACTTCAGTAAATGTAGAGAAAAGTTACGCTTGTTCCTTAGCCATGGGAACTGAACCAGAGAGATATGAAGAGCATTGGAACGACTTGCCTGTCGTCCTTTCAGCCTGTTTCTGGTTTGGTTCCTGAGGGATCCCATAGTATAGCAGGGAAGGTATATCTGAACCTTTATAAAACTTCCTTTACTATTTCCTAGTATCACGCTTTTGATACTTTGGCAATCAAGGCTCGCTGTGATTCCCAGAGGGAGTTTGTAGTTGATAGTGTTGTCCACTGGTGGTGTTCATCTTTTCTCAGGCAAAACCGAAGAAGAAATGAGGGAGATTGACCAAGTCATGTACCATGACTGGCGTATGGTGCCCAAGCATGAGGAGGAGGCCTTCAAGAAGTTCACCCCAGTGCCGGAGGAGACCATTCGGTACCTTCCATACCCACCTCTGCTCCGAGCCATGATCCTTGCACAGTGGCAGAAGGAGGGAAAACCCATCACAGAGGAGCCAATGATTGATCTGGAGAAGGTCATGGCCACTCCCCTTCATCGAGCAAAGAAACATGCAGGGACACCAGTATAAACACTTGTTGTATGTCCTGAGCTTCCCTCAGGCTCGCACTGCATGTTAATAGCACGGCATTGTACAGAAGACCCCCTTACCCACTGTGGTGTGGTGTGTCTGGGTTTCCTTACTCCCTCCCCCAGCCCTGTGCAGTGACCTCATCTGGAAGGAAAGATGTAGATACATTCTCTTTTTTTTTTTTTTTTTTTTTTTTTTTTTTTCCCTGCAACTTTAGTCTCAGTCATCAGAACCTTCCTGTTACCCTGTATAGTCTCTGAGTGCGTAGGTCCTGTCATCCGGCTACAGCTCTTTGGAGCACCGTTTCCTCTCTAGCCTGAAAATTAAGTTTTTTAAACAACAGTTTTCAGATGTGGTCCTACATGCATCACAGAAAAATGACTGAGAATATCACGTTGTTCTACAGAGCTGTGTACAAAGGTATCTACTAATGAAAATAAATGGTTTCTTATTTTTGCAGCAGAGTTCTAAGAAAATTTGGTATTATTTTCAGTGCATGGAGATTATCATGAGGTCCAGATGCAGAGCATTAGCTTACTAAATACAGCCACAGCATGGGGTTCCTCTTCAGGGCTGCAGAATCATCTGCATTACATATGATGGCAGTGAACGAAGTGGGAGGAACACAACATGACTTTAGATCCTAAGCTTATCCAAAGTTATTCATCTCTTACTCCCAGAGATGGCTGTCAGGAGATAAGTAATTCTAATGCTGCTGAGGCAAAGTGTAAAGGATTTGAAACCAATCACAAATCACATCGTGTTCCAGTGCAGTGTGTTGCAGTGAACATTCAAACATGCACTCCACTAGTGCAATTCTTAGCATTTCGTTGTCTCTTGTGGTGGCTGTGGATTCTGCTGCTGTCAGGAACTGCTGGAGGGCCTGTTTCTAAACCTCATTGTCAAGGTGTTTCTAGTAACCCAGGAGCCACCACCAGCTGTACTTCACTCTGGCTTCCCCAGGACTGCAGTGCAGGTGGAGTCACAGAGGTGACTCACCTTAGGGACCCCTGGCTCAGGGCAGAAGCTGCTCCTGACATAAGGAGGTGGCTTCCTGTTACTGCTACCTACAGCCCTTGCATTAATGCACTTCTACAAAGTAAATATGGATGTGTCCAAAAGCTGCTGCGATTAAGAGGAACTTGCTTCCTGCAGTGCCGAGTGTCACCAGTTCCTATGGGGCTTTGTAAAGCACCATCCTTTATTGACAGGGGACACCGGCAAACTGAGCCTTGAAAGCTGAGCCCGGTGTTAACCTTGGCAGCTCAGCTGAAGGGGACACCACTGGACAGCCACAGCTGATGGTTGTGTTTTCCACCTTTTATTTCTGAGACTGGGAGAAGCTACAGATTGCACCGTGGCTTGCAGGGCCAGTCCATTCTGCTCTGACCCGGTAAGCAATCGGCGTCTCATTTCTTGCCACTAAATTACTCAACACTTGAGCTGCCATTCCCAGCCTTTTGAGCGTCCTGCTGTTCAGAAAGCCTGAGCAGAAATCCCAGTGCCGTTATAGGAACAAGACCCCTCGCACTTGCTGATGTTAACACATTTATTACATACAGAACAGATATGGTTTGTTGTTTGATAGCATAGGGAACAAAGCATGGGGACGTATTCATACAGCAGTCTCTTTACAGAATGCCATCTTCAGACCAAACAGCGGAGTTTACAGGCCTTAAGACACTTTTTAAAATCCTTTTGTAACGTACAAGATACTTTACATACATCACAGTGGAGATATGACAGGGAAGTGTGTTGAAGCCAGTCAGTTCTCACCTTGCTGCCCAGCAGCCACCAAGCGCCCAGGGGAACTGGCAGCAGAGGCTGGTTCTACTTCACTGTAGCTGCCCCTCTTGAACGTGTGCTTCTCTTGGAGGAAAACACACACTGAGCTGGAAAGGAACCCGTTGGTAGAGGCCCGAGACCGGTTTCCTTACGTTTCCAGGGCCCAGTGGTGACAGGAGACCAAGTATTGTCACTTCAACTGCTAAAACCAGATACAGAACAAACAGTAAGAGGTAAGAACGTTGCAATTGTGTGTGTTTTCCTATGGAGAGTTGACAGAGCTAAGGAACTGGGCTTACTACGGCTCTTTTTTTTTACTCTTTTCTTTCAATTAGCCCGAATTATGACATTTACCTGGCCCTAACTGATAAACTGTTACATGTCCGTGGAATCTAAATGTTGATCCTGTTCAATTTTACTGCACTCTGCATTGTGATCCAAAGAGCTCTTCCTAGCAGAAAGCATTCTGAGAAAGTGAACGAGAAGCCTGGCATGGTCAGCAGTGCCCTGCTGATGTCCCTGGTGAAAGGTCTCCCCACATGCAGGTGGTGGCTCCGAGCATCCCTTAGCCAAATGCCAGGCACAGAGCTGGGTGCGCCAGTGGCTGGAGGACACCATCCAGCAGGTTTCCTACCTCAGTGAAGAGCAGTGTGGGTCTGTGTGTCACCAGCACTGCTCACAGGCAGCGTGGGCACCACTGTGGCTCCGCACTTGGCTGGCTGAGGCCTCGCTTCTCCAGAGATGTCCTCTTGCCCCAGCCTTTTCTGAACTGTGGATCCAAAAAGCATTTCAGTGTGGCATTGGAACAGATGCCACCTGTTAGAATTTCCCCTGGGAATACTGCATCCCTGCAGCACATGTACTTTAGACCACCAACCTTGGGGGCAGCCTGGACCACGGTGACAAGCACAGGACACAGCTGGGAGCTTCCCAGCTGTCCCCATACTACCACATCGGCACAAGGACATCCCTGCAAACCCTGGAGTGCTGTACAGCTCAAGGAAGAAACAAGATGATCGCCAGGAGTTTCCAAATTCATTGTTAACAACTGCTGCACACTCTAGTCCTGCACATCCAGGAGAGAGTGCTCAAAGGAAACGGAGCTTGTCCTTGTGGTGACAGGGCTGTTTCCACAGTCAGAAAGGGAGGACAAACCATTGCCTCTACATCTGGTGCTGCCATGTTCTGCATCTGGAGCTCAGACCTGCTCTCCCTGGCTCCATTTTTGGCTGCTTGATTTGTAAGCACATTTTGCAATCCCCTACCACTGCTTACAAAAGGAGGACCATCACAATTTCTCTTGGGGGTTGTAAATTCTTTTCAGGAGTGAGAAATTTCCAGCTTTTCAAACTGCTTAGTAACAAAGTCAGTCCTCACAATGTTAGGTAAAAGAGGTCAGGAGATCTGGCCTCAACTCCTTTTTCTATGTGACCTTAGGCGAGACACAGCCCTTCTATTCCTTGACCGCACCTACACAGTCTTTCCTAAATGACAGCCACAATGCGAAGGAAAACAGCCATCTCATTCCAGCAGTTCCCAGGATGGGGACACAGCCTTACGAGTCAAGGTAATCTCAGTGTGTTAACGCAGAATTTATAGCAGACCAACATCATCTGCCCTCGCCCGTATTCTGCAAGCCAACAAATGCTACGCAGAGACAGCTTTCTCCTCAGCCTTTCAGAATGAACTCATTTTTAGAAAGGGGAGTTAAAGTATTTCTGCCTTTTCTGCTTTTAAAAAAGCAAGGTTCCAGTACCCCTTAGCTACCACAGTTTCCAAAGAGCCTGTGGCCTCCATGATCAAACACCTGTCTCCCATCTGAGCCTACTAAACAATCCTCTCCGGACAAGCACAGTCACTCAGCACATGACCGCTGAGACAACAACTGCAGCAGAGGAGGGAGACTTTCCATCTCCAAGTACACAGGATGTGATCCCCACACTAACGGCACTGCTGTCTTCTCCAGCCAAGGAGTAGAAGTGCTGCCCAAACCCTGACACTCCTTTCTACTGAGCGTTAGTTGGGCCTGGCTGCTCTCAGTTTGTGTGATGCTGTGCTTAAAGGTGGATGAGATGGTGGTCCACTGGTGAACTAGGGTGCTGCAGAAGTTGTGATTCACCACCACTGCTTCGGCAGGGGACGCCAGGGGGACAAACTTCTTCTCATGCAGGTGGGAGTGAGGCAACTTGCTGGAGAACCTGAGCCACCACCCTTCCAGCTGCCAGCTCCCGAATGCTGAGCAAAGGCTTTACACAGTTCAAGCTCCAAAATTCATTGATGCACTGCCATTTTTCTCCTTGTAGATGCCAGCTCCAGAGCAGAACAATAATCCAACCACGCAGAAAGCGCACGGGCCCAAGATGAAAGCTGCAAGTTCAGAGGTTAAGAAGGGAGTCACAGTCCATTGCAGTTGTCTGGGGTCGGTTTCCAGCAGTAGGTATAATGCAGGAGTTCTGTATATACATTTTGGCATTCAGGTGGAAGGAGGGACACTTACATTGGTAGGAAAGGAGAAATTCTCACTCAGGGATATATGATACCTGCCACACAATAATGTGGCTCCTTTCAGCCTTGGAAAGTACTGGCTTCACCTGGGTGGCATCTCCTGCATTTTCCTCTGTCTCATCATCTTCTCCATCCCCTGAAGAGAGAAATCAAAGAGTGAAAAAGGCAAGAAAAAAAAAATCTCAAATTGCACTGCTCTGGAATACTTCCAAAGAGGCTAATATCCCTGATACAGCCTTGACAGTCTGACAACAGACAGCATGAGCTGAGACCTTCCTTTATGCCTGGAAAACATTTATAGCAACATGGTGCTTTCTGGAAGCAGGACTGGATGGATGGAACCAACCATCTCCAGCAGTAAGGAAAACCACCCATCCTTTCAGGGAAGCCAATGTTTACAACACAGCGTGCCCTCAAGCAGCAGAGGTAACCACAGTGGGACAGCAATGTTTGCAGCCAGTGGCACAGACGGTTTTATTCTTTCTAGGGCCATTAACGCAGAATTCGTGGCACTGCAAGCACAGCCAGAGAGAGGGGAAACAGACAGCACTGCTTTTCAGATTTCACTTCCCACAGCAGTGTTCTCTCCCTCCACAACCACAGCCCTGCACTCTGACCCACACCTAGATGCCTCCCACGACAGACACTCACCGATCCGGAAATCGATGTACCCTTCTCCTCCACTCAGCACCAGAACGTTCTTCAGCTTCTGCCCCTCGGTCTCTGTGGCCGCTGTGCTGGGGTTCTCTGAAGGACTGTCCAACACGCTCCCATTCAGGGTAGCTAGGACATTGCCTGGGGGAGGACAGAGGTGCTGTCAGTGCCTCTGCTCAGCCCCCGTGCAGTTAACATGGACACACAGACACACACACACAACTGGGCAGGCCCATTCCTTCTGCCGGTGACTGGAAATCACTGCAGTTTAAACTGATGTCTGAGTACAGTGATCTGCAAGCACTAGAAATGGCATGGACAGCCATCTGCTGCAGATCAGCTCAAGCTCCTCCTGCAGAATGGATGGTGAGACAAGATGGTCACAAACAAGGGCTGTGCTCATCCTTACCAGGCACAGAGACGAAGAACTTGACAGCATCACGGTGGCCATGGAAACAGAGCTGTGCCTGAGCCATGGAGCAGTAGGGAATGAAACTGCTGGCAGATTTGTCGCTGTTGTCATCACCGTACACATGGATGACCCCGCCGGAGCGGCTGCCCTCTCCAGAGGTTGGTGAGGTCTTGTTGGCTGGGGACAGGGAGGAGGAATGTTGTCAGTGATAGCTTTAAGTCCTATTTACAGAAGGGACTTAATCAAAGAGAAAACTAATGAGGCATGAAGGAAAACCTTTAAAGGCATAGGTCTCTTTTAAAGGTCCCATGTAAAGGATGTGATGGAGGAGATCACCCTGGACTATACACTCCTGCTCTCTTAGGCTGGTAGCAATCTACTCATGACAACAAACTACATTTTCTCATCAAATCTAGTATTTGGCTACTAATGAAACACACATCCCTGGAGGTGCTGGGCAAGAGTGAGCCTAGGGGAAACTGGACATGGTCTTTGAGGTGTCCCAGTGAAGGCCTCCTCACCAGCAGCAATCCTGTCCAGCCTCCAGAAACAACCTGCTGTCCTAGGATCAAACTTGATCTTTTGTACCTGGTAGGGTGTCCAAAGGTTCCCACTCTACCCATGAGACATTAAGGGCACCTGAAGGAGAATTACTGCTGTTTTCTGGATTGGTGAAATTGCTCAGCTTCCAAGTCCTTTGCTTAGGCCAAGCCATGAGCCCACAGGGGGCTGAAAGCAGTCTCTGGGTCTGGTGAAGGCCTCTCAGACCAGTAAATGTCACAGCAGTGGACTGAGGTCCTCCCGTAGTCCTTGATTTAGCCATGACACCAGAAGATCAGCTACTCAAGCAATAAACATCTGGAAGATGTTCACCATCTATGGTTTCCAAGGTTTTCAAGGTAGACTCAGGGGTCAGCATCCTTCAAGTCCAGGCTCTGAGAATGTGAATGCATCCACCCAGCAAGGAAGAGAGACCAATGCTTAGAGCTCAGGATGGAAGATCCTTTCCTTTCACACGCACCCACATCAATGGTTGCAGAAACAGTACTAAAATCAGAAGTCTTTCACTTTCTGTGAAAGAATTCAATTGCTTTCTTAAATATCTGTAGTTCTGTATTTTGGCTTGGGCTGAATTTCAATTATTAAGTCACTTGGACAAAGGAGACTTTTACCTATTAGGCTCAAGCCAGGATGGTGAGACAAGTATGAATATTTTGATGGAGGAATGAGAATCACTGTGTGCAGGGGGAAGATCCCCACGATGAAGGCCCTCTGCACCTCTCTGCTCAGTTTGCTATGGCAGCTACAACTGGACAAGCTCATCCCATTGAGAGACAGGGCTGATACTAGCACTTCTGCTCAGTATCTGGCTTCTTCCTGTAACCAATATCAGATGCTTTAAAAGGAGGAGATCTATATAATGCTTCTGGACGGCGATGGAAAAAAATACTCCTTTCTGACCCTGGAAATGCTAAGGTAATCATAAATTTGAACTCAGACCTTGTCTTAATTGGCACTAAGAACACAAACAATTCTTAGTGTTTAGCAAAGTCCCCTCTAATTAAAAGTCTCGGTTGATTACGGGCAGCTGCCAGGTACCACAGCACCTACTACAATTGGTCTGGAACTGATGAGAGAAGCATCCTTGGAACACCATGGATACATCTACTTCTGCTTCCTGGGACTCCCTGCTTTACAGTTCCCATCTCAAACCTGGCCTACCACAATAAGGGAACTACTGATGAATAATAAAGTACTCTTGACACAAAAAAAAGCCCAGAGGGATGGCTGATGAGATGGATGAAAATGTTTTTAGACATGAGAAATGAAGATATTTACATTACTGTCTCTAGTCACTTTTCTCAGATGCAACTCAAAATGAAAGAGTGATGAGGAAACTACGAACAGAGAGAGCTGAATGGCAGGATGGAAGGGGGGGGAAAGTGACTGCAAAGGTGAATGGGTGCAGAAGGAGTGAAGCTGAAGGAAGGAGGCAATGGACTTACCCCGGAGCCCAAGGAGTTGGCCTCGGTGGAGGACTACAGCTAGGCACAGGCAGGGAGTGGGAACACAGAGGGGCACAGGAAGAGACAAGGCAGGACGGGAGAGAAGAAAAAGGTGATTACCGGGAGAAAATTCAGGGAGCAACAGAAACGTATAAAATCTACGGAAACCGCAACAGGAGCTACAGGCTTGAATCAGTTTATACCAACATTGTTCTTGCTCACTTTGCTCTTATCTTACAAGGACCAATGTAATATCTGAGATGGGGGAGGGACCATGGTCACAAGAATCCATTGCTAAATTTTCTAATGAGACTAGAAAGACTCATTGCTTACCATGTTTTTAAGAGAAACACCAAAAGATAATGCAAGTGGTTTACAGCAGGGAACCAGCTTAACTCATAATTGGGACAGTAGCACCAAGAAGAAATGGGCATTAAAACAGGGATTCAGAAATGAGATGGAGAATGCAACACGCAAAGACAGCTTTGTCACTGGCCTCCTGGAGTCAGCCCTGGGCACATCTAGCTCCACTAAATCCTAGAGGAGACCATCTCAGCTCTGACTCCCAGAAGGATTAAAACAGGTTTGCTCCTCTGATACAAGAGCCATTTGCTTCTCAGATTTCCTGCTAGCAGTGGTGAGAAAATGTTGAAAGCAACTGTAATCAGCCTCAAATCCTAGTCCCCCATTATAATCTGGAATACACCCGCAAAATTAGATGCTGACCAGCAGGTACAGAACAGGACTCCTAAGACCTTCAACTGAGCTTCTAGCTCCAGAGATGCACCTATTAACTACTACTGCTGGGTTTTCCCACCAGGTTGGATTTGGTGTAGGATACTGATTTCTTCCTGACAGATAAAGCTGAGCCCTTATTTGAGTAAACAAAGCTTTTCTAATGTCAGTTGTTGGAAAATACTGTTCCTGAGTCACTTAGATGTCTTTTCCAAACCAAAATTTCCAGGGAGATCTTCCTGGCGACTTCTCATCCTATGGTCTCTTTTTAGAGACTTACTACAATTCCCAAAGCTTTGTTTCTCCTGCTTTCCAGCAGCTACAGGATCAGTTCACATCAGTCTGCTCTGTCAAGGTCATGCTCAAAAAACAAAGACTCTACAGATGGTAGAGATGTCATTGGTCCCCCAAGAAGGAAATGGCTTCAACTGAACTAAAAGGGACACTAGCAAGTATCTATAAGCATGTTAAATCCATTCAACTAAACATTTAATTCCTTAATAAAGAAGAGTTAAACCAAATTCAGGGTTGCTCATAGTAAGGGCTCCTCTCTCTGAACACTGCTGTGATCAAAGGTGTGTTAGATTCAAAGTAAAAATGTCTGGAAAGCATTAGCCCACCAGAGCCATCTGCCATGCTACACAAATGACACGCAAGAGGGAGGTGTGCAGAATTATCTCCAATAAATGTCACTTACTCTCAGTCAATGGAATGGAGATGACGACACCATTCCCTGTCCCTACCCAGAGGCGGTTGCCAGCGATGAGCAGGGCTGTAATCCGCACGAACGAGAAGCCCAGCTTTCCAGTGCCTAGTAAGAATGCAGAAGAATTGGAGAGTCAGTTATGACTTTGGGCAAGGTCTGCTAACGAATTTTCATTTCTCTCTGATCACAATAAGCAACAGACCATTTACTGCCTCACCTAGCATCTTGCTGACGTAAGGCTCAATGTCGACATCTTGCAGATGTTGATGGCTGTGGGCATGGTACAGTCTCAGAGTGGAGTCGAGGCGGATAGAAACCCATACTCCATCCCCAATCCATGCCAGCTGTCGCACCTGACTCTCCCGACGAGGGTGGGCATCAAAGGATTTCTAAAATGCCAAATAGATGGACTAACGTGAGTTCACAAAAGGTTTGCAATTATCTACACACATACCCCGTTTTCCTCAACTGAAATCACTTGTTTGGGTTTCAAAGCTCCTGAAGAAAATGTGATAATGCCAGCTGACCTCAGAAGTTCACTATGGCGTACAGAAAAACCCTCGCTTGAAATAATGAGTTGTATAGCTGCTCTGCAGAGCTTTGCAGACCACTTCAGGAGCAAGAACACCTAGAAACCAAGAGCTTTCAACATGCTTGGTAGAAAAAGAAAACACACAACTCCAGTATAAATTCCAAAGATCAAACTGCCTTGCTCACTGATGTGAACATCAGATTCAACACTTCTCCCTTTGATTAGAATTATTCCAAGCACTATCAAATAGGTTTGTACCAACACTGCTGTGTTGAATTCCAACCAAAAGGCTTCAAATACCACTTTTTTTTATTAGACAAGTGAGATCGCTGGGACTTGCTTAGATTTCCTTCGTGCCACAATGCCTACAGACAGAAGTCTTAGACCATACACGAACAGTAGCTGTAAAGGACACACGCACATCCGCACAGTTCCTGGTCTCACAGACTCACTAGTGAAGGCACAGAAAGTGCTCAGTTTAAACTTACCTAAAGATTTAGCCTCTGCAAAGACAGGAAGGAATAAACCCTCCCCTGGCAGACTGGGTCATAACATGAGCCAGACTGACAGTTTGGGTCTTACAGTCAGCAGTGACAAAACAGAAGTTCTGCATTTCCATACACTGTAGCAGGAAATAGCTGTAAGTACAATACAAGCATGTACGTGTATACACACACGTGCGCTCTCTTACCTCAATCTGCATTGTCTTAGGCTGGATAACATGGATTTTGTTCTTGTAGCCACACCAGACTCTGTCATACACAACAGCCATGCAGCGGATGGAATGGTGAGTGTGACCGAGGTCCATTAGGTGGTAATTACTGAGATCCCACTGACCATCTAAGGTGAAAAACAAGTGTGCAAAGATGCATCTCCTTCATCATCTACTTTTCCATGTATATCTAGGTATATAGGCTTAGCTAACAGTCAAATGCTCATTTTGCTTATGTCTGGCAACTTCCCATGAGTCCATAATACTACTTTAGGCACAACCTTATACTTACAAAACACATGACAATAAAGTTTAGTTTCATGGGCTGCAAGCACTCTAAATCAGTTAAATTTAAACATCATTTTTATTGTAATGAAGTGAACAGGCTTCTCTAACAAGTACAACAAAAAGAGCAGTAGAAGAAACATAAGACTATGCAGAAACTTAAAAGGAAGTGGACCTTGTAGAGAGGCTCCATCATATCACAGATGGACAATATATTTTGCCCAGTGTCAAACACAGGATGTCAAATCAACCTCCCTTCTCTCAGGCTTATTTGCAAACTAACCAGGCAGATACTGTGCCCTTCACAGACAAGTGGCCTCTACGTCATGAAGCTTCATCTCATTTCCAATGGGAACAACTTTTAGGTGTCAATGGTCAGGCCTGAACTCATGACAAAGGCTGGATCAAAAATTAGATTGCACAACCCAGAAATCTCTGTATCTCAGCTTGCTGGATAAACTGCTACTCAATGAATAACTACATTCTTAATATGCAAACTTTAATCAGAGTTAGCAAATTCCCATGTGCTTTCAGGTATGAACACAGCTCAGGAACTGCTCGAGTCACAGGGGTACAAAACCTACAACAGTGAAGAGGACAAGAAATACAGAATTCAAAAGATATCTTAAAGCTACAAGATTAAGGCATGTCAGATTATTCACACATCTCTTTTTTGCAACAAGAAAATCTACCAAGCCCGATGCATTTGTTTGAGATTTCCAGACTTGCAGAGAATCCCAGCTCTGCCTGCTGTGTGTGCAGTGATCAATTCCACTACCTATACTGGGTCCAACTTCTCTGGGAAGCACCAGGCCTATTTGCAACCGCACAGATAATCTGTTTAGGTACAGCCCGAGCTGTGCATGCCCTGTTAGAGTTGATTTGCAAATGCACAGGAATACGAATATGGCCCAAATGCATTAGATATAACTAGCATGCCTCCAACAACTGCATGGCATATGTATTCCTAAAAGTGTTGCATTTACTCTGCATGTGCTACACAGAATGTACATACACACATGGTTTTGATCAGAAAAGCTCAGGAAATGGTGTTAAAGTATGCCTTAGATGTTTTATGATAAGGATTACATGTGTGTAATAGCTATGTATTTTAAGCATGTGTTTGTGCTCTGGCAAGCCAGCACCTTTCCTTCTCAACCCAGAATAATGTTTAATTCACAGCTACACTTTCAGCCACATTTGGTTTTCTCTTACTGCATTGACTCTTACCTTCTCCCCGGTGGAATATGGCTAATGTTCCATCTGCCAGAGCAACAAGCACCCTCCCTTTCACATGCCTGAAATCACAGAAAAGTAAATACTTTAAGAAGTCTGTAGAAAGAATGGACTAACAAATCCTTTATGACATCCACGCACATCATCTTTATGCTCCCTCTATAATTCTCATTCAATTTAGCACTTGCTAAATATTCTGTAAGGGCCGAGGATCACACCTCTTACCTTCGTTGTAGCAAGATCATCCATAAATTTCTTATTGAAGCTAACTTCCCCTTCACACTATAAACTCCACCAATTTCAACAAATTTCATGTAAATTACACCCCAGTGAAATTTTGCCTTTCCCCTCCCTGTCCTTTCCTCCTGATACCGCTAGTCTTGGTCAGTTCCTTATTCATCGAATTGGGTCAGGTCTGCGTTTGACAAGGAATACAGCTCAGTATGAGGCTTTCCAATACCCAAAACCTTGGGAAACTTTCCTCATTTAACAAATTTAGAAGAGGAAAGGAAAAGAAAACTGACAAAGAGCTGCTAACCCCATTTAAGTATCACTTAGGAACTGAGCCTTCTCCTTCAGCATCCCTTGGCATGCACACTTACACTAGACTCAGTACAGAGTCCTTCAGCTTTATGGAGTGCAGACACTTCTTCCAGTTGGATACAGCCGAGTGCACGTAAAGCCTGTGAGAAGGGACAAATCGTGGAAGGTTAGCAACAAGGCCCCACACCTCCAGCCTGATTAGGATTGAGTCTTTTCTTCTAGTAGGAAAGGTGGAGGTTAGGTAAGTGAGGTTAAAGCCCTCTGCCTACGATGAGCTGAGGGCTCAGAACAAAAATAAACAATGAAAACTTACTCCAGAAACAAAAAGTGAACTAAAGTTGTGTGGGCATGGAAAGTGGAGCCCAGAGAACAGAGATGACAGAGAAATCTGCCAGCCCAAGGGGAACCTACCAGCCGTTCTGTGCTCCCAGCCACATGGTGGGGGCAGCGCTGGTGCAAGTCCCAGCAGCATCCCCATTCAGCTCCTGATCTGGCAGTGTTGTGCTTGACTCTGTCTTCAGCTGCCCATTCTCCCTGAAGAGGCAAAAGAACCCCGTTAGAGGCTTTAGTGGCACCAATGCACAGAACTCTCATCTACACTCACAGGCTGGCATTCACATGCAGACAAGGGCCCTTGTATACACAGTCCCTTTCTTCTCCTCAGTGTTTTTTAATTGCTCATCTCCTGAACCTGCAAAACTTCCTTTTTTCCCCACCAATACAAACAGCAATTACTTCAAATCTATAGAACTTAACTTAGTTTTTGACAGTACTGTTACATAAACAATATTTTCTCTGTTCATTTCCAATTTCTGCAGAAACAACTTAGAACAACTTGGTAATTTAGAAAGAATTTATATCCAAGACTTCCACCCTGCTCCTCAGGTCATCACATCAGACTTATTTGTCTTAAGAATTTTTTATTGTGGTGGCAAACATGTTTTCTTCATTATCTTTATGGCACATTAGAGGTACTACTAGAATAAATCAATCATCACTTTTACACATGAATCAATAAACTCCTTCAGTAAGAACGTTAAATGTACATAATACTTTGGAAGATCTGTCTAACAGCAGGTTTCAATTCATACTGAGAGATCAAATATTTGCACTTAAACAGCAGACAGTCTGCTACAGGCTGAACTATGTTTATTTTCACTTCCTTTCCTTCTTTCCCTGTCATCCCACTTGTAATACTATTTGAGCACAAAACTGAAAAAAAGTTTGACACTTTATCAGAAGTTCAGGATGGTTCTCATATCAAAAAGCCTATGAAAACTGAGCCGATAAATAACTCAACTGGCACTTTGGCCCTAAACTGCCTACCCATTCTGCGTAAGAGGTGCCTGTGCAGGGACTGGATCTGTAAACACGTGCTCCGTGAGGGGCCCAGATCGGGCCTGAGCTGGTTCTGCCTCGCTTGTATTGTTCTCAGGTACCTCCGTAGCTTCTGTTGCCTCCTCAGTAGACTGGGACTGGTTGATCTTCCCATTGCAGACAGCAGCCACCTCACCTAAAAGACACGAACAGCGTGAGACGTACTGGGGAATGTGAGCTGGTAAGTCAGCTATACAGAAATTAGGCTGTCAATTTTTTAATTTATCCTTCCTTGCCAAATTCAATCAAGCCTTGAGCCTGCACCACAGACAGACGCTCATCCAGTGTTTTCTGCCTGGATGGGGAATAGAGGCTATTTTAAAGTATGCACACTCTGTGACTAGCAAAACATTAGAAGTTCTCCACAGCTGCAAAGTGCACTATGGAGTCAGCAGCATCATTATGGTTTTCACATGGGCTTATCTGACTTCACAAGAAGACATTATTCAGAAGAGGAAGCAACGAGAACAGAAGCAATTATAGCAGGGCAAATATATTACCTGTCCAAAATGCTCTGCTACATGACCTCTGCAAACAGGCTGCAGGATATAGATCACTTGGACAGAAAAGGAGGGCTCTAAAAGAAATGGACCAAAACGGCCTTTGGTCTTTCTCTACCACATTAAGAAACTTCTTGAGGCCTCTGAAGTAGTTAACTCAGGGACAGGAGGATGCAGCTGTAAAAACATAAGCTTGCACAGGACTGGCTATAATTTGATTGCTATTAAGGTTTATGTCCCAAAACTCACTCTGTCCCTTGTCCAGCACAGGTGTGTCACCACGCGAGGAACAGTTGCTTCGTGGCACATTGCATCGAGTTGCACAGCCCACCAGAGTGATTCCTGCCAAGACACCATCTGTTCCAGACGACTCTTCAGGATTTACATCTCCCTCCAGAAAGATCTCGCCTGGAGGATAATCACTCTCGCTGGCCGCTGAAGGGCAAAGAACAGATTCTCCCATAAATCTAGATGTCACCACAAATTTAAATGTAGCAGTACTCCTGAGGTAACCGTATCAGGGTTCACTACCCTGAGGTAGTGAACTTCCCCTTGCCTTGGGGAGGCACCACAGCATCAGTCAACATCATGGCCAATTTCCCCATCCTTAGCATCAACATCCAGGCCAGCTGCTGAGCATTCCCAAACCTGGGCAAGGCTCACTCTTCCTGAATGCAGCAGGGTCCAAGGATTAGTTCTGAAGTGAGGACACTACATTATCACTGCTCAGTGGAGTGGGTGACCCTGTGCAGATCACAGCCAGTGCCCAGGCCCCACTTACCAGGGATGCTGGAGATGCAGAGCACATGAGCATTGCAGACAGTGAACTGGTCCACCACTGTGCCAGGTTGATTGGCATCAATAATTACAACTTTACTTGTTGACAGTGTACTAGTGAGTATCCAGACTCGACTGGATGTGGCATCCATTTCATGAAGCTCCTTTGCCTTCAGAAGAGCAAACACATGGGCAGAATCAGAGCTCCTCTCAGATCAGACTGAGCATATCAGTGCGTGGCAACATTTATGCATGCAAATACCACAATGCTGGCTTTAAAAAGCCAAGTCTCTTCCTAGGTAACGCAAATAAACAATATGAGCTATGCAAATTTCATTCACATTGATTCACTAGCCTCTGGAACACTGGCCAAAGATCCTATCTGGCTCCTGAGGGCAAGAGGAGTTTGGCCATCCGTTTCTCTTCTGAGATGTCAGTGAACATTCACTTTAGACAATACCACAGAGCTGGGGTGAACTAAACCTTGACCAGCTTAAGCAAGCTGATCTCACAAGACTACAGGGAAGCAGTTTAAGACAGCTGTGGAAAACAACCCAGAAAGGATAAAATATATTATTATCTGCAAACTATAGCTTGGTTCTGAACAAAAAAGCCTCTTAAGACTACCGAAAAAATGAGCTGGAATATACCTTCTGAACCAAGTGGACTCATGGACTCTGACAGGTCTACACTCTTTTTGACAAAGCTTTGCCTGTTTTTGTTGTCTTTTAACTTATAATGACGGGGACTCCATAGTCTTCCTAGCAACCACACCAAGCAAAGTAATTTATCACATGTATTAGGAAATTTTTCAAAATTCCAAATGTTTCAAAAGCAGAAGTTGGAAACTTTTATCCTGGGTGATTTTTCTGAAATCACACAGAAAGTTACTGAAAAGCCAAACCACCGCAATACTGCCCTACAAGATGATGTTTCAGAAGTTAGAGCATGATACAGCACAGTACAAAGGTATTGAGAGAGTGGATAGAATGAGAAAAAAAATGCAAATTCCTTTTCTGACCTTTTTCTTTTCAGGAGATGTATGATTACTTTTGTTGTTCTCGCCTTCCACTTCCCTATCACAGGTGAGGGGATCACGTCCAGGATCCAATTTCTGCCCATTCCCAGGCTCCTGCTCCAAAGGTCTCCACCCCGTGAGATTGACTCCAGCTGCACACCACAGCTGAATAACAGAAACAGGAATCTTACACTAAAAATTTTGGAGGCTCCACAGTCCCTTTACATTCGTGCACCTTTACAGAGAACCGTGGACACATATCAAACACCTGAAATATTTAGTTGGAGATAAAAGATCTTGTTTATTTCCACTAGATGACATAGTCAGATTTGAGGTAGGTAAGGTAAAGGTTCTCTGTAACCTAGCAGAAAATCACAGTTGTTTTTTTTAACAGACGTAACTAACAGATTTAAAGAAAATAAAAATAATAGATCAGGTGCGTAACTGAAAAGACTTCTGAAATGTCCTCAGTTTTTCTGACTCTGTGTTCCTAAAACATGGTAGCAAAGCAAGCAGGACACGGCAAATGCTACTAGCTTGGGGTACAATGAGCATGAGTGCTTAACTAAAGATGACAGCGACTGCTTGGCTGAGGATACACATTCAGTGCACTCCTGTTCCCCAGTCCCCCTCCCATCCCTTGCACTCTTCTGCTTCCTCAGACACTCCTCTGCTGAAAAAAAAATAATAAAAATCAGCGTTTGTCTGATCTTAGAGAGCTATGTAAAGAATGAAGACAACAAAAAGTGAAGGAAAAAAGGAAAAAAAATCTGCTGGTTTAGCTCCCTACATAACAAATGTAGGGTGAAAGAAGCACACTGGACATTTTCTGAAATCAAATTTCGCTAACCTCCTATGAGTTATTTCCAGATAGGTTTTTTTAGTAAAATGCTGGGAACAGGGCTATGGAGATAAATACTGGTTTTATCCAAAATCAGAAAGAAAAGACGCCGAACAGAGTATTATTCAAATCTTCTAGAAAGAACCAACAGCGTAAGAATTTTCCTACAACTTAAACATCAGTGCGACGTCTAAAAACCAGCTCTGAATGAAGTTAATGACAAACTGCCTATTTTAAAACAACTAGTTAGAGCAGACAAATGTGCTACCTGGGGAGAGATGACCATCTATTCTCAACCGCAATTCCACTCAAAATATTCTAGTACTGATAGACAGGTTCACAAAGATTTGTCTAAATAATTTTGGCCTCTTACCAGTGAATCACAATCAACAGTGACATCTAAAAGAAAAAGTGATGAAATGTGTTTTTACTTTCACCTGCTTGCTTTCATGAATTTTTACACTGTTTTGTATTATGCTCCAAGGACTCTTAGCAAAGGCCTTGTAACTATAAAATGTTGCTGATATTATGTAAGAGTTCTGTCAAAAAAGTGTAACATGTAACACGTGGGACCTGGCAACCAGAATCAGCTGAGAATGATGTCCTTACAGAAAGAGGTACTTTTCCCTACAATCACTAGAAACCACTATTCAAAAAAGGAAGTGGAAGATAAGAGTTTGGAATATACAATGTAAAAAAAACCCCAACAAAACAGATTGTTGTAAAAATTGTACAGTTAGCAATTAAAATTTGTTGCTTATTCCATGGCTCCTTTCTGGACCGGAATGGTATGCAGAGACAATGTACCTTCATGGTTGGGTCCTTCTCTACTAGTGGGCGACAATATACAGGCACGGGGACATTTTTCATGCGAGTGTCTTCCTGACCACCATTGGGACTCAGCTGGGGGGAAAAGAAGACGAAAAAGACAGTACAAGGCTGTAAACACCAGGCTATGGTACGAGAGATGTAACCAGTATGGCAGAACCAAACCTACTAGCCTCAGAGATAGGTTCTGCTGAGGCTTCATCTCACATCTTGTATGAGAGTTCCTGCAGGGATGGGAGCAGCCTACCTGAGAGACTGCCTCTCTCACCATAATACTGTGCTTCATGTATGGTCAACACAGGCTATACTGCTGCGTCAGCTGCACTGCTGATGGAGAAAGGGTTAACAGATGCTCCACCAGAACACTGCCATTACTTTCCATCATGGCCTGAAACTCATGCACTTTCAAGCCACACTGCAAGACTCCTTCCTTTCAGGTGGTCTTTGACATGTTAAATTAGTCATAGGCCAACAAATGAGGCTGATGACACTTGATTTTACATTACTGCTGGGTGCAAGTGGGAGCAAACTGCACTGCATTTGTTTTTCATACTAATGATTGGTACAGTTCTCCAGAGTATAAATGAAATATCTAATGTTCAAGTCCAATTACAATAACAAAGGAAATAAAAAATAGTACTTGACTCTGGAGAAAGAAGTTTAATTACTTTTGGTTTAGGCTAGGTTCATTCAGCACATTCACACAGAGCAATGCTCTCTACATTGATTTATGTGGAGATACAGGAGAGATTAATTTGATCTGTGTTTACAAGTATCATACACAAAAAACATGCATATGACACCTCAAAATTAAATATTTAAAGCCTAAGGCAAAGGTTACCAGTGGAAGAATTTGGTCTTCACCAGTTTTGCAGTGAGGGTCAATGTGCCTGGAGAGTGGTCCCTACCTGCTTATACTTGGCCGGGAGGCTCCAGCCGCAGGCCTGCAACCGCCCATCATCATTCCGCACGTGCTCCCGGACCTGGCGGTACTGCTCCCGTTTCTGCTCACGACGGGCCGAGGATGTACAATCACTGGGGAGAGAAGCAACAGCATTACTCCTCAATCTATGGTTAAAAGCTGAAGGTTAAGGAAGTGTTGTCACAGCAGAGGGAGAAAACACAAAGCAAACCAAATCCACTTCTGAAAACAGATGCAGGAAATTGCAGAAAGAAAAATTCTGTTAAGAAGCAGAGACAGGCATCTCTAATCTCTAACCCCCTGCAATCTGAGCGACATGGCAGGCCAAATCATTGTCATCTCCACTTCAGTGCACCAAGAGCCCTTTAGAAAGAGGTTATCAACCTTCCGTAAGACCTACGAATCTGAGAGCACAGCAATTTTTGCTGAGCTGTTACAATTTACCGATCTAATGTCTTGATCAGGGAGACATTTTGAATCCTTCACTTCTCCGTTTTAGTCAACTATTTATCTTTCAATTTTAAAGCTTTTTCTGCTGATAAGGAAAATATATACTAACTGCTGGTTTCAACAGAACAACTCCAGTTTTGCACTGGCAAAGGTTAAAAGAAAAATTATCTATAAGCTCTTCAGATATGATTTCAGATAAACAAATGATGTTTGACTATCAGTTCCAGCTCTCAATAGGTTTTTAATGTATCATTCCAAGGCACAAACAACATCAGCAAAAAAAATCCAAAACAAAACCTCCCAACAGATACACAAACACACACAATGACATATATACTTAAACTAAAAACAACCCCCTGCTAAAACAAAACACTCCCTTGCACACGCTTGCTCCCCTGGGGAGTGGATGAGAGAACAGTTTCTGACAGTGGTTAGTCATGCCAGTTAATGCACTGCTGAAAAGCACTCAGACATCAAACAATGACTATGATACTGTAATCAGATAAAAAGAACAGAATAAAGGCTGTGGGTATCTCTGAAATAGAAATTTACCCTTCTAAAGACAACCTCTCCTCTCCTGATCTAGCACATTTCCAAGAAATCCTCCTTTACAACAGAAGTTGTAGTATTTTACCATTACATTCTCCAAAGTCCTTCCACAAAAACATTCCAAAAGCACAAAACTGAACAACCTCATTATGATAGAACACATGCATTTTGAAGTCAAATATAGCACAGGAGTGTTTCCTTCCTTCATGTTAGAGACATGATAGAGAGAAGATAATGGAGTCGCAAAACTTAGTGGCTCTTTTTTAGTGTGTTTAAGATTAAAATCAAATACTGTAACCTAAATGTGCTGTTGAGAGAACTTTTCTCTTCATCTAAATTCTTTATCAACAAGGTTGGGCAAGACACTCCACCCCACTGTCCCAAGGCTGCCGTCACACTCTACTACAAAAGCCCTACTTCATTCTATCATGCAGTTGGCAAATATGAGTGCAGGACCAGGGCTAAGGCCAACTCGAGCTGAGAGCATTCCCTGCTGCCATGAACCATCACGGCCTCGAAAGCCAAGGCAGCACTATGTTTAGGAGGACAAGATTTGCTGAGCCCATCCACTTGGTAACTGGGAAGTGAAAAATCACAGAGATAAACCACAAGGACAGGAACATAGTAACACCACATAGACTTTTTTAAAGCTGAAAACAGCTTTTCTAGGAAAAGCTGCTATTTGGAAGAGCTGCAGGAGGCCCTGTCATGGCACACACACAGCACACAACTCACTCCTCAGGGAAGAACTCCAAGGTGCGGCTGCCGGAGGAGATCTGGCACATGGTGTGACTGCGACGCTGGCTGAACCCGGCTGTTGTTGGAGACTTGTAGTGGATGTTCACAGATGGGTAGGTCCTCTTTGCTGGTGGGGGACTTGAGGAAGAGCTAAACAGACGGCTGAAGCTAGGGACAGAAAAAAAGCCAACAAGTATGAGAAAAGGTGCCTGAGGAGAAAACATGCCATAGCCTCACAAACAGCAAAAGCAACAGGTACAACACCAGGGGCTGTAAGCCCTTCATGAAATTGATCCCTACTTCAAACATAAAGCTAATCCCTCAGTTTAAATGCCATAAGATTCTTTTAGCTTCCAGAAACAGATACCTTCTGAAAACAGCCCTTTATTAAAACTGATTGCAAGTGTATGTACGTTTCTAGTCAAGGGTACTTGTGATCTTTTTCAGGATGTAAAACAAAACCAGTGCAGATGTTCAGATCTGCTTCTAATTTCACCAGGGATAAAAGAAGCTCTTGAAAGCAAAAAGGTTCAGCTAACACTTTCAGTTGACATTTCATTAATGTCAGAGTCTATTAAGTTGCTGCCTGAAGTAGAAATGGCAATGCTTCCCATTTTCGTAATCTTACACAAACTACCAAGGAACTTACAACTGCCAAATAGTGGATTTCTTTTTCTCCTGGACGGACGGGTGCTCACGGGAAGCTCTAAGGAAAAAAACAGAAGGAGGAAGTTAATTTCAGCAGTTTCTGTCAACTATCAAGTTGTTTTAGCAGTTTTTGCCAACCAACAGGTCATTTCCATTAAGGAGGTCGTGCCAAAATTCAAAATTCATTCTAACATGATCCAAAGCACAACAGAGGAAATGCTGCTGGTCTTTAATGTAAGCACACCAAATCACTTCACGCTTCCATGTTGACATGAAGTGCAACTAAGTGTGTTCAATTTGAAGTGTTATCAACTCCCTGCAACATTATCATTACTACAGCACTAGTGTGGTAACTACAAAGCCGGGCATTATATTCACTTCAACCACAGCCTTTAGAACCTATTCATTAGCAGCAGCCCTTTTCCTACAGCTTCTCCTAGCTTCATTAGCCACAAGAAACAAGCCAGACAAACAACTGTCTGATGTCTCCCAATAATGATGGCAAGCTGAGAGTCCCGGTTTAGGAATAAGGGAGAAAGAATTAAGTATTAGGAGAGAAGCATCTACAGTTTGGAAAATTTTCAGCACTTCTCAATCTGTATCTTAGTAAGGGTTCCATTGACCACAAGGTCAAATATGGTGAGGTTCTGTCCTAAATAGGAATGTCCACCACCAGCAAGTCTCACCTGATCATTTCTGTCCACCTGACGGCCTCCTGGAGCTCCATCAACCTCTCCTTGTATTGATTGCGCTCCATCAGAACCCGGGCCATCTCCACGCGGGTGAAGCGGCGGCGCTGAGCTATGGGAATGTTGTCCTGCAGGGGGGAGGAGCACTGCTTCAGCCAACAAAAGATGGAAGGGGACTGATGTTAGTAAAGGGCAAGTCAGGAGACAGAAAGACACGTTTGTTAGTTCTGCTCCTGTTCTGTTTCATTACCCCCTGATTTCCACATATGAAGTGCTAATTTTAGATAAGTGAGCTCCAAACTACCGTTCATGAATCTCTGGGGTGCTCTGCAAATCCATGGAAATTACAATTAAAATCACCACCATGTAGAAAGCCCCACCCAGGGACTTTAGCCAGCAAAGCGCTTTGAGAGTCTGCAAGAAATTGTGAGAGTTAACAGTGGTCTCTTGGCCCAGAAGTTTGGAAACTGAAGTTTTAGTTTGTTAGCAAATCCAGTCACAGGCAGCAGGGAGCACCACATAATGTCATCCACTCCCTCAAGAGTGCTTCCTAGCAGGCATTTCAAGTCCTACACTGGTGAAGGTGTAGTAGCGCACAAGACTGTAAAGACATTTTCCTCTTTGGTGACACAACTTGGCCTTCCAATGACAGCATGTGTGACCCTGGGTTAGAGGACAACAGGAAAGAGATTCTGTTTCTCTCTTTTGAGGAGTGGAAAATGAAAAGATAGCTAAGCTGAAAAAGTATCTGCCCCAAAAGAAATCACACTAGGAAGCAGCACTGGGTTGTGCCTAGACTGTGGCAACTCCCAAGCTCAGCCTGGCTGCTGAGTACTGCTGAAAGCTGGAATAGCACAAATTAACCAGGTCCCTCTCCAGTCTCCCCAGACTTGGAATAAACTTGTATGACCAGTTCAAACAAGAAACGTGTAACTGAAAAGGAATTTTACACCCCTTTTTTTTTTAATTTAAAAAAAAAAAAACAGGCCTCCTGTCAGTTCATCTTAAAAGAAATCCAGTTCTCTTCAGCATTTCACAAGCACAACTGGAAAATTTTCCTATTTACCTAAATTCTCAATAGACCGTGTTCACCCCAGTTAAGCCAAGACAATTAGGCTAGAACTACACCTGCTCCAATACCTCTACAAAGTAAGAACACAGCAATACTGAAAATAAGTCTAATTCCCTGTCTAACCAGAGTGACATATATATAAGGAAAACCTGGTACAATTTTGCCTTTTTTTTTTGGCTACAGTTTGAAAAGCTGTCATTGAAGAACAGTACCCTGTAACAGCCATTACTGCTTTACGTAAAAGAAGTAATGAGAAAAACAATGCCACAAGATAGAGATTACAAAACTAATAAGAGGCAGTTACTGCTGCAAAGCTGTCTGCATAACCTGGATTTCACCGTGCGTCGTCTTCACGGCTACAGCTTCAATGCCAATGTGGAGACGAGCTCTTCTGGAGAAGCCTGACACACAAGGTGCTAGGTGCTACATTAACGGTTGGACTTGATGATCTTAAAGGTCTCTTCCAGCCAAACCAATTCTATGATTCTACAAGATCACAAGGGAAACCACACTACACACTAGACTGTAATTCAAAATTAGGGAGAACTAGACAAAAAGGGAAGGTCTATTCTAGCATTGTTCTGCAGAAACCACATCACGCATGGTATTGCCACTGTGTCAGCTGCTCATCTTTGCCAAACTATGGTTTCAAAGTCCTATGAAGAGGTAATCTCCCACCACCTGTCCATTAGCAATGGTCATCATCAACAACCCACAGTTAACCACCTTTGCCATCACTGTTAACAAAGGCAGATGAATCTGCATCTCAGGACACACACACATATATATGAAGTATTATAATGTAAGTATATAAACCCCCTTTCCCCGCAGGCATTTTAGTAATGTAATATACCAATTCTGTACAGAGATAGCTGCTTACATCCTCCACCTCCTCTTTCGGTTCTCGTCGAGCAACAATCGCTTCAGATTTCACTCTAGGAAACAGGAAGAAAGGCATCAAACCAGCAAGTGATATCATGGTTGGCCCTGAGGTCTTTTTGGAGGAGAACCATCTGTGGGAAGGTCTGGCTGCATGCATCACAAGGAAATGTTTTCAAATTGCAAGCTAAGTGTTCAGAGTACGAGATGCTTCTCTGATATTTTTCTGTCTCTTGTAACATTTTACTCTCAACAGCTTCACCAACATCGTTCCATTTCTTTGGAACATTTGATGAAAGCACCAAAATACTGACCACTGGAACAGTCCAGTCCATTCCTTTTTCAGAGCCATAATCTATGTTCAAATGTTTGATGAGATCTAACCCATGGGAAAACTGCCATTATCAGCACTGAAAATGCTGGCTTAAGTTCTTCTTCTGGGCCACTTTTGTTTTCAATGCAGCGAAAGGACAGCTTGCCATAATGGTAAAGCACCAAATCCATGCTAATAACATACTTGAAGAATTTAACTGAGTGCCTTTAATTTCTTTAAATTCCACACCAAGGTACAGTCATGCAGTCTGATTGTAGTTACAGGCACTTTTATTAACCACAAAGACAGTGCAGAAAAATGCTGTCTCCATCTCCAAAAAGGCACACTTGCCAGTTAAAAGTCCATGTCCCCACTGCATAATATATTCTATATATCAGAGATATTATAGATACTATGAGAGATTCCAAAGGCACTTTAAACAATCAGGCCTATTTCCATTGCTTGTGAGACTACTCTCATTTCAGATGCTTTGGACAACAAAGACACTGGTCCATGTTATTCTTTCTGATGGTGTGCTCAGATTACAAGAGGCAACCTTCCAGATTCCAGCCGCAAAAAGAACGCCGTCCTCTGAACTGAGATAACACAGTGCAATGTGCAGCTAGTCAAAATAGAATTCTGTCCCTTTGAGCCCCGTGGGGCATCTTTAGTTTTATGGATATGAAACCATCACAGGTTTTGCTAGGTATTCAGGCTTCAGTTTCTCTAGTCTGAGTGGAAAATAGGAAGCGGAATCTCTCCAAATGCTACCTGCACAGGACTTTAAATCCCTTCTGCCTCTTCTTCTCATTCTTCACATGAACATAGAAACAATTAACAATACTGGCATTTAAATATTGTTTGTGAGAATCTGTGTTAGCTCTTTCATTAAATGAATGGGCATTCATTCCTCTCAGAGCTCTCTTGGCTGCTCTAAGGATCAAATTTTTGACAGCTTCGTTCATAACTATTGGTTCTGAAATTCTACAACCCCTTTTGTTTTTAATTGCAAATTGAATCTCTAAATGCTTCACTCCTGGGAGTCTGGATTTGCAGTTGCTGCTACAGAATCCTAGTTCTGGGGAAGACCATTCTATAGGTTTTCTAAGGTTCAATAATCCATTTCAATTCAATAAACCAATGTAACACTAAAAATACCTCAGTCACCTACCATCAGCTTTGAAGTGCTCTGTTTAAAGTACCTTTGAGCTCCAATGCTAACCTCCACAAGGGAAATAGAGTAACACAAACAGAAGAGGGGGGTTTATCACTCATGTCCTTCCAGCTCCCTGGGGCAAGGTGTGAATCACTCACCTTTTCAGCTCCTCCTCCAGCTCCTTGACTCTGGTCTCCATTTTGGCTTTGGCCTGCTTTGTTGCTTCAAGTTCTCCCTTCAGCACTTCTTGCTCTCCAGAGAGCTGGTCCACCTTGGCAATCAAATCATTCTTCACAACGTTCAAAGCATTTCTTAAAGGTGTGAAAGGGACAATAAGCAAAAATGCCCAAAACCAGCAGCTGTCCATAAGAGAGACCTGAAACTAAAGTCACAGGCACTACAAGGAGAGTTGAAACAAGTGTGCTTAAAACAATTCAATCTAGCCATAACTCAAGGAAAAATAGATTTTGACAAGGAGCTGCAGAAGAACACAGAAATCACCAGAGCACGGATGAGGTTTGCACAGTACTGTATTCCAACTGACAGACCAACATATCTTTAAGAAGATGATAGAACACTGAAAGCAGCATAGGGTAACTTATCACCTGCACAAGGTTCAAATCAATTTTTAACAGAATGAAGATCTGAAACACACCCTTCAGAACTGCTGTGATCTCTAATTGCGGATAACTGTGGATGATGGAGCTATTTCCAATCAGCTCCGAAATATCTTTAAATCAGGAGCTTCTTACGATAGTAAGTTCTCCAACTCTCTCCTGGGAGTACTTTGCCTTCCTCTTCCTGGCTCCTTAGCTTTGCTATCAAAGGTTTGTCAGCCTTTCTCAGAAACTAAGTCCATTACATTGTCTGCTTCTCCTTTAACAACTATTAAATCTTTGAAAACTCTCCTCAATAGTAAGAAAATTTTCTTTCCAAATAGTAAAAGTTGTAAATAAAAACTTATAAACAGCAGTGTCCTCAGAGAGGCTCAGACCAACATGCAGATTCCCACTGAAGTTAACTGATTGCCGTTGACTTAATTTGGGATCAAACCCTACCAGCACACGCCCAGAGACTTCACCCAAGTGCTTGCAGAAAGGAAACAGTAGGGAAAGCTGCTCAGAAGAGCAATTCCTCTTCTACAATTGAAGGAAGAACAAGTATTCAAAAGAACGTGTTAGATAAACGAGCAAGCTCCTGTGAGGTAGTTCTGGCCAAGACCTACTTCAAGATGACATCTCATTTATAAATAGGTAGGTAGTTCAGAGAACACAACAGTTCCTTACTTGGTCTCCAGTAGCTGTGAGTTCTCCAACAGTAGATTCCCCACTTCTTTGCCCATTCCTGAAAAGAAAGGCCAAGCAGTTTTCACCTCCTCTCCTTGAAATCCGAAGCTTGTGTGGCACTGCCTGACTCAAGCTTGAGGAACAGAAATCACTTTTGTTAGGTTTCCTAGGCTTCTGTGTGCGGCTATGGAGAGTGGAGTACCTCTTGCTCAAAGACCATGCCGCACAAGACACCCAGGTGTCCTTCTGTAAAGAGCCTAAATGTAGACCTAGCTGCTTATCTCAACTTTCACAGAATCCCTTGAGAGGGATGGAGAGGAGAGCTTCACCAGCACCAGCTAGGGGAAGTCAAGTCAGTAACTCCTGGGTCAACCATGAGCTATTGCAACCGTTTATTTACTATCACTCATACTGAAAGAAAGTAGAAGTTCATGGTTTTTCACAGAGGACATCAGAACACTGTCCAAATTGCTGGCTAGATCTGCACATCAGTGATTTTCTTACGTTTCTCAGTACAGATTTATGATCATAGTTGTGACCAGTTTCATGCACATGAAAGGCTTCCCATTATCAGCCTTCCACCAGAGCAATTTTAACAGGACTTCAGATTGTTTATTGCTCTGTCTACCTTCAATAGTTTCTCACATATATTTCAAATCTGAAGTCTCAGTCATTTAAGACCCACACTCAAAAAAACATCTACAATGGACACAAAACATCTACATTGCACTTGCACTTGGGCATCGATGTACGATGACTGCAATAGGCAGATTGGGTTGCAAGCACTTAGAAAAATCTGGGACTAAGACTGAAGGCAAATTCAGAACTTCATAAAAGCAAACAAAAAGGAGTTTAGGGAACAAAAAATCTGGACTGTTTGCAGCTGCCAAGGACTTGCTGGCTCCCAGTATCAGCTTCTATCTTACAGGGAGGAAGAGAGACCACCTGAGAACTAAAGGCAAAGAGACCCCCTCCCTGTCAGGGGACAGTGCTTGGGTTTGCAGCTCCTTTCTCACCCCAGGTCCCAGAGCACGAGGAAATATCACAACCATCAGTGGTTGTGCTGAAGTGATCCTTGTCCTGCCCTCTGAACTATTGCTTCCTTTACAGCAAAGACATCAGCAGTTTTCATGACCCATTATTTGCTCATTAGTATTTGCAATAAAATAAGAACAACACAAACTTAAAGTAAATGGAAGTTAGAGAAAAAATGGTATCATACACAAAGTGAGAACACATCACAGCACTCCAACATACAGATCCTCTTCCCACAGTTAAATGGGATGAATTTATGATGGCAAAAGCAAATTCCCAGCAAGAATGAGTAAGAAGCAGCATTTTCAAGTAGACAGATAATTAATCACTTTGATGTTTCAGGCAATGTGTTCTTTGGATACAGTGTCAAAGAATATTGCAAACAGCAAAAAAGTGACAGACACTGACTGCAGTGTAAACTAGAGTGTATTTTTTGTTTGGCAAGGTGAATGACCTATAGTATAGTTGGTTTGGTTTTTTTGTGGCATGCTGTATGCTGATCAGAAGACCAAGTCATCTATTTATTAAATTATTTTCTTGTTTCTTTCTAGTGATTCTACAAATGATCACATAAATATTTAGCCAGTAAGACATTAAGATGGCACAAGGACATTAAAGGTGCTGAGGGACATCAAGGGAAAGAGTTCATTGTCCATTTTTTTAGGACTAAATCTTTTTCCTTCCCATTCTTGAGTCATCTATCCCTCTCTGTGGCCATTTTCAGGAGAGAAAGGAACTCTGGTGAAGAGGGTGAGCTATCATGAGAGAGCTAAAAGCCACGCAGCATCCCAGCCATCAGTATCCTCACCTTATTTGTGTGTGACACAGTCACAGCCCAAAGCTTTAACCAGTGAGAAGTCTGAAGGGCTAGTCTTGCAATAAAGAAATGGATGAAGCCATCCCAGATCCACAGAACGGGCTCTGTGAGATAACCTTACACAAGCTGTAATGGAAAAGCCCTGCTCATGGCAAAAATAAACCAACCAACCAAACAAAAAAAAACATTGTGGAGTGACTAAAAGGAGATCTCTTCACTCCTTTGCAGCATAAAGCAAATGGAAGAGAGGTTTGGACAGAGCCCTGTCTAACAGAGCACATCCTGCACTGTCCACCTCCTATAGCCAGGTAGATACTGTGAAGCATCAAAGTGGATAATCAGCTATAAGAAAGAGAGGAGAATCCCCAAACCACCACTACTGACCAGCTGTGTCCTGCTTCTTGGAGAGGTGACATCACCATCACAAAAAACAAACCAAGATAATGCAAGACATATGGAGGGATGTTGAGTGAATGGAAGAAATTTAGAAAAAATGCACATTAAAAAAAAAAAAGAAAAAAAAAGAAAAAAAAAAAAGGCCTTCGCCTTACCAAAGAAATCATCCCGTACTATGAGAGCCATCCCATACGAGAAAGGGAACAGAAAGAGATGGGGACAAAGGGGAAGAAAGGAAGAGAAAAAAAGCAGCCATTAAGTACCAGTCTGTAAATAGCAAACAGAGCAGCTCATCAGCACGTGTACATCTGTGCGGTGCCAGTGCATGTGATGCCCAGTAGTATCTAACCTACGCCTTGCTCTGCTGCTGCCTGGCCTAACAGGGATTTACACCTCAGATGTCAGGACAAGCTCATCTGTTTCTTCCATCTTCGTAATTCCCCCTGGGCTACACATCTTTGGGTTTCTCATCCCCAGCAAACGTAGTTCAACAAACATTATGAGCAGGGTGAGAGAAGGACAAGGGCAGGAGGAAACACAAATGCAGGGGTGGATATCAAAGCTCCCATCTGGGCTTTTTGCACAGGCCTAAATCCATCTCCACGTTCCAACTCAACTCCAGTGGGAGATTTTCTGCAGAAGGACCATGAAGAAGTGACTTCCCGTAAAACCAGTTTGAAGTAATGAAAGGATGATGCCATCCCTTTCTTTTGTAGCCTTACAGAACCAACACCAAGAGGCACCAGGCAAACCCATGCCCATTGCCAATGGGCAATGATGGAGCCCATTGATGGAGCCCATTGCCACACAGCATTGCCCTACTGCAGCTGTGTTTAACACAGGGAAAACTTCATCCAAATTACACTGAAACCAAGACAGATCCCCTTGAATTCATCTGAAATTTCATCAGGGCCCCTTTTTATGGAAAGGTGCAAACAGAGCGTGGTCCTAAGGCAATGAGTCTCCTTCACCAGAGCAAAAGGCAGAGGTGTTACTTAAATGCCTGCCAGAAAGGCAAAGAGTCCACAAAAGACTTTGCCACTCTAATCTACCAAGAAAGTGTCTTTAATGTCACTACAGCCATCCCAGAAGAGGGCCTGTATGCATCAACTAACCCACCGCGGCAGTCAGAGGGATTCCTCACAGCGTGGAGAGCCGAGAGGAGAGTGGGAGCTATGGCAGCCCTGCGCCCACCCAAGCACAGCACCCATCCTGATGGGATAAAAAGCACTTTGAGCCACAAGACCTCAAGTGACAGCCCAGTGTAACACAGTAGAGCAAACCTGCAGAAAGCCACAGAAGAAAAGCTTCTGGAAACACAGCAGGTGTGTGAGCACAGAGCGGGGATGTCCTGCTGCCCAGGGACCCACCAGTGCAAGGCAACCAAGCGAGGCGAAGGTGGGAGAAGTCTGCAAAGCCAACCGTGTTTGGACAAGAGCAGGGGAGTATCACACGTGTATACCACGTCACTCGACCTCAACCAGGAAAAAAGAAACAAGAAAGGAAACTGAGCAGAGGAGATACACACCTGAGAACTCCCCTATGGGCCATGTCCAGCGAAGCACAGAGAGACAAGGGAAAAAAGGAAGTGAAGAAAGGATCAATCAGTGACTGAAACCAACAAAATAAAAATTTTGTTCAAAAAAAATTAACAATGATTCAGCCATTTCAATGTCAAAAGGCATGAAATAGTAAGGACAGGACCTGCCATGACTGTAGATGGCATGACTCTACATACAGGACGTAAAAAAAAAATCAAGGGAAGGTAACCCGAGGTACAACTGCAACCACATGCCTCAGCTACCTCCAGTTTTCCAGACACGTATCTCAGGCAATTGTATCTTCCTGGACTAGATAAACTCTTATTTTCTCTGTATTTAGTCATGTATGACTAAATGCAGAAAAGCTAGTTCCCACTACCTTCTCATTTCCCCTCCCCTTGCAATTTTGGCAACTACTTCTTCTGATAATAAATGTGCTCTTCAATGATACTTCAGCTTGCAAAAGTCAATTAGTTGCATTTGAAAACCTTTTTCTTTTATTTTCTTTTCAGTTCAGTGTTGGTACTCAAGTTTAACAACAGTATTTCAATTTCTGTACAAAAAAATACACATAAACTTACCGCTAATACAGCTGAATTTCTTTCTTCACCACAAAACCCCTGTTATTTGAAGGGAGGTTTTAATCTCCAAAACACAGTTGGGATCTTAAAACTGAAAGGAAGGAACCTGCCCATGGTGTACAAACTGCCAGTGCTCCTTCACATCCAGCAACTGTTGGGACAGGGAAGAGCAGGAAGAGGGAGATGGGAGAACAGGGAGCCTACCCAGGATCAGGAGATAAGGTAAGAACCTGTGATTAACAAGTGAATACGCAGGGAAACAGCCAACTCGTGTTCCCAAGGCTAATTGGTCTGCAATTACCACTTGTAGGTAATGGTTCTCATTCCACATTTTTCTCCAGATTATTTCCTATATAAACTCATGCATGTAAAGCATTAGATGCAGGGGGGGGATAAACCCACATGTTTTATTTTATTATTTTATATTCAAAAATTGCAAGGAAGATTGACAACTTTGTGCCCAGAGATGTTGGCTGCCTTGCAGATATTCAGAAGGGATGAGTGAGATTCAAGAAACAGATGTGCCTTCCAGCTGCTCCTCAAGGGTAACTTCTCTAAGATCCTTCTATTTTAAAGTCTTCTTTAGTGAGATTTCTCTTTCTTTAAGAAACTGAGTCCAAAAGGAGAGAATATTCTTTGAAGACCGACTGCCAAGTTTTAACAGATTAGAGGAAGCATTCAAATTTCATTTAGGTGGGGTAAACTTCATTAATTCCAACTTCATTAATTATTTCGATTTACAGAGAGAAGTGAGCTCCAAATACGGCCCAGAAACATAAAGAATTCTTTTGCTTGTGGATCTCATTTCTTACATCATATCCATAAAACTCTTCCTCTGCGGCTCTTCAAAGATACAGCAGAAGGAGAGAACAATTTATCTAACAAAAAAGTCAAAATTTTGAACAATGTTGACAGATGTCTCAGTACTAAGATCTAGCCCTTCTACCTTTACCAGACTTCATTTGTGCTTTCTAATGCACAATGCCAAAAAAAGAGAAAAAAAGTACTCATCTTACTTCTTGGTCACAGACGTGAACTCTAAGATCTCATTCTGCCTTCCTCCCTTTGTACAATCCTGGCAACGTGTGTGTTCACTTTAAGGAACACTTTTATGTGGAAAGAGAGAGTAGCCAGATCTTAACAACAGGATTAATTGAATTAATATTTTTCAGGAAATTCACAGAACTACCTGACAGAATCATAGAACGGTTAGAGTTGGAAGGGACCTTAAAGATCATCGAGTTCCTACCATCCCTGCCCTGGGCAGGGACACCTCCCTCTAGATTGGGTTGCTCAAAGCCCCATCCAGTCTGGCCTTGAACACTTCCAGGGATGGGGCATCCACAGCTTCTCTGGGCAACTTGTTCTAGTGCCTCACCACCCTCACAGTAAAGAATGTCTTTCTGGTATCTAATCTAAATCTCCCCTCTTCCAATTTAAAACCATTGTTCCTTGTCCTGTCACTCTACCTCCTGACAAAGAGTCTGTCTCCAGCTCTCCCGTAGCTCCCTTCAGATCCTGGAAGGCTGCTCTAAGGTCTTCCCGGAGCCTTCTCTTCTCCAGGCTGAACAGCCCCAGGTCTCTCAGCCTGTCTTCATAGGAGAGGTGCTCCATCCCTCTGAGCATCTTCATGGCCCTCCGCTGGACCCATTCCAACAGGTATATGTCCTTTCTATGTTGAGGGCTCCAGAGCTGGACACAGTACTTCATCACAGCTCATGTCCCAGGTTTGAAAAGGATACAGGAAAGAGAAGCCTTCCCATTCTGCTAGCCTGCCACCAGGTCACCTGCAAGAGCTTTGCTGCTCTGCTCAAATAAAAAAGTCATCCCAGCACAGAAATGTACTCTTCATAAGCCATGCTTCCATGGGCACTGTTCAATGAAGTCTCTGTATATTTTTATCATGAGTGGTAACTGCCAAACAACAGGTGTCTCACAATCCAAAATCAATCACTGGTCTTCGAGCAGCCTTATTACGGGAAGAGGCGAGGCACCTTTGACTTTAACTGAAACTGCAGTGATCATCCTTGGAAGGTCTGGGCAACCATAATCTTTGGCCTTTTGAAAACAACAGTCTGTATTTCTCACTAACAAGTAGATCCAGCTACAGGGTAATCCAAAGTGGAAGTGGACTCCCAGAAGGCAGGCTTCCAGAAATGGGAAACAGCTTGTCCAAAGCAGTTCATACACCAAGCAAATACTTTTCCTGAATAGTAACTCCTAGAAGCTGACAATCCCTGATGCCCCAGACACTCTGGGAAGAGAAGGAAAGCAGCAGTGGGCACACTGATTAGTGGAAGATAGCCATATAATCAACCATATGCTCTCCAAGGTAAGGAAGCACCTGAGGACCAAGATAAAACAGATGGGCAACAACAAGATTGTCAGCGTTTTCAATGCTTTGATTCTGCTAGGAAGAGTTCCCAAGAACGTATTGGGGCTGGCTAACCAACATTCATTCTAGGGCAGGCAGATGAAGCACAAGCTGCCAGATGTAGTTCCTACTGACACCTTCAATTTTAAGAATGAGTTCCAGCCCTTCTGCAATGACTGCTAACATCCAGGTGATTCTCAAACCTGGAAATCTTGCTTTTCCTTCTAAATTTTTAATTTTCTAAGTATCTGCACGTTGGCTCCAATTGCAGGCAGAGAAAGGCTGTGCTTTCATCTTGATTCTTCTGTAGGCTTTTTTCTTCTGGCAATCTCGAGTTGGAGATAAAACAATAGATATTTTAACACTTCAAGCAATGGTCATCAATCCATGCACGAGAGCTCTCTGACATGTTGCAGGGCTATCATCATGCTTTTAAAAAAAACAAAAATATGCCTATCCCTATCAAAAAAATATTGCGAGTGTTCTGATAATAGTCTGGATCTTGTTCCTATATTCCAGACACACTACTGATAATAATTCCACAGATTTTTGTCTTTGATAAAGCAAGAATTATTGCATTGACTTCCTTTCCAGTATTCAGTCCACTTCTTCAAGGTTAAGTCTGTGGTGAATAGGGTAAAATCTATCCTCTCTGCAGAAGTGTACCGTTTTAGAGGGTCCTGATACAAGACTCATTCAAAGGTGATACTAGCATTTCCTAATTTAATTTATGCAAAGGTAAGCTGCTGCCAATCTGTGATGTGATTCAGTTCATCCTGTTCTGGACATACATACAGAACCAAATTTACAAGGTTATCCATCATCACTCTTCCATCAGTAATAACCAGAAAGTAAATGTACACTTTCAGATCCTGCTAATAAATGCATAAAAGACATACTGTTGGGAGTCCTCATATTTCCTAAGGCTCCTTAAAAGCAGCAAGACAGAAAGTGAGATACATCATTACAAACCTTGTCAGCTGCCCATGTTGTCTGAGTATTCAAAGACCATTCATATTGTCCTGATTTAGCAGTCAGTAGGTCTTACGAACATGTTTAAATTCTGCCATGAATTAAGATCTAGATACCCCAAAGTCCAACATCAAAAGGTATGGAAAGGGCTTAGACTGCTACATGAGGCAAAGCCACTTCTCTGAGTGCTTCAAAGTCCTAGTCAGGAACATGGAATATAACCAGATTTCATGTATTACAAGCTCTTTCAAAATCAGCCTAAAAAGTGAACTACTACCTCTCTTAAACTGACTATAAAAGGGTAGAGACCATACTACAGACCACAATATTTCCATATAATTTAAAATTAAAAGAAAAAATAACAAAACTAGTTACTTTCTTGCAAATTTCAAACAAACCTTTTATTCCAAGTAAAATAGCTACTGTGTAAAACTACTGGGGGTGAAACTTTGGGGAGGAAGCAGAAGGACCTGTTTGTGTGCGAAAATCCTACAAAAAGTAACTTATGCACAAAAAGACAACCCAAGCAAAAGTTACCCAACAGTTTAAGTTATTTTCTAAGTAAACATTGCTGTACTGCAGGTACATATTTCACATGTCTCAATTTCCATGTTATTTTTTAAAAGCCAAACATCCAAGTTCTGGTAAAAAAAAAAAAAAAAAAGATAATTTAAATGCTTCTAGAAGTTTAATATATTTGCCGTTGTACCAGAGAAAACAGAATGGTTTTTACCTAGCAGATCTGCTCCTTCATCAACATCTCCGATAACTTCAGAGCCTGCTGTGGAAAGTTCATGATACAGAGAGTCTGTGTTGATGCCAAACGCTTTGTTCACAATCCCCTGTGTTGGGCTGTTGTTGGGAAAAAAAAACCAACACACACACACAAACAAAAACTGCTGTTACTTGGCATCACTGAAACTAGAACATTTCTCCCTGAAATACTGAGCATCCCAGACCATTGTGATCAAAACCCTTAGAGCACATTGCACCTTAGATCAAAACCCTTAGAGCACGGGTTGATTCAAGGAACATACTCAGTAAAGAAAAAAGCGTATTTTGTTCCCCATATCACACCACGCACAGCCTCAAAGCTTGCCCAGCTCACTTAGTTTTAAATCAGAATAGTTAATGACTCTTCAGTATCTGATCGAAAAATTTCAAGTTGCAGAAGCTCTCAGCTCTGATTATACGGACTCTGCAAGGATTCCCACACTCCTCTCAGTTTAGGTAGCAACCTTAGATAGCAGTAAGATCAAGTCAGGATTCAAATGCTGAAAACAGCAAAGCAATTTCTTCTTCACCAACTTTTAAGTGAAATCAGCCTGAAGGGTTAGCTGCTGCTTTGGATGAGGCTATGCCCTGGAACGTTTCTTCACATTTCAGCAAAATGTATTTCATTAATGGTAAATCAAATTTAATGTTTCCAAATGACGTCATATGGGAGCACATCTCCACCTTAGTGTCTTTGGTACCATCAAGAATCTTCTTCATTTCTTGACAGTCTCATAGCTCAAACAGAAAACAGTTCTTACAGGAGGTGAGGGTGAGGCAACCTCTGCGATTGTCACTGCCGAGTCTTTTAAATGCCTGCCTTCTATGAGGGGAATCAGCCAGCACAAAGAGAGGCTGTGCTATTTTTCCAGCAGTCTAACAGAAAGGTCAGCACCACTGGAGATTATCTCAAGTTGCATGGCTTCATTCTTAGATAAATCAATCAAGTCTCGGTGAATAACACCTGGAGGTTACAAATGGGGTGCAGCAGACGCCTCTGTTATTGCAGAGTTAAGTTACAACACATTGTGGAGAAAAGGGAACAAAAAAAGAGTAGGTTTTCAATTACAGAAAAACTTACAGCTACTTAGACATCTGAGAGCACTGTGGAGTCACAAATGAGTGCCATGGCTGCACCAAAATTAATCACTTTGCGCAGTGTAATGGACAGCACAAGTGAAAGGAAGCAACCGGCACTCAGCAACTGACCTGAAGACCTAATTCAGCTTGAACCTACCTCTCCAGCACTCAACTTCCACAAGCTGTATACATCTCAAAATCATTATGCTTCTAAAGCAGGAAGCAGGTTGTTCAGCAGTCCCAGAGTCAGCTTCTGTCTTCTGTAGCTTTCAGTCTCGCTCCCAGTGCAGCGATCCTCTCCCTTCCCTTCTTTTCTTAGGGTTTGATCAATTTTCAATCTGATCTCATCACTCACAGAGCTGGTTCGGCTACCTAGATTCCTCCTGCATCTGACCCTAAAAACTGCCCATGCATCATAGATATTCTGAGGGGGGCTTAACTGTCTGTGGTTTCACAGTTGTGAAATTGCTGCTCATACCCTTCTCAATGAAAGGGTGCTCAACAGGGGGAACCCACTCCAGATACGGACTGTGAGGAGATCTTGCCTTAACTCTGTCAGGGTATTATCTTCTGCACACCTTTAAGAGCTAGGGGGTTATTTTTGCTAGTGTAGTGCCAAATGACCCACCAGACAAGGGTAAAAATTAATGAGTCCTGTAAAATTAACCAACAGAACTTAGTAAAAATGAACCAAAGTACCTACAGTAGTAATTCTAGAGTAATACATGCCTCACAGAAATGTGGTGCCAAAACTAATAGACTTTAGGGAGCCTCCTATTTAATACAAAATGGGGCATGGATATGAACCAGAACCACACAATAGTGCAGTAAAAGTCTTCTAATTCAGAGAACTCTGTTAAGGTCCTGAGTGCACCAAAGGGTTCAAATTGCTCTGAGCAGCCTCATCTGGGACCTGCACCCACCCACTGGTCCTTTTCACTTCAGGTCTGTTCCTTCAGTCCTCTGAGCTACACCGTAGGTCTTCCTGTTTTCATCCCTGTCTCCTGCTGCTCGTGGGTAGGACCAGCACTTCATCCATCCCCTTGCCTTGTCTGGGGCTGCTGCTGTAGCTCTTTACCAGTGCTCTGCCCTCTCTGTTCCGAACCTGTGTGACTGGGATCGCTGCCATTACTCCGGCTTGTCATCCCTCATGGAGCAGCCCTGCTCCTGCTCCTCTTGAGAAAATTAACTTGAGAAAATTAAAACTGGAAAAAGCTTGAGGTTTTAAAACAGAATTCAGAACTGATCTATTATTATTACGCATCTTTCCCCTCTTCCTGATAATTTAAGCCTATGTCCCCTTTGCCTGTCTTAAGCCTTTTGTTGCTCCTTCTTTCTGACCTCCCTGATCCAGCAAGGCAAACACACTCAATTCTGGGTCAACTGGACAGATTCTTCTGCAGATTACTAGCAGACATTACCCTTCTCCAGAACTTCAAGGTTAGGACCCCTCATTAGTGTACTAGGCAGATTATTTAGACTTTCTCAGTGTGAGCTGCAACATCCGTTCCTCACCCCTCATAAAACCATGTGAAAGAGCACAGAAAAAAGTCACAATCAATACCTGTTACCAGTGCGCTCCAGACGGGGGTCTTGACACATATCCAGCTCTGGAGTAGAGTCTATGATGTCCTGAACATCAGACCACTCATCACTGCTGCCCATTCCTAAGTAAGACAATACATATGATCTATAGGATCAGAACTTTCATAGGATGCTGTTCCTTGAAGGGACTTAAGTAGCTTTGAATATTAAGGTTTCAAAACTTCATGGTGTCAAGTTCAGTCTTAAAATAGGAACAGAAAGTGTCTGATCACCTACAGTCACAAAAGCACTGCTGCTGGGAAGGCACTCTCGCAATTCCAGAGCAGGAAGACCATAAGCATCTCCTCCCTCCCCACATACTATTGTCACCAAAGTCCTTAGCCTGAATCCTCATTAAAATGTGATAATCAGAAATACTTCATCCATTAAAAGAAGTTCCAAATATGGAATTTTATGTCAGTAAATTTTTTTTCAATTTTATGTCCCCCAACAGTTCTTTCTTGCGCTTTAACTGAGATTGAAGACGATACAGTGATTTTCTGTATAGCTTCACATTGATTACTCTAGCTATAAACTAACACTATTTCGTTTTAAAATAATTATTTTTTCATACAAATTCTCAAGTCCACAACTGGTTTAGATACTCATTACAGTGAAATTTCACTTAAAACCTGGTAGATGAAATCTGTTCTTGTTTCTGTATAATCTACAGCCTGAAGCCAGTATTTAAAGAATAAGGAACTTCCTCCTCTTGTCAAGTCACATTTATCACATACCAAACTGTTCAAAAGCTCAGTTACACCTATTGTAAATAAACAATATGAATGCAGTGTCTGTACTTCCACAAAATTCTTGAAGGATTAAAGACCTAATCTGTAAACTACATTAGTCTCTCATCAGTGTTAGATGTGAAATTTTTGACCTTTCCAAACAGCCCCAGTAGCCAAATATACAAAGCCCGTGAGAAGCTGAGTGTGGATTTTGTTCTTTTAGGCTGGCATTATGCACCCGCTGGCAACAAATGCCATGTTTGAAGACAAAGGTGATGTGTATCTCTTGCCAAAGTAGGCATCCATACACCAGTGGTTCTCAAGCTCACAGAAACAGTGGCTTCCTTTTCTTTATTTTTCCAAGCTTTTCTGCAATACAAGTACCTTTTTTTGGGCAGTTCAGCTCTAAGGCATTTGCAACACTGACAGACATTTTAATTACAGATGCATAAAATACTTAATTAAAATTCAAGTATCTGTGTTTCTCTGCAGCATGGAAATCTGACTGCATTATGTGTGAGAAATAGCTAAAAGGTTGAATGTGCAGAGCACGCAGGAGAGAGACAACTATCTGCCTTGAGCAGATTCCACAACACAGTAATTCCACCAAGGAAAAAGAAGTTTTCACATGCACAATGGCACAGTGGCGCATACACAGAAGAGAGCAGACTTTGACCCAAGAAAACTATTGATGGTAGACACACTTGTAAAGAAGCAACTGTAAAAATAAGGTTAAGTATTTATAAAGCATTCAAACTACTGACATCCATGCTTAATTTCTCTGACACCACTGCTTATATTGACTTACCTTGGCCAGGATCATCCAACAGCTCACAATTCAGCAGTTAGCTATGTAGAAGCCATACACTTTAACGGACAACACCACCAGTTTCAATGGCAGATTGACATTTGTGACCCTGGTACCCCCTCAGATAATATAAATACAGAATGGGACTCTGTCATGACTATTCTCATTCAAATGCTACAACAAAAGATGTTACATGTTGTTTTATAGTCTTCATTTGTTAGGAACCTGCAGTGAATGTTAGCAGAGGAATTTCCCCAGAATTACTCGGGAAAAAAGATGATTATCTGGTTCAGATGCTATCTGTGTGCTCCTACACAGATTTTCCTTATGAACTTCAGCTAGTTTTATAGTCCTTTTGTATACAAGTTCATGACATGTAAAACAGACCAATTCTCATTTCCTAAAGGCTGCTACAAATCTAAACACAATACAGGCCAGGAGTTGCTCAGACACTACACTGGCACAGCTGTGTTAAAGAGCACAGAAAGGGGTCTTTATCCTCTTATTACACCATTTTCTTTATTTCAATAACCTGGTGCTACAGGCTTAGGTGATTGCTTTCCCAACAAAAAAAACGTGAATTCAAGTTACTAAAGGACTCCAGGAAGTGGAGAGAAAACAACTGTAGCTTCCAAAGATTTGGGGGGATTCTTATATGAGAAACAGACTAAACAGAAACAGCTTAGTTAGCTGAGAAAAACAGCGGATATAATTGATATGTTTAAACACATCAGGGTGTGGGATAAACACACAGAAGATAATTATTTAACCTGACTGACAACTTTGGCACATGAACAACCAGATCTAATACTTGTGAATAAATCCAGAGAGGAAACTAAATGGAAACTTTTAACTATCATATTGATGAGGTCCAGAAACAGCTTTCCAAAAGATCAGTAAGACAAAGATGTGACTTGACTGTGAATGAAAGAGGTTCTGTGACATGGATGAATGCAACTGCAGGGGACTGAACTCAATAACTTATTCCCATCCTGTATATTTGTGCAACTTTTCATGTTACTGACGTTTTTAAAATGCGTTGCCCAGAAAACTGCTAACATCCAATTAGCCCTGTCTTGCTCACATATCTTTCTAAGTAAGGCTATCTTAAATTCTACACTTACGAAGTCGATTGCTCCTCAGCCTCCTAGCCTCTTCCTGTAACACAAGCACTAGGAAGTCAATTAGTTTAACGACCACATACCCAAGCTCCAGGTTCCATACCTATGCTGACATTCCTCATCTCCTGCGTGACTTGGACTTCCATATTCCGGCTGTTCCGCTTCTCTCGTCCTCTCTTATTGCTCTTGGTCACGCCATTGTATTCGCCGATGGGCTGGATGCTCTCATTCAAGGGTGTGACGGCCGTAGAGGGCACAGATGACGTGGGGGTGTTGGACTTGGTTCCAGTGGTGCTTGGTGTGGCAGCTGCTGAGGACTGCCCAGATTCAGACATTTCATCTTGGGGGCACTGTGGCAATTCCAGGGCGGAGGAAGAATAAAAAGGGAAAAGCACAGCTATACATTTCAATTGATATCCCATTTGTTGGTGTATGGCTGCCTTTAAGCACTATGGAGAATGAGTATTGCTCGCTGTACCAGCTACATGCCCAGCGCTTGCTGGTGACAATAGGCACTGCAACCACAACGAAGCAGTGAGTTCTCGTGCTGAACTCAGCAAGCAAATCCCACCTGTGAGAAGACTGACATCTTTCCTCCTTTACTACCAAACATTGCTTTTCACAAGTCACATCAGTATGTGACTCTTCATCATGCATCTCAGGAAAAATGGCCTTATCATAAGTGAAAAGCTCCTGCAGCTCACACTGACTATACTGGAAGCTGAAGGGCTTTGCCACTTGCGGTAAGCCAGGCCAGTGCTTCCCAAGACTGGAAGACAACATGGATACTGCTTGGGAAGGATCTGAAGTGGCCTCTTAGAGATATCAGATGATGTCATTACCGTAAGCACATTGGCACAACCTGGATGAGAGAACAGCAAAGTGGTTTCAACACTAAAGTGCAGAAGCAAAGCAGACACCAAGCGAGGATGGTCTGACTTTGCTAGCACAGGAGACCTACGTCCCCATACCACCTGACACAGAAGCTAGCCAGGCATGGGTCCAGCTTGACAACACAGTAGAAACAGGTGTGGTATCCCCACTTCCAAATGACAGGATGACAAGACCCAAGAATTCAAAAATCAGAAGCTGATAAATTAACATAGGAGATGGATTCCCAATGTGAAATGTGCACAAATGGCTCTCAGTTTTACAGACATTACAGCCCCATTTCTTGTAATACCACCTCTTGAAAAACATGGGAGGCTTTTAAGGCTCCGTCAGGATTTTATACTTTGACCCGTTTGTCAATTAACCCAGCATTGCTTCCCAGTCAGCCAATTAATGTCTTGACCAATGCTGTGATCTTCTCCCAGACCCAAATGAGATCTCCCCATTCTTCACGGCAGCCCACTCTAATTACTGCCTGCAGGGAGATGACAAAATTAATGTTGAGAGTTACATGTGATAATGAGTTGCAATTGGGTGCAGTGGGTGCAGTGACATTCAGCATCTGCACATCCAGATCCAGCTTTGATCTTCACTATTTTCCTCTTGCCTCCTGTGCACGTACTAGAAAGGTCCCGATCTGCTCAGAGGCTGCTCTGAGCCTCCCAACTCTGGAGCTGTGACGCTGTCTCACTTCACTAATTTGGAAGTCTTGTTCTCTTGTACTAATAATAACTTTGTAACATGACAAAAAAAATTCAAAATGGGATGAGAGAGAAGATTGAAAAAAATGGTGACTTAACCCTTTGCAGCCTTTTTCTTTTTTACTGGAATCTTATTAAGATTGTCCTTTAATTAGACTGGCCTCTATATGCTTAAAATACCCTGTTCTACATTGCACTGTGGAAGTCAAAGGTTTTACATTGCATCTGTGCATTTTTATATTGGAAATTAAGATTTTTTGAAACTGTGTTACCGTTAAATACGATCCACATTTTGTATATAGTTTCTGCATTGTCAGTCCAAACAGCACCCACATTCCCACACGGACATTCAAATTGTCTCTCTGCACATTTGCTGATTTTAGCATCAGAACTGAGATGGAGACTTCTCACTTGCGCTGCTACATGTGAAAACCACACTTCCCACACCTCTACTTCACATTCCTGTTTCAGGAGCTACTTTCCTAATACATACAGGAAAAAAAGCAAACCAGGTCTTTGAGAACTATTATGACTCAGTAAGCTTTCAACTGCAGTTTGCCTGCTGTGCTTTCTAATGTACAAAGGGACAAATGTACCAAGTGTAAAGAGGAACCACAAAACCTTTCTCCAACCAAAACTTTCATTGGATGAAAGGATTCAGTGATGTTCTTGTACCCACTGTAAGTCTAGAAGCATAACCCAAGTCCATGAGCAATGTGGCACGGTAAAAGAGACACCAAGGTGGGCCCACATGTCATTTCTTGTCAGAAACTAGAAGTCATTCAGAAACCCTGTATCATTGGGTCTACAGGACGATATTTGTATCACAGAGATTCCGTAACTTCTTGTTTATTAACATAATCTGTCCCTAACTCAGAACACATCAGCAAGTAATTACTCTGCTCTTTCAATTACTCTTTGGTTATACATTTGAGTGTTAAATTTACCTAGAAAATATAGTTTATCAACCTACCAGCCTGCACTGGAGAAATTCCTCCCGAATGTAAATATTACTAAGGCGCTCCTCTTCACAGTCCAGAAGCTCTATTAATCTTTGCTGGTATCTTCCTTCTCTTGTCCTAGGTGCTTCGTTAATGCTAAGTATTCCACTAAGTGTATGGCTCTCCTCTACTGAGTAGGTGGCACTCTCCATAACCCACAGCTCACCCAAAGAATACTCTCCACAATCACCACTTACCTACAGCCATACCTGTCAACCTCCTAAACATCAAATGTGTAGCAGTGACCTCCAAAATGCATTGCAAAGGCCCAACATTCATAGCAGTCATACGTCACCATGAGAAGCCACAATTGTATGGTTATAACACTGAAAGCATAGTACATAAAAACAAAAACGTTAAGGATTTTCATCTACAAAACATTATATGAAATAAATGTACAACTGAATGTAAAAAGAAAATAATACAATGACAGCAACTAAACCAGAAAACAGTAAGTAGGCAAAATACTTAAAATATCACTATAGTATGTCCCCACGAAGAAGGGAAAATGGTCATACATACACACTGGGGAGGTGAGCCGCGTGCGTGCAGCTGGTGTCAGTGAAATATCAGAGCTGCTAAAGAAGATGAAAGGAGTGCGTGAGCTGTACTGCTGAGATTTTAGTCAGGCAAAATATTTAAGAAATAGCATTCTAGTCAGAGAGCGTGCAAGAAGCTTGCAGGAGGAAAATTTCCATTCCAACTTGCAAATCTAGTCAGTCAGTCACTCACATTCTCTAATTATTCATAGGTTTGCTTCTTAGTCTTAGGAAATCCTCCATAACATGCTACCCCATTCAAGTTTTCCTACAGCCCAAGCTCTCCAACTCCACCCTACCGGATAGCCTTCTCAAACCCAGAATCCCACTTCCGAGCTTTCCTAACGAACACCAACACAAATCCCAGCACTACTCACCAGACACATTTGGAGTAGCACAGCACTACTTCTGCACAAAGTTTGCTTCTAACCAGAAACTGATTTTTTTGCCAGACATGCCCAACAAATCATAACAGATCCAGTCAGTAATGCTCCCTCACCTGAACTCAGACATAAAACTTCCAATTTATCAGGGTTCCTGTTGCATCCTCCTGCAATGCAGACGTCGGGCAATCATTGAGACCCACTCTGCCATGGCACCACTTAAAGAATTACGCCTTGGCAAGTCTGTGGAAGACAGATTAAGCTCAACCTCTCCCCAGCTCTTCTCTAAAAACTAACCCCTGCTGCATATGCCTGGCTGCTGGAGAACTTGAAGGCAAGCTGACTCAATTTCCACCATTCTTAATTATATTACTGCATTGTGGCATTGCTATTCCATAACTCCAGGCAAAGCTCTCCAAGGATGCAGGCTTGACTGGGATTCTGCAAATTACTATGTTTCCCAAACTTCCATGCTTCTAACACTATGGCAAGGGTTGGGTTTCAAGAACAATCTCCATCCTATCCAAAGGTCTTGCTTTTGGATTTCCAGCTTCCAAGATGGCAGAGGGCTGATGAAGTGCCACGGTTTGTGCTGTGCTAGGCATGGCTACTTTACAAAATTAGTGTTAAAAAAAGGGAAGTTGCTTCTTTGTTTTCTACATAAAATCTGAGTTTCTCTAAATTCTTTGTGCTATGCATGAAGAAGGCCACTCCTGCAGAATCCCTCAGGCCACAGTACCACTAATGTAATTTGGAGACAGCACAAATGGGTATAATAAGACATTAGGTTTTTTTCCTCTTTTTTTTCCTTATCCTTCTCTTTGCCTTTACTACCTCCACATACTTTACAGGATTAGTGATTTACAACTTCTCAAAAGGAGACCAGTCCTTAGATACGATACATGAAACACCTGATGTTCTACAAATTCCAGGCAGAGCGAAAGTACATTTTACCAGACACTTCTAAAGCAGACCAGAAGTTCTGTGAGATACTGGAGGACATACTGTAAGCCATGGTGGGTAGATGCACCACTGGCTCTCAGGCTTGTCACCGTGCATTTGTGGAACATCATTCAAAGAGAGGAATTTGGTGGGATCCTGAGCACAAAGACTTAGAGAAGTTTACAGGTACAGCTCATGGGAAATATGGATCACCATGTATAGTTTAAACTGTAAATAACTGCAGTGAGCTGTCACCCAAGAGCACAACATCTGGGTCTTTGGGCTCAGGCCAGTCTCAAAAGGCAGAGCAGAGCACCACAAGCCACAGGCAGAACCACGCAGCTGCTTCTGTGCAGTTGCAATGGTGTCAGGTTTTTTGCAAGCCCCAGTGCAGAAGGCAGCACACTGAAGGTAGACAATGCAAGTCTAGAGTAAGGACTAGACATATGAGGAACTGAAGACCTTTAAGCACAGTGCAAGACTTGGGCATCCAGAGAGGATTAGGAGCCCTTTTCACTGAAGACAGGAAGGCAAGAGCAGCAATCAGTCAAAAAGGACAAACACTGGAGAGCAAGTGCAACCCCATGCCTGGTCCTAGCAGAGGTACAAACCCACTGCTCTTATCAAGGGGGAGAGAAAGGACACGTTCCACCATTTTCTCTTCCAAATAAGATATAAAAAGCTGAGGGATTTATCTTCTCTAAATCCCTAATGGTCTCCCCTCACATTCCTCTCAACTTGGGGCCAGCCAAGTAAAGGAGATTATCACTGAGACAAGAAGCATGAGGAGCTGCGTCAAATCCCTCCTGGCACCATATGCCAGATCTCCAAAAGACTATCCTCCCACCTACAGCACAGCTACCAAGGGAGAGGATGCACAGCAGGGAGAGGCTGCAAAGGGTTATGGACACAGATTGGTCTCCATCTTAATGAAAATGTGGGATGTCGACAGTGGGAAACCCTTGCTCCATGACGGTCTAAAAAACCTTGTAGCTGGAGTTGGACTGCAGCTGGCCGAGGTCACTCAGGTGCCAGTGGTCCAGTGTTGGGACGATCTTGGACCCTATCTGCCCACGTACCATGCCATCAGCGAGGGGGAAGACATTCAGAGAGTTAGGACGTTCCTTCCTGCTAAACAGAGAAACAGAGAGAAAGGGGAAACCAAACTGTTAGCCATTAACAAGGTTCTTCTAGAAAAGAAACAGCACACTAGACTATGTGATATATTAGTCACTAAAAACTGAATTGCACTCCTTCCCCTCACGTAGCAGCTGTACAAACTCCCAACTCCCGCCTTCCATGATGTTGTCTACTCATACCCATGGTGTCCACTGCTAGAGTCAAACCTCTTCCCATGGAGACTCTAAGAGAGAGGATGGGGTCAAGTGACCACAACAGGCATGAATAACTTCTCTATCCGTATGAAACATTTTGGGGCAATGCAGAAGTACAGGGAACCATCAGCCAATTTAAGTTAGTGTATCTTTTCAGAAGCAAATGTACTGTGGGAAAACAAGCCACAGTAAACAACTCTCACAGGAAATAAAAAAAAAAAAGGTTCCATAGATTCTAGAGGTGTCACCACTGGGTCAGGAAAGAGGCTTTTAAGTGAGAGTCATCTACATGGCACTTCTGTACATTCCACCCCAAATCTGGTTAGCTCTAAAAGCAGAAACCAAAGGGGTTTGGTTTACTTCCAATATTAAACAAGAAAAAGAATACTTGTACTCTGTGATCACCTCCCCATATCCATATTACAACACACTCAAAATTCAGAAAGTAAACAAAGGTATAAATAAATGCATCATTCATATTGCCAGATAATTGTGATCATGTTTTCTTAATCTTCTTCCTTCCGGCAACTCCAGGTGATTAGCTAGATGCGGGTTTGATTCTGAATATAAAAGCTGGCAAAGGTTTCGAGACCAAGTTCCAGCAGGAGAAAATCTAGAACAAGCAGCAGAGGTGGAAAAGGCTGCAGCAGCATGCTGAAAATGGTACTGGTTTTGTGCCAAAGAAGCAGGCCTGCAGGGACAGAGTGCACATCCATTTAGGGAGTAACCCCAGCAGCCTCCACTAACTGGACTCCAGTGGCCCTGCAGAGATGAACCAAGCTGATTCTTTCTCTGTGTGACCTGCACCCACAAAGGGGCTCAACGATGGTACTTCACCTATTCCCGTGTGGGGATGGATTAAATCCAACCTTCTGTACACCAGTATTAATAACAGCTGACCTTCACGTGCCTTTCTTTAATGATCACCACCACTGGTCTGATGACCAGGCAAGCCAACCATCACAACCACCTCATCCAGGCCCATGGGGGTGGGCAAAACAACTGCAGCAGGACCAAATGCCCACCAGGGTGTATGTAAACATACTAACACAAGAGGTGGTATGTGAAACAGCTCATTTATGAAGGAAGGAGATGGAGTGCCTAGCAGAGGAGATGATGTCTGTGGAGAAAACCAAGCCTTTCCATTCTCAGCACTGCCAGGCCACCACAGCACGCACACCACTGCATCAGAGTTGCCCGTGCTGAGGAAAGGCAGAAGAGACAGAAAGGTGTTTCCAACGTGGCCCAGCAAGGAGATTTGGCATGCACTTTTCCCTAAGAATCTGCATTAAAATTTTCTCTTGAAGTTGCTGAAGACTCATACATGGAAGATTCATAGACTCTCTTACAAAAGCAGCAGGTAACTGGATTTTTGAGGAAGACAGATCATTGACAACACCTGATTAACCAGACTTTCTTTTCTAGAGAAGATGCAATCGTCTTTCAACAGATTTAAAACCAGATTCATATATGACAGGAATTAGCAGTTTCCTTGCAGCCTTTCCACTCCAAAGACATTTTGGTGCTGGTCACTTTTAAATATTAAAATTCACTGAAGGTCTACAGAAAGTATTCCATCGCTGTTTGCCTAAATACCAATTTCTGATCTCTATCCTGTGGTTTACACCTGCTCCTACGTGACCTACGTAGGTCATGATGTCAAAGCACATTCACCTCTGTCTGTCTGCCTGCCTTTACCTGTCTTTATCCTCCTGATATCACTTCAAGACTTTCAGTTTCTAACAGCTGTGTTTTAAGTTTCTAAATAACATACCAGGGAAATTTTTCCCTCATATGAAATCTTCACCCCTGGCACTCTACTGATCTGAAAGCCACAAAAATTACACTTGTATAAGGAATTATGAAAAGATTCATAACTAGAAATTATTATATAAGAGATTACGAAAAGATTCAAAACTAGAAATTAGAACTTTATGTCACAAAGATGGAAAATTCCAACTTTTACATTTAAAGAATTAATTCAAGGGTCTCAGTCTACTTCAAAAGAATAATTTTTTTTCAAGGAGAATAAAAAAAAAGGTAATTTTTTAAAGCTGTTTCAAATCATTAGTTTCATTTCTTTCCTCTTCTTCAGGTTAGAATGATGGTCTTAAGGGAGTCATACTTCACAGGTGTATGTAGCTGGACAAAATTTCCTACCAACTGCAAAAAATTCCTTGCAAAGCAAATGGTGCCATCAGAATATCTAACATCATGCTGTAATATAAGCAGTTTTGTGACTATGTTGGGATGACCTGACATAACTCACTGGCCACACTGAGAAATACGACCCATCCCGAACATATGCCGAGAGAGACATTACTTCCTCTTTAGATAATCTCTCAGATTTCTTTTGAGAGCTCATGGATTATTTTTCCATTCATATACAAACATACAGACATTTAACACGCAAGGAGCTACAGCATGTCATGGAATGTCAAGGGAACATATCAACTTCACAGTCTCTGTTAAACAGAGAACAGAGGTACAAAGAAAGTCTCCATAGCATCCGAACCTGTAGCTTCTTTAAGAAAGGAGTTTAATGCAGACTTTAAGGCAATTTCCTTGCTGAGTTTCTTTGGAAACACCTTCTAGTCTCTCTGAACCTCCCAAGGCGACAAAAAAGCAAACACCATACAAGATCAAACTTCAGCTTTGCAGTCCTGGGGCTGAGCACCAGTCTTCAAAGAACTTCAGAGTGTCCTCAGGGATGGATCTACACTTTGAGTGCTGGAGTAACTTCATACACCCAATTCTCCCAGCACAGGGTGACTCTTAACACTTGGTTAGTTCTACCTTATGTTACAAGGTAAGTATCAACCTCTTCAATAAAGGTTTCCAGTGGCCAAGAACCGGGATCAGGATGCTCTACAAGTACCGTCCTGAAGCTTACAAAACAGAACTATGATTTGTTTGCCAGCATTTAGAGATGAGAACTGCTCTCCGCTGGCTCCAAGCACAGCACTCACTGCCCAGCCCAAAGTCACAAGAGCCTTTGGAGAGCTGCTAATAGTAACACGCATTTTCTGTCCCACTCAGAAAGTATGCATTCCTCGTACTCTACAGTAAAACACGGGAGAAAAAATGACTTTTTAAAATATTCTGGGACATAAAGTGATTTATGGGACATTCTGATCCCAGTTTGGGACTGAACTTCTGTATCTTCTGTGTTGGAGTACACAAGCTTCTTCTTGCTGGGTTATCCCAGCAGCTTGGTGGCTCCCTCTGCCTCACCCGAACCATTAAGTCTCATATGGGTGCCAATAGACAAAGAGGGCAAACATGCCAGTAGAGTACATTCCCAGCATCACATTGCTGCCACTCAACAGCAGCCTCCAAAACTAAGATTAACAAAGATAAGATGCAGCAACAGGATTTACCTTTTCCTCCATGACTGGCGATGACTGCAGTGACAAACATAACAGCCAAAACAGAGCAGCAATCGCACAAAAAGCGAGACAAAAAAAACAACCATTAGAGAGCAAAGTCATGCAAACATGCAGACCTACAACATATAGGGGGTATGCGTGCACTGCAAGCCACCCCAGGTGGAAGCGTGCACTTGTACCCGTTACCCCTCCAGGACAGCAGTCGATTCACACACACCCCCCAACAGTTCTTTCTTGCACAAACTTCTCTCAAATGACAGGCAAACATACTCATCGTACTTACGGTTTTATGCAAATATGCACCCCTATGCAGTCTAGCACACTCAAGCACATCCACAGATCAAAATAAGTAAATGCACTCAAAGTTGTGTGACAGACCGTGAGAAATTATCCCTGTCCCCCACCATCCCCCCTCCCGGGCACATCAGTGCACCAAGACACACAAACGCTGCTATTCACCCCTACCCAGCTGTGCAGAGACACAAAAACACACATCTGTCCCAAGTGCTTGTGCACAAGCATATACAAACACAGAGCTACAGACACACACACACACACACACCAACAGTGCAAAGCTTGAAATGAAGGAAAAAGTCCCATTTCCCACTGGTGGTTTCTACAAACTCAGATCATGGCCCCATCAGGGGCTTTTGTAGACATACAGTGGTTTTTTTTTCTGCTCAAGGAAACTAGCAATATGCCACGCTTAAAAGGGTAAAAGACTAATTTCTCTAATACGAAGAGGCAATTCTTGATGAAAATTTAGCCCTTCATCCCAGAGAACGGCAGTCCTGAAGATAAAACTAGGAACGCTATCCACTGTGCATTTCTTTCACAGAATGGTAACATAAAGCCACAGGTAATATTAGCTTATTTGAAAGCTAGGGAAGGAAAATATCATTAAAATCAATTTCTACCATGCAGTCCAATTCAAATTTAGCAGGTGCCTATATGAACCACCCTGTAAAAGGGAGGCCTAAGCGTGCTTTAGCCTATGGTACTTTTATAATTTACTGTGCGAGTACTTCCACAGATATATTCTTATTTACAGAAGGATAAGTGGGAAGGGAAACAAGCCTAACACACTTATCCCATTTCAGTTCTAACACTAGGATCAAACCATGTTCTGTGAGCTCACTGTGGACTTCCAGACTGCGAGGGGGAGAGAACAAGAAAGGGAAAAAGGGTTTGGTAAGGGAGATTTTATGAACACCTACAAACTACTAGTTGTTTTTACACCACTTCTCCTCTTGCTTTCTACATCCATTACGCCAGTCTATTTTGCCTAGGAAGGCTGCCATCTATCTTTTGATTTTTTTTTTCCCCCCCAATATATTTTTATATTTTAAACAATCCAATTTTAGTCAGACTACAAACACTGTATTCCACAGTTAGCACAGAGCTAAGTCACTACAAAGCCCGCTCAGAAACTACAACAGCCTTTAGTTACTCCTCTCTAGAAGAAATACTGTAAGATAGTCTTTTTTGAAAGGACAGTGAGAATGTCAGAAGAGGACAGGTAAACAGTCCCCCTTCATTCACACATAACTTCCTTTATATAAGGCTTTGGTAGCCTTACAAAAGACAGTATAAAAGTCTTACCAACTGATTCATAAATAAAGGATCTTTGAGACACCAGTATTTTCGAGCTGCAAGTACTTGGTCAATATTGTTCCCCTGGAAAACACTTTTTTAGTCTAAAACTTCCTGGATTAGATAGTGTCATTATAGCCTTAACCATCTTATTAATTATCATGTGATAATTAACACAAATAGACATCTGCCACGCATAAAAATTGCCACAGAAAACATATTTTTTAGGGCTGAGTGATTTAATAGATTATGTTTAATCTGAGTAGATTATGTGTCATGTGATCTCTCAGTTCTCTAACCAGTATCTATGGAACATCACTTCTACTTCTCAACCTGTGGGCTACGTTACTGATATCATCAGTATATATATATCAGTATATACTGATATCATTTGGTTCCTACACATATCAGTTATAAACAGATGAACCTGTACTGAAATCAGTGTAACTGGAACTTTTGTGCTTTAAATTTATTCTAAGACATAGACTAGTTCTTCTATGTACTGAGCTTCTTTCGTACCGTTGCCTTCTTTAAGCAGAGGCTGGTTCTTATTGGTTTGGTGCTCTGAAAACAGGGCCAGGGAGAGAATAAATTCAATTTCTTGGGAATAAGTAGGTCTATTGTGTGACTGACTTACAGAAAGCTTCCCTTGATGGAACAGAGTACAAAAAGTCCTGTAATGGCTAACACATTTAATTGCTACAGTTTTGCTGTCTATCACACATACAAACACACACACACACACAATACCACATTTGACACCTCCATCCATTTTACGGATAAACATTCTACACGCTACCTGAGAATACGAACAAATTTTTCCAGAGGTCCCCTATCAACAGCAGCATGACAAAGCCTAAGCTTTCTAACAGAACATGGAAAGCTCCTCATCATCAAGCCTTAGAAAACGTACCCACAATTCACCCACAGCCCATTACAAAAAAGCTACAACTACAATCCACGCCCACGGGGAAAGATCCTGCTTCTGGTTTCTCTCTCTCACATACATGCACCCAGTTTCTAAGTTCCTGCGTGGAATACATTCCATGGAGAGGTTATGGCCCTACCTTCTTCCAGGTAGACTCCCCTCAGTTTGATTATTTGCCCCAACCTGCTGCATCTTGGACCGCTCAATGTGTTCCACATAGGTCTGGATCATCTGTGAGGAGAGAAAAAAATCCATAAGGCAGAAAGGGAAGAAGAAAAGACCTCATTTCTGCTTTTGCCTGATCTTCTCTAGGACTCATTTCCAATTCATTTTCTTCTTTTGTGCATTCCTTATCTTCGCTCGTCTTCTAAGCTGATAATATAAGTGAATGGACTAATCAGACAGCAAATCTGCCAGCAAACTGTGTCAGAAATGACTTTAACTCAATCTCATAACATGAGCCATGAAAGAGCACATCCAGAAATAACATTAAATGTCTCCTGAAGGCTCAGTGGCAGTGGGAGATGAGGTAGAGGGGCACTGTTCACAGAATCACAGAACACTTGAGGTTGAAAGGAATTTCCTGGGGTCCATGAGGCCCTGCGCAAACAGGGCTACCTAGAGTAGGTTGCCCAGGACCATGTCCAAGTGGCTTCTGAATATCTCCAAGGATGGAGACTCAACCATGTGCCTGGAAAATCTGTGCCAGTGCCCGTCACCCTCACAGTAATGAAGCTTCTACTCATGTTCAGAGGGAGCCTTCTGTGTTCCAGTTAGTGCCAGCTGCCTCTGGTCTTGTTACTGGGCACCTTTGAAATGAGCTTGGCTCCATCCTCTTTACACTCTCCATTCAGGTATTTCTGATGTTCCTCAAGTTCAGAAGCTCTAGTTGTCACTAGTATTCTTTGACACGACTTTACATATAGGCTAAGAGTTTGTTTGTTTAAAAATAATGAGATGACATCATACCTCTGTGTGACGCTGATGTAGAGCATTATATTCTTTCTTCATTTCTGATTCACGTTCTTCCAGTCGTGAAACTACCAAGGGAAAATTCCAATTGTCAGTTAACATACATCAAGCTCCCAAAAGAAACTAGAAGTCTCAAAGCATATTCTGTTAGAAATTAATTTATATCTACTGAACAAAACAAAACCAATGTACATTATGTGGGATCTGGTCTTCAGTACAAACTCAATTTATGGATACCAGCATGTTCCCAAAATGAGCAGTATATAGGTGTGGAAGGCAAAGTGCAGAATCATGTACAACTTTGCTTACTCTGATCTGCATAATTTTTGGTCTTCAGCTCCAGCTGTCGAGTCTGAAATTCAAGGTGTTCCACTTGGATTTGTAGTTCTTTCTTCTCCTGCTCCAGTGCATCTTCAAACTCGATAAACTTCTGAATAGGGAAGAAGCAGAGAAGGAGGCACAGATGAGGAATAAATGTAAAATGTGTTTGCCCTACATGACTTTTCCTCTTCTCACAAAGAAATAAAAATTGAGAGAATATAAATTAATAAACAGGAACTAAGAATTTTTAAGTATTGTAATTACTACAATAGCATTTTAATCAAGATTTTATGTGAGAAAGTATTAGTTATGTTTAATGCATAATTAATACATAAATTATGTTCCAATGTCAGTTATGTAAACCAGCACAACTCGATCATCTTCAGCAACATTGCTCTTCCTCATGCCAGGCTGAATTTTGATTTCTGTTAATTTGATGTCACAGAAGACAAATTCTATTTCCGTGTCATGTATTTACAAATAGACACGTAAGAAAGCTTCAGACCAGTTCTTCTATTTGTGCAGTTTTAGAAAGCTTCACCCTGTAAATCACGTGGTGGGTAAGTTTTGCAGAAATATGCCAGTCTCGTGGAAAATGCATCTGGGCAGCTGAGAGCACCCTCTGTACCCAGAGATGGTGATCTGCCCCAGCAGCAAGCTCCAGAAGAGCTCTGTTATGCCCAGGAGCTGAGAGAAGGGGGAGATTCTTGCAGCAGAATTTAACAAATTTATATCTAGAAAGAAAAAGTTTGGGTAGCTGTTCTTGGCAAAGAGTGGAGGGAAGGGATCATTGCTGCTCTTACAACAAAGTGGCAGCTCTGCACATTGCAGTGGGAACTCCTGCACAGAGCATTGGGCTGAAGGAAAGATATACTCATTTCATGATGAAAACACAACAGAAAAATACTTGATTTCAAGTTATTAGTTCCGTAAAATGTTACTTTTGACCTGAGAGCTTTAGCCATTTACTGCACTGGATACTAGCATGCACAGCAAAGAAAATTAAAATGTGTGAAATGTTCAATTCAGCTACACTGTAGTGAACTGATATTACATGGTATTCCTGGTAAGAGCTGCAGTCACAATTGCTTTCATGAAATACTCAAACTAAAGAGAGTCCCTGTAAAGCAAGTAACACCTTCTCATCTCCAAGTACACTTGAGCAAGCCCGGTTCTTATGCTATACGTGGTCTTGAGAGATTTTCTGCACAGAACACTAAGGCATACCAATATGCAATAATGATCCAGAACCCATACTTCTGGACTCAGAAACTGAGTTGGTTCTGGTAACAGCCCTGACACAAACTTGTGGAAAAATCCGTAAGGCTCAGAAAATGTTCTCTCTCCTAAACATATACATCCTCTCCACAACAAGCCAAGTGTGAAGCGCAGTCCCACCACACTTCCAATGACACAGGACACCAAAGCCATCTCACTAGCTTCAGAACAAGCCCTATCCTGGCTTTATGAACCAAAAAATTTGAGTCACGTTACATTATTCCTAAACAGGTGCATCCAGGGAAGCTAAACCAGGGTTGTCTGCACCAACCAGTTCAGTAATTAAAACATAAACCCATTAGCTGCCTGGCAAGAGCAGGACCCAGGCTGGGAGCAGCCCTGGATTCAGAGCAGCAGAGGAAGAGAGGGAGAAGCAACTAACGCTGAGAGGGCTTTCATCTTCCTTTAAGAGGTTTATGGAACAAGAGGAGCCCGCAGGAGGTAACGTGGGACTATGAGGAGCTCACAAGGGCGCTCTGCTCCTAGCCCTACCTCTCCTCCTCTCCCTCTGCTTGCAGAACACTCCTCAGGTTGGGTTCTAACTCCACCGGCACACACACACACGGCCTGGCTGAAATCTCCTCAGTCTAGAAGTACGGATATGGGGGAAAAAAAACCTGCTCTCACCTTCCTCTGTACTCTGCACAGGGAAAAGTGTCACGCTCTGCAAATAACGCCCCTCAAGGGAGCACGACAATTTTAACTAATCGATGTCAAGCCTCACTGTACTCTAAAATGAAATGACTGGTGAAAATAATTTTTGGATTAGGATTCCTGGGGAAACAAATGCATTTAAATGCACAATAAGATTATTTTGCTAAATTCTGCATGTGAAACAATATGCACAGTATTTGACTGCATTCTCAGGACAAGCCCTGTGCACGTTTCCTGTGACTTTTAGGGAAATAATGAGCAGTGACACTGGAGCCATCATTATGTTTGTGAACCAGATCTGCTGTCTGCAGACGACTGAAAGGCTACATCGTTTATTATTCTTGCAGACTTTTAGAACTGTTCAGTAAATTCATCTGTACAATGAGTCAGTTTTCATTCCTACATGTCTGTATTTATAGAAACAATCAAGTGCATTTTAGCTACATCTCCTTTTCCTGCACTCAGCGTTCTGCAGTGCCTTTAATCTTTAAACGGGCTTTTAAGTTTCTTTTCCTTTCACCCCAAATTTATTGTAATACGGTGGGTTTTTTCCACTTTACGTTGCCTTCCACCAGTATTTCACAGAAATACCAGAAATACCAATACCTATCTTCCACTGTAAAGGAGTTCTCAGAAGCTAAGCATTTACTTTTTGATAAAATTTTAAGACTGTACAAGGTTTCAGGTTTTTAAGTAAGCATTTTTCCTCTGAGACATTTCAATTAAACATTGAAATCGCTTAATCACACACAAATATCCAGCAATCTATTTTATGCATGCTAAGAAATTTATAAAACAATCTGCTTTGTAAATTTTCAGATTTATCCTTGAAACATTTTTCAAAACAATAATATAATTCCGGAATGAGTAAAAAGAAAAAAATATTTCTGACTGACCCAGCTACACCAAGCAACAGACCTAGAGAAGCAGCAGTTTAACTTGCTCCATTTGGAGGACTGAGGGAAGCTACACCAACAAAAGAGCTATTTTCCTGCTTATAATCTCCATCTCCTCACAGGGTTTTGCTGGAACCACTCCGTGCTAAAGCTCTATTGATGAACCCTTTTAATTACAGCCAAGGACTAAATCTCCATCACATCACACTGGCTCAGCTTTCACTGCCCTCTTGGCTCAAGACATCCTCCTGCTCCATCCAAGAGCATCCAGACCAGGCAGGAATGAGGTTTTTAGCAGCAATAAAAATGGACTTTAAGGAAAACATTCACGGATTTCCTGAAGAGTAAACTAGGAAGGAAAAGAAGGTACAAGCCAAATCTTATTCGCACTATGTAGGTCACCTTTAATAGGATTCCTGGATTTGCTACTGCTGTTTTGTTTTAATTCAGAGGAAAGTGATTGAAAGATTAAGTCTTCTGCAAATATGGCTCCATCTTCTTATTCAGTCCTGTCTACTTTGCAACCTCGAAGTAATCAAAGTGGCAGAAAACCAGAAATCAATTAACCATTTGGAGGAGAAAGAGACATGGAGACAACAATATTAAAAATTGATGTTATCCTAAGTATCTCAGGGAAGAACAGCATTTCAGATAAAGGTATTGCAGTATATCCTGTCCTGTCTGATGGAGAGATCGAACAAGAACATTTGTGCAGAGGGACCCAGGGGCTCTTTATGCTCCCTGGCTCTGAAGCACCTTGCAGCTGCTCCTGCATCAGACACCATCTCACCAGAGATTCTCCCTGTGCATCAGAAGGTGGGGAAGTGCTGAGAGCAGGAAAAGTCCCAGATCCAGAGCGGAGTGAGTGGCCCACATCAGCAGGATGAAGAGGAGAGGTTTCACTGCCAGGGCCGTCCTCAGGGAAAGTGCGCTCCTGACTGAGAAAACGGCTTAGCACACATTGGCACTGCCACTCACCCTTCATTCTACGAGCAAGCTCTCATCAGGGTATTCAAGGCAGGCTTTATTATTTTTGCCAAGAAGCCAGCAGCAGACCTTTCACATAGCATCCAAAGAGCCTATTAGCCACTAAAAGCAGCAGAGATTGACGTGACCTTGCTTAGGAATATGAGGACATCCACACACACAACAAAGTGGTGCCAGCTGTTTGGGGAAAACAAGCACTTGAGGCACGTCTGTATTTCTCTTGTGAGCAACAGCCTCCAGGGACAGAGATGGCAGAGGCAGCACTGCCGTGGTCCTCAGGCTGTGGCTCATGGGCCACTGTGTGGGTGCGATGGCCCAGCCCAGCAGCACCAGGCTGGCTGTGGTCCCTCTCCTGCCCAAAGCCATCCTGCCCCGGCACAGAGCAAAACCCTTGCCACCAACCCTCTGCACCAGCCCTTCCCCTCCCAAGCTGCCAGACTGACTCACAAGAGTAGCAGAGAACACAAACTGAATAAAATATTTACATTTTTAAAAATGTTTTTATTAATCAGACTCAGAGAGGCAGTAAAACCAAGTCTGTACTATTGAGTGAATGGAGCCCCATAAACAAACATCCACAGGCACTTCACATCTTCCACGCTTTTCAGGGGGATGGGGTACATTAGCCCCAGCCCTAATGAAGCTGAATGAATGAATGGGGTTCATTAGCCCCAGCCCTAATGAAGCTGTGGGAATGTTCTCAGTAACTCAAACAGGACCAAGATTGCATCCCAACCTTTTAAACTTCCTAAAAATTAGCAGGCAGAGGGGACACTAACTTGAAAGTCGCCTTCCCGTCTGAACATTTACTGTTCAGTAATATATACAAAAAAGCACCGAAACAGTTAAAATGGAAAAAAGTCCTTGTGGTTTACTCGTTTCTTGTGTTTTTCATCTAAGTTCATGTACAGCCCATCCTATCTAAATGCTGAAGTTTGATGCACAAAGTTGAAGTTCCACATCTCCATGTGCTATTTAAAATCAGCAAGCCTTCATAACGGAAAAGAATATGCACAGGAATCAAATTCATACTTCTGGCCTCAGAAATAGTACAAATTCCAATGACTTACTGAAAGCAGATACTGCAGATATTACTCTTGCTTCATCATAAATTTAAATATTTATCAGGATAACAGTGGGCCAAAAAAAATCAAAAACCCAAGAAAAACCCCCGAGCTCACACAGCATAGGTTAATGTCGGGAGCACTACGTTTCAAAAGTGAAGTGCAAATTTGCTGACTGCATTCTTTCTCTTTAGTGCTGCCAAGAAAAAAAAAAAAAAAAAAGGTCTTAAATGGCTGCTCTGACTTGTCCATGATTTCAAGGGGTTTCTCCTTTGCAGAGCCAGGTGCTGCTCTGAAACTGATTTTCTCTGATGGTTTTGCTGCACGGAGCCCAGTTCAGATCCACATCTTGCAGCTCCGAGGCTCCATCTTTATGGAGATGCAATAAAGACATTGAGAAAACAGAAATAAAAAGGACCAGACAATTCCACTGATGGTTAAGAAAAAGTACTCTCTTTTCCTTTTTTTTCCTTTTCTTTTGATCCCACTATCGGTACTGTGGAAGAAGAAGAGGAAGAAACAGGCCATATTCCCAGTAGTTCTTTAATAGCAAAGCTGATACAATGGTTAATATTTTTATTATTTTTTATTATTTTAACTAAGTATTTCAAGTATTTTCAAGCAAGCCCCTATGCTTGCTTTCAAAGGCTCCAGGCTGAATATAAACAGTTATAGTTAAACAGGTAAATATTTTTAGTGATCTAAGAAAACTGGAATATGAAACTGCTATACATAAAATTAGTCACATGTATTTTTTTTCTGCTAATCTCTATCCCCAGATTTCAAGCAGGATAACTCGTCGGTAATAACCCAGGATTATGACAAATGATGGCTCACAAACAAGTCTTTACAGGAAAAATATCTACCATAAAATCATCTTAAGGCAAAAGAATGAGCATTCCTCTGAAAAGCAGTGGCACAATGCAAATCACTTGGCTTCCTGCTTTACTGCCTTTTGCAAAGAAAGAGGACTAAAAATAGTAGCATATAATCAGAAATCATCACATCAAGCCAGTGATAAACCAAGCAGAGAGCCAGAGATGCACATATATGCAGAGATCTCGCTACACAGCCTTAATGTGTGGTGGCTGGTAGTATGTGCAATGGCACCGCACGGGCATCAGTCGGGCCTGTCCCCTTGTCCTTGTGCTGGCAGAAGATGGCAGTGCCCTGAAGGAGGAATCGAGCAATGTCTACATGGCAGAGCCATCCCTGGGAAGCAGAGGTCCGCTGGTGAGGAGGGAAGGGCTCTTCTTCGGGAGGTGACCATAGCCATAGGAAGGCCACAGTGAGGGAGGGATCTTCTTGGCAGCACCTCCTCAGACTGGCAATTTGGGTGTTGTGTTGACAATATTTTGTCTTAGAAAGCCAAGACAAAGAAAGGCCAGCTCCTGACTATTTAAATCTGAGCTGTTCAAGTCTTCAGTCCTGTTATCAGGCCTGCTGCTGCCGAGTTTTACAAGCTCCTCAAGGTGAAGACCTCATTCTGCGCTCTTACCACCACTTCTGTCAACAGCAACTTCAGGAAGATGTCCAGATTTTTATCCCTACAGGCATTTTATGTAGATTTTATATTCAGCAAAGCTGAAGTAGAAGATTTAGGAACTGAGTCTTGTCTACCTTACACCAACGTTAACTTCCACTGCACGAAAACATCCCTTGTTTCTATCAAGAAGAGAGGCAATACAGACATATTTAGTGTTTCCCTTGTGAAAACATAGGTTTTGCAAATACTTAAAAACTGTTCTCAACAGCTGAAACATACCGTCACACACATAAAAAAATCCAGCCATCAGCCCACACAGTGATAACAGCATACCTGGGTTTCCAGTGTGCTGTATCTAACATTACACGAATTTTAGAAACATTCTGGCTGCCTGAGAGCAGAGTTTCACTAACAGGTAAAAAGGAACCCCTTGCATTTCACCTGATAATCACTTCTCTCGCTCTTCAATGTGTCAAGGTGACAGACCCATGGGTTTGAGGGTGCTCCTCAAACATGACAAGCAGTGCTCATCCTTTCTCCTGGAAAGCCCTTGCCTTCAAAAGACACTTCTCCTGGTGACCCAGGTCAGGCAAAGAGTAATCCCTGGATCCCCCTGCAGCCTGGATGCTCCCCAGTGGTATCAAGATGCAGTGAAACCCCAATACATCTGCAATCCCTATAAAAAGAGATGCCAAACAGCAACCGTGCCACAAGAAAATATGCAATCAGTAAGTGTAAATTCTATTAATAGCCTATATCCTCTGCATCTTGGAAGGATCTCAGTTGCTGCAAACAAGACGCTCTCTCAAGTATTAATTTTGTAAGACATAGTTCAAAAGACCAACTGCAACACTCCCACAAGCGAACTGACAAGCAGCAGACAGTCCACAAGCTGAAAAGAAGTTCAGCTGCAACTGCAAAATGAAGCAAGCAACATTTTAAAACCCCTGACTACACCTCACTTCTAAAACTCACAGATAATTAATTTACCATCTCAAATTTCATGCTTGTTCAAAATCTTATCCTGCACTTTCCATAAAACTCAGCAGATCACAACCAACTCTTGTTCTACTCTGTGTGGGCTCCCCAATTCTGGTGTGTCCAGCAACAATGCAATCACAGTTGGAATAGCTGTGACATAAAAGCTTTTACATTTTCAATGCAGAGCTTGGCCATACCATATTCACAGTACAACTTACGTTACACATTATCCTTTGGACCAGGAGATGTTTCATATTAGGAATGCATTATTATATTAATAATCCTTTATCGAATACTTAAGATACGTAACACCAATTTACACAAAGATGCTTACACATAAATATGCACTTAGTATGGAAAAATAGGTATCAGCCTTCCTTGGCTCAGGTCCCTGACTGCAAATGAGATCAGAGGGCTGGAGCCCCTCTGCTACGGAGACAGACTGAGAGAGCTGGGGGAGTTCAGCCTGGAGAAGAGAAGGCTCCAGGGAGACCTTACAGCAGCCTTCTAGGATCTGAAGGGAGCTACAGGAGAGATGAGGAGGGATTCTTTGTCAGGGAGTGGAGCAATAGGACGAGGGGGAGTGCTTTTAAATTGAAAGAGGGGAGATTTAGATTAGATACGAGGAAGAAATGCTTTACTGTGAGGGTGGTGAGGCACTGGAACAGGTTGCCCAGAGAAGCCATCCCTGTTCCATCCCTGGAGGGGTTCAAGGCCAGGCTGGATGGGGCTTTGAGCAACCTGCTCTGGTGGGAGGTGTCCCTGCCCTGTTGGAACTTGATGATCTTTAAGGTCCATTCCAACTCCAAACATTCTTTGATCCTATTGATTCTAAATAAAGCCAAAGCATCCTAAAAGGGAACAACTCCCTCCTCCTTTTTCCCATTTTTTCTGACACATTATAATGGCATTTTAACTGTATTTTTAACTTAGTTTTTAGAATTTCTTAGTCCAGAAGGACACACAGCACACAGTTTTGTGATAGAAAGACACTCAGACCCTGTGTCTGAATCTTTGCTGCCCTCTTCAAAGACAAATGTACTCCTGAAGGAACATTTCCATCTCCATAAAAGCATACAACCTCCTAGAGAAAAAACATTTCCTTTACATCTGCAAAGCTTGGTGGTAAAGATTTTTGTTCCTGTTGCTAACTTCAATTAGTGAAAAAAATATCTTTTATCTGCTAGGTACTCTATTGCCATAGATTGGTTATTGAATGCCTTCTCTGAAATAAATGTATTTTTTGATTTATGCTAAGATTACCATCTCCTATATTCCTGTTCCAAGGGATGAGTGTTTTTACAAAGGAAGATGCCTTCCATGAAGTAGACCTGGTCCTACAGCACGGCAAGGAGAGGCAGAGGGGACCTTCCCACACCCTCAACACTGCTCCAGCTATGCCCGAGACACAAAGTCTGCCCATCCTGCCACTGACATCTCCCCTTGGGACTAACAACTTGCTTGCTTGGGACAGAAGATGCAGTGGAAGAAAGGGGTGCACAAAGAAGAGGTGGGCTGCCAGCAGAGTTCTTCTCAAAACTGCATTGAGAACAGCCTTGTTCTGCATTTCCATCAGCAAGCACGGCCGACAAAAAAGGGAGCTGCAACTCTGAAGGTGACATGAGCAGAAGGCGCTGTCAGCAGTACAGAGAACCAAACTATCACAGAATTGTACAATGCTGAAGACTGGAGCTATACTGAGACTGAACAGCACACGGCTGCGAGGGCATGCACACAGGGACAGCCATTTCTGCTGTGATGAGGAGGGTCGTGAGGAAGGAGCTGACAACAAAATAATTAATTAAACAGGTTCCACAGTGATTTGCTCCAGGCCAGAGGCAACTGCAGCATGAGGAAGACAGAGAGGAGACAGAAATGCTGCCACCTCCTGCCACTCCCACATTACAGAGACTGCACTGGACTGTGCTAATGAAGCTGGCAACCCTCAGTTAAATCTTATTACTATAACTTTAGAAAAGGCAATGTGACACTGGGATGCTCCCAGGAGAGCATACACATCACATACAAAGCACAGCTAAGGTGCACCTGGAAACCATGCATCTCAGAGAGGACCAACCCAAGCACCAGATGTGGCCAAGTGTTCCTCAGGGAAGAGGGGGATGAGGGCATCTGTAAAACAAGACCAGGCTGGCTAGGTGACACACGGGCACCTCCATGCTAACAGGTTGCACAGCAAAGGCCAGCTCACCCGGCTTCTTCAGCAAGGGAACAGAAAGCTTGGCTCCATCACTCAGCAAACAGAAACCAAGATAGGACAGGACCAGTTTCCATTAACACAGCAAAGACATAAACATCTGACATAGGGAAAGTTTACTAATAGTGAAGGACAACACCGGCACATGAACAAACTAGTAAAACCAAACCACTGCAATATAGAAGGTTACCTTTCAGAAGAGAAGAGGCAGATTTAACTAATGGTTTTAAAACCAGGTATGATATATTTATGAAGGGATTATATAACTCAACTGCCTGCAATACCAAGGGACAGGCCATGCTGACTCAGGAAGTATTACTTCCAGTATTACTGTCCTAAGTCTTTTAATTAGGAGTGGGTGCCTTTCTAACAATGCTAGAGGCAAAGCAGCTCCAGATTTGGTGCAAAAATTACCATGCCTTAAGAAGTCTGTGGGGATCCAGTCTAGAGCAACTCAACTTAAACCAAGACAGTCCTCAGTGCTATAACTAGAGAACTGCCTAGTATGCTACATGCATACTTAATTCTAGTATTATCTTCTACGTGTGTGTGCATTAACATACAGAAATAGATCATTCAGTGTTAAAACAACAGGGTGGGTGGATGCTGGACACCAATCACATCATGAAACATGCAGGGCTCCTGCATCGTACACTGCTTCCACACCAGGCTGGCCACTTGGACAGAGACATTCTCAGTAACATTATATGGTAAATACTATTTTAATGTACCTTGTCTTATTTCAAGAACACAGATGTTAACTTTCTCCCAAATCACAGAGACATCATAACACAGTGCAGCAAGTGGAGAGCAGCCAAAAAACACCATCCAAACTCTTGCCTCTCTGATTTTTCTTTCTAAATTTTTTCATGTATGACATTGCATTACTGAAGACACAGTCTTCTGCTTCCTGCATAGCTCAGCACAAGCCTCCACTCAGAGACATAAAAGGACTGCTTTTAAACGTTGAACGGAAACAGAGCATGGATAACAATGGATAAAGAAACATGTATTAATGTGGAAAGAAAAGGGAAAAAAAAACCCAAACAAAATTATGCAACCTAGTAATGTAAAATTTTCTCACTTTGTGAAGATGAAAATGTAGTTGTATGTATTTCTTTATCTGGAATTATGGCATAAATTATGTGGCAATTTTGATCCAACTCAGGCTACATACTACTAAGGAACAACAAGGAAAGAAACCAGGGAGGTGAGACTAAGGTGGGTAAATGTACACAGTGTTTCAAATAACTGGAATTACAAAGATGCTGTAACTGCATTTAATGCTGCTACACAAGGTGGCTGTGATGAAAAACTGTGGTAAACCACGTAACTATCCTGAGAGATGCTTAAATCACAATTTCACACATTTAAAAAATTGTAACAAAGCGAGAAGAAGATTTGCCAAAGATCACCATGCAAGAGAACAGCAGAGCAGCCATGGAAACTCCAGCTGAACAGGCAGCAGGCTGGCAAGAAGGGCAAGGGCAGGGGTACAGACCTTGCTGAAGCCACAGCCAGCAAGAAAGAAAAGAAGCTGCCACCACCTCATGGACAACCCCACCACCATCGCCATGAGCAGCGTGGCAGTCAACAGAGTCTCTGATGTCCCTAAAGCACATGGCATGTATTCTGCTGGAGAGAGGACAGCTAGGGAAACCAGAGACACCCTGCAGCTGGACCACCACAAGTTCATCTCCTCCATGCAGATCCACAGAGGTACTGTGCTGGGAAGTCCCTTCAGAGCACGCTTCTCCAGTTACACTGGTAAGTAGAGGAGATTTCCGGAGGCAGAAGGCACCTAGTACATGTCAATGGGTAAAAATAACATTTTAGCTTAAATTGAATACGCTCAGAGATTGAATGTGAAAGTATCTGTTGAACACTAATACGTTGAAATCACAAATGAAAAAGCATTATTTGTCTAACAAAGTGTTTCACCATTTTCTAATAAAATGAAAACTCAGCAATGACCAAGTATGACTAATGACTTAGTATGACTAAGTGTGTAAATAATATATTGCCTTATTTTATATATACATAAAACCAAATTGCATCAAACCAGTGAGAAACAACTTGTCTCTAAAAGCCATCTTAGGGTCAAAATTTCACCCTCCTATTGGAGGTAGGGCTACTTTTTTTTTTCTTTTTTCTTTTTTTTTTCCTAGTGGAGCTTCAAATGAGCTTTATAACTAGATTCTGGAAGGCCAAATTTAGACCATGTAGAGAAAGACAACCAAAACACTGCATTATACTCAATATAAATCAGTGGACATATCACTAAAAAAAAATAATAATCCATCACATGGGCTTCTGGGAAGAATACAGAAACTTAGCAACAAAAAAAGTGGTGAAACAGGAAGGCAGCCTCACATATAGGCAGTCATTTAATGCTATCGCCACCATGAAGTATAGAACTCCTTAAGATTTAGTAAGAAAAATGCTACTTAATGTATCAGTTACTTGAAAAATCTTAGTTCTGAATGCACTCACTCTGATTTTAGCTCTGATACTCTGAAACACTGGAGGATGCTGGAGGAAAATGGTGCTGAGAGCACCAGATTCTTAAATTTTACCACCATGGGGAGCTCTACAATGAATACCACCAATTCTGTCTGTCCACTCCTTGACCTTGGAAGGTTTTTCCTGAAAACCTGCCTTCTCAACAGCTGCTCTGAAGCAAGCCAGTATATGAGATGTGCCACCTGAGGAAGCAGCCATTCCTCTAGCCCCGTGCACACAGACAGGTACGTCTGCTCATACCTCATGCCCTCCTCCCCACCTCCCATTACTGTGGCACTGGTCCCAGTACTGATCCCTGAGGAACACAACTCCTCACTGGCCACCACTTGGACATCGAGCTGTTGTCTGCAACCCTTTGAGTGCAGCCATCCAGTCAGTTCCTTATCCACCAAGTGGTCCATCTGTCAAATCCATGACTTTCCAATCCTGAGACCAGGATGTCGTGCAGGACAGTGTCAAACAAATTGCAGTATTTGTGGTGGCCTGTGCATGGCATGCAGATTAGCTGTCAATCTTCCTGCCATCAATATGCAACTGCAGACTGATGTTCTATCTATATCAAAGACTGGACTAGAACGGAAATCACTGTTGATGGAGAAGCAGAGAGATGAAAGGCAGTCCTACACACATCTGCTGGCCTTGCACAGTGGTCACAATGTCAGCGTGAGAAAGGCTGAGCCTACAAGGCTTGCACACACACAATGCAATATAAGTATTTGAGTACCATGGTGCAGTCTCCTGGAAATGGCAGCATGTCCCCACTGGGAAAGGCAGGAGAGGGTCCAGCTGGCTGCTCAGACACCACTTCACCACCTGATGACAATGCAGAGCAGCCACTGCTTGGCCAGCACTTCCCATGTGAGCTCCAGGACTGTGCAGGAGGAGATAAGAACAGGAACAGAGCAGCTCCTCTTGACTGAGACACCTCATGCTTCCTACTCAGCGGCATAAAAGGCATAGCATAGGCCTGCTATGACTTGTCGGAAGCACCACAACAACTGATGATGATGGAGATGTGTGCCATCTTCATCCTCCTCAATGAGCTAGATGAAGAACAAAAGTGCCAGGGTGCCTTTGCTAGATGAAATATTGCATCATCCTCAGAGACACGAAGACTGGCTAGGGATTTTTCTTGAAACTTCAGTCACCACAATTATTTAAATTAATTTGCAATAGTAGTTAAGTCCAAATCTTCCCAGACCTTCTTGGCTTTTCTCTTACAATTCTTCCTCCTGAAACCCCAATACGACGTTCTGCCTTCACATACCTAGCACATCCCAACAACATCCTTGAGAAATCCACCCGCAGAGTCACAAACAGAAAGCGACCGCAAAGCAGACTGCTTCATTTCATCAAGAGAAAGAAAAAAAGATCCTCAAAGCCCGCTTGGGGTTTACAATTTGACTCATGTGGCTTAACCTGTTAAAGGGAAACCTGGCCATAACCCCAGATCATCAACTAACATCCAGAATATTATCATGAGTTGATCTTTAAATAAAGTAACAGCTCATAGTGCTCGATAAGATCAAAGGTAATTTCTAATAACACATACTGATATTTATGACTATTAATAAGCGGCATAAGCTTGAGTGACATAAAGAGGATTTGTATGAAGGATCTGTGTTTGGATATAGATTTTTTTTCCTCACAGATTAGTGAGAATAAAGTAAGGCTACCAGATGGCAAGGACTGAGGGACATTATACGTTTGGAAAGCCCAATTCCTCATAAAGAAGTGGTAGAAATACCTATCATATGGTCAGTTCCTATTGCCTGTCACAAATCCATTTTGTTAGCTTTCTTTAAATTAACAAAACTTGTAAACTGAAGACTGTCCAAATGCATTTCATCTGATCAGTGTAGATTTCATACTATTTATTAGAAAAATTCAGAATAACTAATCGAGCATTTTTAACAAGTGGTTTTCCAGCAACTGTTTGTACTATAACACCATCTCTAATATGCTAAAAAAAAAAAAAAAAAAAAAAAAAAAATAT
>VZRU01012378.1:0-16348 GCA_013398155.1 Pedionomus torquatus
CCCCTCCCGCCCGGCTCACCAATGCCGCGGGGAAGGAAGGCGCCCGCTTTCTCTTTGCTGGACGAAATACGGGTTTAAGTGCGTGGAAGACACGGGAAAGCCGCGATTCAGGCGCTTTTCCCTCGAGTGGCGTGGGTGTGCAGGCACGGACCCCGGAGGGGCGAAGCGCCCTGGCTCGGTAGGTGAGACCCCCTCCCGTGTGATAACCCGGCGCTGCTTTTACCCCCAACAATCAACGTAAAACTTTCAGGAGTGCGAGGCGAGTGGAGGCAGTTTGTTATCCCCGGCTGCTGGGCAGACACTCCTGTTGGCGATGCCCAGGGCTCCAGCGTGCTCCCGGCGGGGCAGGACGCAGGAATAAGCAGGTCGTATTCCTGCCTGTGTTCTGCCGGTGTCTCAAAGCAGCGGGCAGACAAAGCCACCGCTGTCGCCGCGGGGCTCTGGGGGCTGGCTGCGTGCCCCCACCCCCCGGTCAGTGTAGGCCAGGGGGTCTCTGCCTGCCCGCCGAGCGTTTGTGGGCAGTGGGATGAGCTCACACCGTCCCCATAGCCCCCATCTCTGCTGTGGAATAACCCCCATCCCCCAGGCAGGAGGGAGGACCGACCCCAGAAGCCGCACCAAGGACACGGTGACTGCAAAACGCCGTGTCAGCTCTGCAACCCGCCACACCGTCAGTGCCGCGGACGGGTCTGTCGCCACCTCCTCTTCTCAAATGAGTAAACCAGGCTCCAAACTCTGGCTTCCAGGCTGCCAATCCACGGGGAGGAGGCGGCCTCCAACCCCCTGGGCATCTCCTACTTCGGCTGCCCCGAGCAAGTAACCTGGCTGCTGGGGAGCAGCGCCAGCAGAGCTCTCCCTGATTTATACTCCCTCTCCCACTTCAAGCAGCTTCTGTGGAGTTCCTGTCCTACCCCCAAGGAAGGCGCTGGCTCCTGCCATGCTGAGATAAGCCGCTTGCCAGTGTGTCAGCGCTCTGGAGATAAGGAAACAGGAGGCGTAATTTGATTTGCGCTGATTAAGCTGCTGGTGGAGGTGAAATCTAACAAATAAAACACGCCACAGCGAGGACCAAAAGATTTTCTCCTCACTCATCGTTCAGGGGCAACAAAATTGAAAATATTTGTGTTTGTAAAACTTTCCAACCAAGAGATGTGGATCTCCTCTCTCCCTTTCCTTTTCCCTTTCCCTTCCCCTTTCCCTGCCTCTTCTCCTCTCCCTTCCCCTTCCTTTTCCTTTTTTCTTTCTATAACGGGGTATTTGGAAGGAAGAGCAGGGTAAGCAGGGCACTGAGCTGCCCCATCCTTTGGGGCTGTCCGTGTCACAGGAGGGTAGGGGGACTAGGAGCGATGGGAAGCTTGATGGGCTGGGTTACACTGTCCTTAGAGGATTATTTTAGTCCTCCAATGGAAAAATTAATTGCTGCTAATAAAAGTCATAATCCCTCAACAGTGCAGAGTAATACCCACCATTTTACCCAGCAAGAGAGGACAGACGTGGGGTGAAAGGGTTAAGCTGGGAAGTCTGTCTCCTCTGCAAGCACCCAGTGAACTGCATCCGAGCTTCAAAGGCACGGAAAGGAAGTTTGGGGCCTAAACTCCCATTGACAACAACTGGGGTCAAGCCTGAGACTGCCATGTGGGCTGCCGAAAACATCCCCCCGTGCTTCCAGATGTCCGTCTGCAAGGCGGGAAGGGTAATGCGGCCGTGCTGCACGGCATGTGCAGAGGGCGTGCTTGGGAGGCGCTCAGACATGTGGAACACATAAGAGTCTAAAAAACCAGATCACACCCATCAGAAAACATCCCTCTGTCCCCATGTCCCCTGTTGTCATTTATGACTAAACTTCGGCACGGCGCAGAAGGAATTTGAAACTCTTTTCCGAGCTGTTGGCAGCTGCTCTTCTTGGATGCTCTCCTCCTCATCCTCATTCCTCAAACTCTGCCAGACTGTCCCCTGTGCTCCGATCCTTTACCATTTTATCCTCTCTGCTACCAAACCTCACAGTGCTCAGTTCGTCAACTGCAGCTCCATTTCCCTTCGATGATTAACTCCAACTGTCCAAACACACGGGGCTCTGGGGGAGCTGTTCAGATGCCCAAACATAGGCGTCGAGTGCGATTTTCCATGCCCTGGGGTTCCCTGCCTGGCCCCTGGCTGCTGCCCCAGGAGGGAGGGCGCTTGACGAGGGACCAGTGCCGTATCCAGCCACACAGGAATGTCTTGGATCCCCAGCAGTGCCTAAAATGGCATTAGACACCTACGTTTCGTGCACCAGAGCAGCTCCCCAGATGGCTGCATTTTCATATTTAGTTTCTTTGTTTTTCTTGGCAGGGTGCAGAAGGAGGCAAATCCAGACTCTTGGGAGGGAGGGGGTGAAAGTGACCCTGCAACCTGAGTTATTTTCCATAGCCCTGCTCTCCAGAACATACATGTGCGTTTTACCATTGCTATAACTGCACTCCCTTTGCTCCCCAAATATTATTCTGAAGTCTCCCGCTCCTTTTGCCCACATTGATCTGAGAGGTCTCACCTTCCTATACATAGAATCATCGAATCATCCAGGCTGGAAGGGACCTCCAAAGGTCATCTAGTCCAACCTCCCTGCAGTCACAGGGACATCCCCAACTAGCCCAGGTTGCCCAGGGCCTCATTGAGCCTCACCTTGAATATCTCCAGGGAAGGGGCCTCAATCATCTCCCTGGGCAACCTGTTCCAGTGTTCCACCACCCTCAGAGTAAAGAATTTGTTTCTAATATCCAATCTAAAGCTGCTTTCCTCCAACTTAAATCCATTGCCCCTCATCCTATCACTGCATAGGACATAAGGAATCCAATCTGCAAAAATGTGAATACCCACAAGAAAGTACCTGCTTTCCTGTTGGCTGATCACAGCCCCTCAGGAGAAACAAAGCCTAAGGTCTCCCTTCAGCTGGACCTCCTAATGTAAGCAAGCTGTTCGCTTTATCAGTTGCCCAGCTTATGTATGGTTTCAATTTGATGTTGTTAATTCAGTGACAGATGCACACGGTGCCATTAGTAGGTCTTCTTAAATGGAGGCATAATTTTTACCCATCAAGATCCTTTTACCATGCTGATGCTTGCAACCTTCACTAGGGAATAAGAGCCACAGCAGGGAGTTGGTTGTAATTTCACCAGAGTCTTGCAGAAACACAGTGACAACAGACGCGTGCTGGTTTTGGGCCTAGTTTGAGTCAAAGCGTCCATACTCATGGCAGGTTTGCCTCTTCTTGCACCGAGGCCGGGTCTGGTTTTGGGTTATTTGGCTTATGATTGTCTTTGGTAGATTTGCAGGGCCAAATCCAACGTGCGCCCTTATGGGTGGGACAATTCATATTGGCTTTTTCTGGAATTATATTAGGGGCACGGTGACTTTTGCCAGACAAAAGGTACCTCACAGCAGTGAGGTTTGGGGACAGCCATCTCCCCAAACATGCTGGAAGTGAGGTTTTGGAGAAAGTCACTTGGTAATACTAGCTGAGAGCATGGCTCCCCTGCCCTTTAGTAGCTGCCTTCGCTCAGAGCCTGCAGACAAGGGACAATTAGTGGTACTTGTGGTGGGGTGAGTTTCTTTGATGTGATGCTTTGCCCGCTGGGATCTCTTCTGAGGTCAGCAGCCCATTTCGGATCATGCAGCACTGGACAGCTTTCAGATGGGAACAATTTTTGGTAGTGGTCATCATTACAGGCTGCACATGAGATCATTTAATCTTCAATAGATAATTAAGGAAGTCTCCCTGAGACTGGCTTTTGAGCACAGCTGCAAACTCACACGTGCTCGTAAAAGGGAAAGGGGTGACAAAAAGAGGAGAAAAGAATTACCTTTATTCCCTCCTTCTCTGGGAGTACCGTCCCCACCATGGGCTCCATTTCATTGTGCCAATAAGACTGGAACCAACACTATCACTTGAATTTGCAAGACTGCTTATCAACCCGCAAACATTCAAGGGAATAATTGTTCCCTATCGGACCATTTGTACTGTTTAAAATGCATTGGGGTGGGTGGGGAGGACGTGGTGGGGAAGCCAGCGCCAGAAATGGCTTTTCTGCAAAGCTGGAAGCTTAGAAGGGGAGCTGGGGGAGATATCCAAGCACTGCCCGGTGTTCTGTGGAGAATTCAGGTGCAAGCTACAGGAATTTTCTCATTGGAAACCCCTTCCAAGAGGCAGGCGAGCTTGCCAGGCACCAGATGTTTGTGACTAGTTATAAAGAGCTGCAGTCAAAGCCCTTCAGATGCAAGCTTCTTTTGTGAGCACACTTGTGGTTTGCTGGCTGCTCCCTAATTAAGTGGAGCCTGGAGGAGAGGAGGCCCAGGGATCTGCATCCGTTTCAGCCATGTGAGTCTGAAGAAGGATTTTACCATTTTTATTGACCGTGGGGCTGATGCTGTGGAGTTTGCACACAGCAGGAGGTAGGGTCAGCTTCAGAGCATTTAAAAAATGCCAGAGGCTTCTGATAATGAAGGGAAAGTGTTTTGTGAATGAAACACAGGGGAGCATTTCTGGCCTGGTCACTCATGTCCTGGGTGATCTGGACTTTGCTAAGATGTGGGTAGCTGAGTTAATTTATGGACCGTGCTCTGTCCCTTTGTGCTTGGGAAGCCTTGCTCAAATATCCAGAGGAGGGACCATGCCATACATTTGGGAAGCCCTGGCAGTAACGAGGCTGTTGCTGGCTCCTGTGTCACCCTACAGCTCAGTATCAGGACAGAAAGGGTTGCTGAAGGGCAGCAGCGCTGGTGGTTGGTGCACAGCGCTCTCTGGATTAGGGTACCTAGAGAAATGTGACCAAATAGTACTTTTTGAAATAATTCTCAGGCTTCTCTATCCTGGGGTTGAGGTTCTGGGTCCCTGATGCTGTCTTCTGCCTGCTGTGTCCAGAAGAGCTGGACTTGGCATTGAACTTGGCAATGCATCGTGGCTGGACAACACTGTGAGGACACAATATGAACCGTTTTACATTGGGTCCATTAAGAAGCAGATATAAATGCCCTGGTTATTTGGTGTCTCATTTCCCTTTCCTGTATGCATGTCTTCTCCTGAAGCACCTGAGATGGGGCACAGGCAGAATGGGATTACTCAGCAATGCTCATGCTATCAGGGGTTTCAGATGTCATGTTTCATGGCTGTTCAGAATCAAATCATTTGCAGAAGTCTACAGAAGATCTGTCTGCTGCTTGTGTGCTCTCTTTGATGACCTAAAGGGGTAACAGACTTTTCTCAGAGGTGCCCAGTGAAAGTATAAGGGGCAACAGAGGCAGGTTGCAAGGTTGCAACAAGGGAAATTCTAACGATATATAACAAAACCCCCAAACCAAAATAGTCAGTGAAGGTGGTCAAACACTAGGACCACGAATAACCTAATCAAACGTTGAAGTTAGCCCAGCTTTGAGCAGGAGATTGGACTAGAGAACTTTTGACCTGTGTTTTATTTTAAGTCTAAACATTTAATAAATCACCAACTGTAATTGCTGTTGGTCTTACTGACCTATATGGCATCTCCCAGTCCTTCAAGTCTTGCAGCTTCTTAGAAGATTAATGCCTTGTTAAATCATACTATGCAGAAGGAACAATCATCCCTCCAACTGCATGCCCTACCACCCAGAGTGGATGTTCTGAAAGGCTTCTAGGAAAGGCAGGGAAATAACATGGCACATTTCTAACTGCCCAAATGCAGCCCCTTCCCTCGCCTACATGATGGGCAAGAGCCAACCCTGGATGAGATCCTGATACTAAAACTGGTACTAAACAATGGAACTAAACAATGGCAGTATTTTCACACAGCTTGCATGAGTGCAGCTACAAACTCCCAAGTCTTTTGTTTTGCAGTTTAAAGACAAAACAAACACAGCAAAAAAATTCCTCCTTGGAAATGTAATTCCCTCCACTGAACAAACCAGCAAGCAAAATTCTAGGGGCTGAGTTATGCAGGAGGTCAGGGTGGAGGTTATAAGCGGCCCGTGTTTGGCCTTAAACTCTATGAAAATCACAGCTCCAGCAAAGTCAATGGCAGTTTTGTCCCAGTGATTTCAGTGGGGCCATGGTTTCCGGGCATGGATTTGTGTTCTGCCTCAAGCCAACCCTACTTCCATCAATCATACCTCTGTCAAACTAGTTAGAGTGAATGAGGAAAGATTTGGTCCGAGCAGAACAGCACCATCTCAGCTGAAACAAATGGACTCTTGTTTCAGGAGGAGATTTACCAAGAGATTTCCGAGGGCTGTCACCTGTAAATTAGTGCAACCCATTGCTGAGGGTACCTCCAGGTCATGAGATGGGGATGCTGCTGCATGTAACTTAGCCCTTCATCCTGCCACAGTTCCATTCATTCCTGTATTTCTATTAGCTTGGAGTATTTTCTTTTTCTTTCACTTCCAAACCCAAAAAATTAAAAGGTTTCCTGTGTGATTTGATGTGGGAAACAACCCCACCAATGATCTTCCCAGAGGCTTGCTGTCTTCCCTTCCCCCACAGAATGAGAGAGTGGCTTGGCTAAGAGGGACTTTCAGTGGTCTGTCAGCAATCCCAGCTCAGTATCTAATTACTTCTTCCCCTCAGGCTTTAGGACTCTTTTTTTTTGCCAAACAGACAAACAATTTCTCGTCCAATTTGAGATCCCTTTTGCTGTGTGCTGTTCTCATGGGACCACACCACCCCAACAAACATTTCTGGCTTGACCAAACAGATAGATCTACATAATCACTGCTCTGAATTCATTTCTATTATGGAGAGACAATTCCCTATTAAATTTCAAAGGGCTTAATTGGCGCAGAGAGACAGCAAAGCATCAGATCACAAAGGGAAGCACTGCTAGTTGGACAAAGCATTATTTGTCTACATAATGTAACTTGATATTTGTGGCTATAACTGTATACAGACTGAGATCAGATTTTGACTTTATATACCTCCAAATCCACCTTTGCTATACGTATGTATCTGGTAGATGCTGTTAGATACTGCATTACTGTCACAGTGCTCAGTGTGTCTAAATCAACAGGTCTACAGAGAGCTTTTTTCCCATGATTCTTGTAAGTTAAATTTTCTTCCTTTTATCCTATGCAAGTAAATCAAAGTAACTAGATCTATCTGCATTAAAAGTCCTTCTGACATAATATATTATGTATTAGATAAAGGATGCCCAGGCTATAGCCTATGAATCATTTGTGGCACCCTGGAATGATTTATGCCATCCACAAAGCATCCTTGCTACTCTCTTCCCTAAGGATCCTTTTGTCATCTCTAGTGGCATGATTAAAGTACATCTCTTGGAACCAAAATACAGGAACCGCTATCCTCACCCCACAACCGGCCATGCCATGACGATGCAGGTACATATTAGGTTGTGTGACTAAAACCACTCCTGCGATGCAGGGTATCAGCGTATGGGATGCCACAGCAGCAGCAATCCCGTATACATGGCAATGGGCTGCAATGCCTGACCTTCTGAGCCTCCTGCCCAGGACTGCCTCATATTCACAGCCACTGAATAGATGCCTTATATTCATAGCCAGTGAACAACTGGGCCCCTGCCTGGTTTCAGCTGGTGATAAAAATGCCCAGCCCTTTGGAGTAGAGTCCTAGTAAGCTAAGGGACAGCATTCGTGAAGGGTGGGGCATGCAGGGGGCCTGCCATCACTTCAGAGCCAAGCACAAATGCTAGAGGAGGTTTCAGTCTCTCTCCAGGTCTCCACCCTGACTCCAGGGCGTTGAGGTCTAATTTGTTTCACTTTGTGCTGTTGGAGCGATTTGTCTTTGCATCTTGTTGAAGTTCTTGCTGTGCGCTGCAGAATCATTTAAGACTTGGCTGCTGCTTTTATAGAGAATTACTCTTTAAGACCTGAATATGACAAAGCACTTAGAGCAAGGGAGTTTTACTTTGATGGGACTACTCCTATATTTAATAGTAGCCATGGGCTTGACTTGGCTGAGTCAGGGGATGGAATGTCATGCTGTAGCCTTTGTAAATGTAAACCCTGGGGACTGTATGCCTGATGGTATCACCACAGTACGTATACACTAAACCACCAAAATAGTGCTAGTTTCCTTATAAAACAGCAATGACTTAGACTACGTATTAGGATTTACAAGATTATAGTTGATCGATATACTTATTTACCTTGATAATGGAAACTAAGCCTGACTATTCTATGATTTTAAAAAGTTGCTTTGTTTAGACAATCTACTTAGTGGTCTGAGATCACCTCTGTTTGGGAGAGACACTGCAGCCAACTTTTACCAGCATAGATGAGAAAGGGAAAAAAATGGTGATGATAACCTGCATCTAACGGTTAATTCATCCTGATACAACCATGGCAAATTCCATGCTGCCAAACTCCTTTCGTCTTGTTCTGAGCTATGGAGCCCTTGTCTCACTCCGTAAGGTTACTGCATATGTTAATGGCAGTTTCTTTCTCTGGCTGCTGTGATTTATACAGCCTGTACCCATACCCAGGTCCTACAGCTGTGCCAGGGGGATACTGATTGCAGGCCAGATGGTGAATGGGAACTGATCGAGGTTAAAAGTGACCACTTTTTTTGGCTGGGTTAAGCTGAGCTCTGATCCCTTTTCTGGAGCAGTTTCCTTCCCGGCCACTCAATTATACCAGCGTGACTGAGGAAGGGGCCCAGGGGAGGAAATGAGCGGTGGTGGCAGGATTGAGAGGGGGGAGGAAGGTGGTGAAGGCCACTTTAGCTGGTACTGCTGCCAAAAAGAAATGTTGACTGAATGACAGCCTAGTGGTATGTCCGGCCAAATCCCGTGGATATCCTCAGTGTCAGGGACAAAGTCCTACTTTCCAGCTCAGTGTGCTCTGATCTGATTTATTCATCTCCCAGTGTTCTTGGCAGCTTTTTGGCACAGTGAAATGTGGTGGTAAGGCATGGGAGTAAGTGGGTACTGAAAGGTGAAGAGCCTGATGCTGGATGGTAGATATCCCAAATTGAGGGACAACAGCAAAAAAGGTTCTGGTGAGGCCATGGTCTCCTGTCTAACAGGGATGGAACAAGATATTTCAGCAGGGGAAGGTCTTAAACTATGGCTGCTCTTCAACAGCCACCGGTCTGGGTCTTACATTTTGATATGAAAGAAAATAGGGTGAGCAACCTCTCGCTATGAGAAGAAACAGTACAGTAAGGAACCTCGCTTTATATATGTCTCCCTCCTCCACTGCTCCACATTTCCAAACACTAAACCAAGACTGAATTACTGCACTATAAAATGAGTTGAACCCGCCATGACCTGAAGACTGGTTCAGTTTACAGCCAAGTCCATAATCCAAAAAGCATGAAGGATCAGAAACGGGAAAAGAAATAAAAGCGCTGAGCAGAAGGAGTCAGCAGGTAGTCCTAACAGTCAGCTAATCACGATGAATAATTTATTACAGCAATGCCATTGAGACTCCACTAGCTTTTAAACCAGTATTTCCTGAAAATGTTTTCTGCTCCTCTTGTGTCATTTGTCAATTTGAGATCCTTTATCCCTGCCTGCAATACAAATGTGTTTGCAAAGGTCTTAGGAAATGATGCCGTTCCAAGAAGAGCCCAATTAGACACAAGTTCAGTGCATTATCTCTGACCTCACTAGATTCTGGATGCTCTAGAGAAAGGCCAGTCCTTTCTGAATACACCCTATGGCTCCGTGGCATGCCAGCGAGAGGAGCGTTACACATGCTCCATACCTCTGACAACAGAAACCAACCTGCTGCCAAATCAAACACCCTCCTTGAGCTTGAGGGTTTATAACCCCTCCCAAGGTCCTTTTTGAAAACAACCAATTTGATGTTAAAAAGCTGAATGGAGGGTCACAATTTCAGTTGTATCTTCAGTTCTTCTAAGCTCTTGACCTCTGTTACATCAAGTGGCAAGGAGTTACGCAAAGTGAATTGGGCTGATTTGAATTTCCTGTTTCTTTTGTCTTTTTGACTGTCCCAATGTTCTATGATCAGTCAGGACAGAGGCTGATTTGTCAGCTTCCTCCTCCCCATCGTTCACTAGTTTCTGTACATTTCACATCAATCCCTACTTTATGTTTTTTTAAGTTACTGGTCTGTCATTCCTTCACCACAGGAAGCACAAGTTTAACCACTCCATCAATGCAATTACTGACTCGACAATGCTTCATTATGCCCTAAAGCAGAGAGGATCTCTATTTGTTCTGCAATAAAGCAGCTCTTAATTAGGCTATTGCTCCTCCTGTGTAAATATCTCATTTTGCCTCTGGAATCGGGAAAGTTCACTCTATCTCTTGCTTTTTGGAAAAGGCCAATTGACATTACAGACTAATCTTTCACTTTCTGGACACAATGTGCTGATTACTTTGCTCATGCTGTCGACAAACAGGTGATTTCTCTCTCATCAGACACTTAAAGCTACTGAGTTTATATGTACTTTGTACTGTGTGGTAGGATGGGTCCGGCTCAGCTCTTATTTTTGCAGGTTTAAATGGGAAGTCAATCCATTACTACTGTTTTGGATTCACAACAAAATGACAAATGAAATTCTTCCATAATGAGAGGTCATAGAGTGCAGTGGAGACATTATGACAAGGGACAGAGTATTTTCATAGCAGGCTTCATTTCATCTTGGAGAAAGAATAACGCTGGGAAGAAATGGCAGAAACTGATGCTTGGCTATGACAGGGAAAATCTTTGTCAAGCTACATTCCCAGCTGAATTTTGAGATGCCTCGCATTTTATCTTATTTCCAAAAGCCTTTATTCCCCTTGGGTTCAATTCAGTAAACCAGAGAATGCAAACACTAATAATGTTTATGAGTCTGGGAAAAAAGACTCACTTTAAGTTTGGCTACCACTAGCCTTCTGTGGAAGAAAAGGGAGTAACACTATATAGTGGTATTTCTTGCAAAGGAACCAAACATTACCAGACTCTCTGCTAAGGTAATTTTATTTTTGGTGGTAAGTTAACCATTTCTCCATTTACTGGCCATATGGAAGTCCTTTGGCTGACTTTGTTAATCATTCACTCTTCAGCTTGCAGTTAATTGTTTACTAACTGTTAAGCTGTGTGCACTGAAAGATGCCTTCGGGCTCTTAAATCAGTAGGAGTATCTCACTAGAACAACAGAGACATGCCTAGTGCTACTACAACTGCTTGAGGGTGCTGGTCTCACGGCTCCAGGCCACGCCACTTCTAGTTCATGTACAGGTCTCTGGGGCTGGAGTGGAGTTACATCCCTAACTTTCTGGTTAGAATGAACAAACACCACTAGCAGACAATATAGACACAAAGGGGGACTGTAGTGCCTTGCTCACTCTAATTGCTCTGCAAATTATGCAAGCAAAAACCAACCCTAGTGACCCCTTGTCTGAAAATGATGGTTGCAGTAACTACAGCCTTAGCACCTTGTGGAAGAGTGGTGCTGGCATGTCCTATCTGAAGACCTGGCTCCAAAGAATTTGCTTTTGGTTTATCACCACCATCATTGGGTGGTGCTGACCCGCGATGGGTAGAACCCAGTGACTCCTTTTTGATGCACTTTTTCAAGGCACACTGAGCTTTAAAGGGCTACTTCTCTTCGCAAGGAAGAGTTTGTAAAAGCTAAGCCTTAACTAACATAGAGGGAGATGGATTCTGCCTACACTGGATGCTGCCACTACAGAAATGACACTGGTTCTGCAAGCCACTACTGAACTTCCAGAATGTGTCAGCATATGGTTAGCAGGACAGCAGCTATCTTTTCAAACTTGATATTCCCTTCTTCTTGTTCAGCTGCACTGATGGATTTTGTGAAGTATACTGAAACTTTTGCATGTGTTTAATGCCTAAGAATGAATGTCTATCAGATCATCTAAGTGATATGGACTAGATCTGGGTTCGAACAAGGAACATTCAAGAGGAAGCCTTTGGCAGGGCTTGCTGGGTCTGTGAGCTCGCCCCTGAACATACAGGAGAAAAACAGAAAGGAGAACGGTAAGCCTCAGTGATGGCTTTGGGTAGCTTCAGGGCTTCCACGGATTTCAAGTATAGATGGGAGGGAACATAAAAATAGAAGCACAGAGTCACATTAGGCTCTACAGCCCAGCACAAGCTGTGTTCCAGTTTAATAACCCTGCATTCCCACCTGAACCACCTCTGACTAGGTGCCAGACACCCATCTCAGCTACATCCCCAGAAATGCTGCAGGACTTATGCCTGAGTGAGAATAGCGCAAGCAAGATCAAATTTTGGCCCTGCGTCAGCCTCAATTCTCCTTTCCAGACTCATCCAACTTGCTGACAAACCTGCTTAGCTTTCTAGAGACACATGGCTGGTTTACTCCAGCAATTTAACAGAAACATGGTTTTGACTGACTGCTAATGGGATCGCCTGAGATAGGCTCAGCTGCTTAGTGTGGGTTACAGTTTTACTTACAAACACAATAAGCATGGAAATCTATCTAGGATGACATAATAGGAAAACATTACACTCTCTCTTATACGACAAGCAAGGTTTTTATATGCATTTAATATAAATGTCTTGGTTTTCAGCTGGTTTCTTGCTACAATTTTCTGCTTGTGTTTCTTCCAGGGAGATTTATTTTTCCATTGTAATTTTTCAATTTCTCTCTGGCATTGGCAATGTGCAGGAACAAAATAATAAAGATGAGAAAAGACATAATCTCTTTCCCCCTCCCTGCCTCTAATTTTACCTTGCAGGAAGTTCAGTAAGGTTTACCTCTCCCCTTTGTACAGCAAAGACTTGAACCAGCCCATGCTGGTATAGTGAAATTAATCAGATACTATGGTAAGCTCCCAGATACCAGGGTTATCAAGTGCAATTTCACAATCTAATTAGCAGAGGATTAAACATTGCACCTCATTGAGGGAGCTGCCAGAGGGGTTTTACCACCTGTGTAGGGTAAGAAGTCTTTTTACTTGATCTACAGAGAGTAAAGCATATGATGGAGAAATAATGAAGCCTCAGCCACTCTATCCAAATCCTGTCCCTGATTTAGGCTGCGCATTTTGGAATAGACCTGCCAACAGATGGGAGTTGCAAGCATCATGTAACAGAGAAATGCTCATCTAGGCTGTCTTTTCAACTCTGTGGTCTCTGGATTGTGGCAATGGACAAATTCTAGCCCGGAAATTCCTGCTCTCCCTTCCCACCCAACCTTCCCTCTCAGATTTATGACCAGTTCTGCTAAGCCACAAAAGTCCTCAGTGGTTTATTCATAAGGTGGCCCCATTGTTTTGGGTCTCCTGGATTTTGTACATAATGTGCTGAGAGGAAAAAAAAAAGTAATTCCCAATAAAGAGAAAACTGGCAGCCTATTTTTTAGGGCTACACATGCAGAAAAATTGTAGGCTATGCCTACAGTCCCTGATTCTAGGGAGAGCTAGAGGAAGGTGAGTGAGGACACAGAAAGACTGGCCAAGATGTTGTCAAGCTCTAAAACTAATGCTACAGACCAGATCACCCTGAGTAGCTGAGAAGAAAAGAAAGTGGAGGAGTTAAGAAAGGAGGCTTGACTCTTCCAGTAGAAACAGCTGTCTCCTCTCATGCAGTCAAAGCACCTGATCTCTTTTTTTTCTTTCTTCTGATGCTCTTCACCGACACTCTTATCCCATCTGGGTTAATCAAAATTGCTATAGGTTGTGAGTGGCTGAGTCCTTCTCGTGGCAGGACACTGTTTTCCTCCAGAGAAATTTTCTGTCACTATGACTGACTTCTGAAGGCTTGTTTTAAGGACATGTCTTCCCTGGGGGGTTGGCACCAATGGAGGTATGTGGGTGCAAACACCTAGCCTAGGCATGTTTTAAACTATCACGTGTGAGTGTGGTGTGCCCTGCAGGTAATGATCGATCCCAAACAGATACATCTTGTAGAGCACAGATGCTCTGTGGAAACTCCCTTACTCCCCTCATCCTTTTCTTCAATGAATAGAAAGGCCCATTAATAGCCTTCAGTGTATAAAAGGCTAATCGATGCACCTATTATCTCCTGCTGCCTCCTTAGCAGTTCTGTTTTCTACCAAAACCTTGATTGTAGTTTATTTTAATAGAAAATGCTATCTGTGAGCACTAGGCAATGTCCAACTTGAATGTGATCAGAGGAGGGGAAAGAAAGGAAGGGAGAACCTTGGCACAAAGACAAACGAGAAATGCAGTAATTAATTCAGTGTGGAACCATTTGCATCCATTGAAGAGGTGCCTAGTTGCTTCAAATCATCCAGCTCTGCAGCGTTCAAGCAAACCTGAAAACTTGCCTCCTGATGTCTCCATGGGCTTGCAGTATAACAAATACTGTTGCTAATAGACTGTGCCTGCCCACCTGCAGGGCATGTGCTCGGAGATGAGCTTTTTTCCATTGGATGGCATCCTAGGCAGGAAAATCAGAACACATGGGTCCGCCTAGCAGGGTGAGCTCAGGGGATCAGAACCTTCCTCTTCCCAAATGAACAGGATATTCCTTAGGCAGATTTCTCAAGGGCAATTTGGAAGAACTGAGACAAATCCCGATTTTCAGATAAGCTGAAATCCTCACTAAAAATAGTAAGAAAGAGAGCAGTATGGCTAGTCCTAACTGACCAAGGTCTAGTGATCAGATCTATGCATACCATGCCTTGATTTGTGAACCGTTTCAAAGTGAAGTCCATCAACAAATCAGAAACTGGGCAGAAAGTTTTTAATGCCTTTTTTTTAGGCACGTGATGAAAGTTTTCTCTTCTTGTTAGCTCGACATTAACTCTTCAGTTAGTAAAACTGTTGCTCATCAAATATAATGCAGCACCTGGGAAAATCATGCAATTTTTTCTGTTTGTGATAAATGGAAGAAGCTTTCCTGTCCTTTCTTCCCTCTCTCTCTTGGATCATTTATGGCTTGACAATACACAATCAAGGGTTGGTTGACCACCCTCAGTCCTGCCACAGCCAGTGGGAATGGAAGGTCTCCAGGACCTGAGAGGTTCAGTCCTTCAGTTCCCGTTCATGTCTTATGAACCATGCAAAAGAGAAGCCTTAGTTGCAAATTAAGTGATGTTTATTTCCTCCCTGTACCACAATATTTAATACAGTAAGAGCTACTTTTGTCCATTAATTAATTCTTTGCAGACATTCATACAAGTGTGGGAGAAACAACAGCCTTCAAAATCACAGGAATCAATGCCAGTATTTGGCATATGCCAAATCACACGCTCAAATCAAGCTATAACACGAGTGGCAAGCCCAGACGTTGATAGAAAAGTAAACACTTACCTTTCTTGGTTTCACTTTGTCATGGTAGTCATATTGAAAAATGCCTTTGTAGCTAAGTCCTAACCACCACGGAATTCCCTGCTTGTCCTGGAAGAAAATAAAGAGGGAGTTATCTTAAATAGGATGGGGAAATACTGGAGATTTCCAAAGTTGTTATTCAAAGCAAAGATTTGTTTCTAAGCAAAGTCTTTGAATGTCCTGGGTGCTGTTAAATTTACCCCTGCTGAATTTCCCCAAGTCACAAAGCCACATGGTGTTTAGGACAGACCTGTTCCACTTTTAGCTATAACATATAAACCCATTTAAAACGCATTACCTGTGGTCAGGTTACTCAGAATGTTGCCAGGTGAGATGAGGAGATTTGACATGGGTCCCTTGTGCAGCAGTGCATCCTCTTTCTCTTCCCTGCAAATTACTCAGACTGAACTCTCAGATATTGGAGAGGAAGGAAAGTGAATCACCCAGCTGACTTGAATTATGTGGAAGGATTTTAGCATTAATCTTGAAAATGCAGCAGTAATGGGATCTGAGAGCTACCAAGTGATAAGGTCTGACAGGCTCGGACCCAACTGCTTTGTGTCTGAGTGTGCAATAAAATGGCCTTATGGAGTAATGGCTGATATCTGATACCAGCCTCTTTGCAATTTACTGAACTGGAGTCCTCAATGAAATTACATCTGTTCTCTTAATGCAATAGAGAACTGCAGGGTAGAATGCAGGAAAACCAAAACCCCCACATCAGACAGAAGCAAAACCTATTACGTGCAATATCTGCTGCCTCATAGCTGATCCCTGGTATTTATTGATCCTGGAGAGTTCACTGCAATAGCTCTCAAGTGTTTGCAGGATTGAACACCCAGCCCAGTCAACCAGATTTCTTTTGGTCTAGAGTAATCCAAGAGATCTGAATGCAAAGGGCGTTGGAGGGATCCTGCTTTCTGGCAAAGGGTGAGGGTAATGCTTTTCACAATCTCCCTGAGGCAAGCACTGTCCGATATTTGTGGCTTTATGGTACACAACAGTACAGATGTATGAAAAAGCATATGATCTATGCAGAGAGATAATGATGAAACACTTCAAAACTTCAGGGGTGATAAATGAGGGAATGTGCTCTGGGGAGCATGGATCTAGCTTTCTTT
>VZRU01012378.1:16358-41582 GCA_013398155.1 Pedionomus torquatus
TTTAGACAAAAGAAATGAGGGATTTCATGAATACCTGAATGAAATCCATATACATATAAGCGGAGAACTGTTTGGGGAGGGGGATGTGTTATGTCTAAAGTATGGGACAATGATTTGGCATTAAAAAGATGTACTACATCTGTATCTATCTACCTATATCTCAAGCAAAGGGAGCTGCAGTCTGCAGGTCCTGGCTGGCCCTTTTCTGTCGGCTGGGAAAAGTGTGAGCTCCTGGAACTACAAAAAGGAGGGAGCATTGAGTTTGGCAGTGATGTGGCTGCCTTGTCCTTTTGGTGCAGGTTTGCTGGCATCGCCAAAGCTCACTGCTGCTCATAGGCTGAATGTTTCTGGCACAATAGGACTTCAAGAGTTTTATCTCCAAGAACAGGATTTTCCTCTTTGGAGCTGTATTTACCAAACATTCACTACACAGTTGAAATAAGTTTATCCTATCACAGGAAGTGAAACGCGACTTTAGTAGCAGTGTATTGTGTTCTGAAAGCAGGATGGTTATTTGTACCTCTCTCCCTCTCCAACAACAGTTTAATTTAATAAATGACCTTTTTTGTAGCACGTACCTTTACTGCGTAATAATGCACTCCATATGTTGGGAGGGATTCTACAATGCTCATGTAACTGCAAAACAACACATAAGAGAATAACACGTCTGAGAAGCTGAGAGGATGATCTGGGAAAAATGCTTAAATAAATAACTAAGTACATACATACTTAAAAAGCATTAGATGAGATGGGTGACATAGTTACATATTGTATTTACAGTCCACTACAAGCATTTCCTGATAAAATAAAGGTCACAATAAGTCACTGATATTTCACTTACTTCACAATTGCTTGACCTCTTGTCTGACCATTTAGTTTCTTGTAATGTTCAATGACTCGATCCTCACTGGAAAGAAAGAAATGAGATATTTTACATATTGGCAGTATCATGACTAAGCATCTTGCCAAAAGGTAAAGAGATAATTCTGTTAACACAGCTTTCAACTAAGGGAATCAAAAGATGCCAAGGAAAAGTGTTAGATGAGAGGATTTGATACAGCCCAGGGTAAACAAGGGAGGCTCACAGACTGACAATAAAAATGGTTTTCTAGGAGTTTGCTTTCTGGAAGAAACTTCTTAACTCACAAACACGGTATCTATGTGTACAGACTTTTTTCCTCTCTGCTTTACTTTCCTTATCTACAAACAGTGCTAAACGATACCACATTTTGTGGCAAACAATTGTGTGTTGGAGCTGTTCAAGATCTGCTTTGCCCTAGCTACTGCAACTTCTTTCCAAACCCACCAAGTTCTCTAAAAGCTAGCAAAACTTTTCAGAAATTAGTGGTCAGTAATAGCAGTAAGTCTCACCGGTTGCTCCTCATTGCAACAGCACAAAACCATGTAGAGGAGCACTAGTGTAAGCACCCTGGAGAAACTTTCCTCAGCAAGGAGTTAGTGTACACAGAGGCAATGTCTATAACAGCAGGTTAAACAGTGCAGGGAATGTTTCCAAGGCACTCAAACTAAGCTCCTTTTACTGTTAAAGTACTGATGTCTGGTACCTAAGAGGGGCCTACAGGAGAGATGGGAGGGACTCTTTATTGAGCGATAGGATGAGGGGTAATGGTTTTAAATCTAAAGAGGGGAAATTTAGCTTGGACATAAGGAAGAAATTCTTTCCTGTGGAGGTGGTGAGACACTGGAACAGGTTGCCCAGAGCAGCTGTGGATGCCCCATCCCTGGAGGTGTTCAAGGCCAGGCTGGATGGGGCTTTGAGCAGCCTGGTCTGGTGGGAGATGTCCCTGCCCATGGCAGGGGGGGTTGGAACTCAATGATCTGTAAGGTCCCTTCCAACTCAACCATTTTATGATTCTATGTGCCTTTGCATACTTTGGAGTTAGTATAACTCACACTCCCCCAGCAACTCCTGGCTGTGCACTGTGAATAAGCATTGGCCAGGGCCCATTCCCAACACTGCTTTGGAGACTAGGACAGTTTTACGGTGCAGATGGGTGCTATTACACACCAGTGGCTCTCTGTGTCAGAGAACAGTTATAGGCATGTTTGATAAAGGCATAATGAGACATTCACCTATACGTGGTAGAGATGTAGCATCCAAAAGCAGATCAGCAATGACCAAAATGACAGACTGAGAGACATTGGCAGGTTCACTTTTAAAGACTCATTCCTTGTTCTCCAGTGAATGGGTAGTGGGAGAGCACAGAACCAGAGCTATCTGATGCATACAATCAGCTGTGCTAGTGAGGTCCAAGCATGGCAAACTATAAACTAATGACCTTTTGAAGTTTCACAGTGGTCTCCTTTGCTTTCAATAGCATTCCTCTCAACCTACGGCAATGCAAATCATCACAGCCTCCAAGCCTGCTACTTTCAGATCGGTCTGATTTTGGCTTTTCTATAACTTCTAACAACGTAATGCCCACAGGACCAGCTCTGTTACATTGGCGTAACAGAATAATCAAGTCCTCAGGTTTAAACCCAATCTCTTGCTTTTTATGTTGCCACACCAAGGATAAGGAATCTGTTGAGTCCCCTCAAGATACTGTACAGACCTTGCAAGTCCAAGAGGAAAGAAACCTGAATTACGTTTCTGCCACACTTGTTCCCTCCCCACCTGGCACTGCATAAACTTCCAGTGATACCAAGTGTCTGTCTAATACCATCATGCTGCAGGCAGGTTAGGTCCACATGAAGTGACATTCCTTATTCCCTGCATTTCCTAGGGGCCCCTCATGGAGCCTTTAAAGGCAGTGACCTGTTTGTCCACCATGTGGTAATCCTTCCCCAGGCAGACCTGAAACGATTTTTATTGCTAGACTCTGAAGGAGCACAGTAGTGTGGGACGGTCTGGTAGATGACCTCACTGCAGCTGCTCAGAGATGCCCACAGGGATTTTGGTGGAAAACTGCAAAGCGTTTCACTAGCCCAGCTAATATGACTGTGTCTTCTCATTACTGCCTTCCCCATACATATCCCTGTGCCAGAGAGATCTGTGTGGAGCCAGAATCTCTTTTAGAAGGAAGTCTTCCTACCCTTGCTGGGCACAGCCTTCATGATGCCCTCAGGGATATCACAGGGATAGGGCACACAGAACCATCTGTCACATCATACACAGGATGTTCTGTGACATCATAAGGAGGACAGACGGCACTGTGACATGCCAAACAAGGTACGCTGTGCACAGATGGAGCGTGGGGCCTGACACAGGGTAGCTGAGGAACAGGGCATCCCTGATAATGCAGGAAGGAAGGGAGAGGACCAGAAATGCCAGTGTAGACAGCACAGAGAAATTCAAAGTAGATGGTCTGTTGGATTGTCAGCTGGACCAGCTGTTTCTTCCACAAGCATGTAATTGTCTGAGAGTAACTGCTTTCCTTATTCACTCCCCAGGTGACTTCTCCCAGAAGTCACTTGCAAAAATAAAAGGAGTCTTACTGGGGCAAGGTGAAATGATGTTCCACCAGCACACCAGAACAGGTAAAGGGTGCTGATTGAGTCAGTGACAAATTACACAGGTAAAGGAATATCTCCCATCAAATCCCTCAGAATAATATTAATGCTTAGAAAATGAACTACAAGCTATAAATTCAACAGCTATGAAACCATATTCAGCCCAGCAATCCAAGCAAGTACCACAGATGTTATGGGCGTGCACATGAAGGCAGAGCCTGGGTCTCCTGCCATGATTATCATAAATAGGATTACTTTTGGAGCAATAACTGAATTACATGAGTGTTCAGTACTGGAAGACCTCCAAAAAACATCATTCTTAATAAAAAAGATAGACAGAGAGGGCTTACAGCTCTTTGAAATTACCTCTTAAAACCACGATTACATGTGGAGGCAATTCCTCTCTGTCTCAGACAGGAAGAAACCAGGAGTGACTTCTCAGAAAACAATGGAGTGGACCAGTGGAAAACGGTCTTAGCTTTGGTTTCCACTCTGTGTAGTTTATTTCTCAGATCAAGCTCTCATATTGATGCCATTCGAGGAAAGGATAGATGTAACTACACAATGATTACCTAATGTGATTCCACATGCACTCTGCTTTCTTACAAATGATGACTATAAAATAATGGCTACGTTTCCAGACCATACTCCTGGGGTAAGGGAAGCCAATTGATGGCTCATTTCCTTCAAAAGGACAGATTACATGTCAGAGACCCTTCCTGAACAGTGGGACGAATAAAGTTATGTTCTCAACCCATACTAAAAGATGTGGGATAGTCCAGGCTCTGTCCAGTTCTCCTTAACAAATGCAGGCAACACTCTCTCCACCTCCATTGCCTTGTTAGGATACTGATATTTCTTTCCCTTGCATAATGTCTTGAGGTCTACACATGCTAAGTGCCAGATAAGTAATATCTTTGTTTCTGCTTTTGGACAAAAATAAATAAAGCCTGAATTATCAATCAAGTCATGAATATTTAAGAGTGAGATTTGCTGCCTTTCACTTTTCTACAGCACTGAGCTAGTCACACTTTGGGGAAAGAAACAGATACTCCACATCACAAATCATTTTGACAGCAAAGGGAGCTGAGGGCATCTAGCTCAGATGGAGAGGTCTACACTGAAGAAATGTTCATGATCACGTGCATCCTACCCCAGCTGCCTGACAGTCACTCCTCTAACAGTTCTTTGAACTTCCTTTTCATTCCCTGAATGATCAAGAAGGATCATCCAGCAGAGAGGTCACTTTCTGCCTCCAGCTCTGGGACAGAGGGGTAAGCCCAGCATGTGCCAGGGAAAACAAGGAAAATCATTCATGGGTCAGAAGGAACATTAGCAGAGCTTATGAACATTCTCCCTTATCATTTCAGCTGTTCATCCCTGAGCGGCTGCCATGCTGCTATTGACAGCTGGGAGAGTGCTGGGACACTGCCTGAACCACCAGCTGACATCTCCTCTCCCCCTGCTCTGTCTCGTTTCTGTGTCAGTGACACAGAAACTCATTCATAAGGCAGGGCTGACAGAGGATCCTTAACTAATGTGGCGACACAGAGGCTGCTGAAGCGCTACTGTTTCTTTGCCAGCTCTTAAAACATTCCCCTCAAAGCTGCAAAAATCAATACATGGATGATATCCTGCAGCAGACAACTCTGATATTAGAACTATCAAGAAATCCCTCCTGTCCTGGCAGCTTATGGAAGAACTGGCCAGCAGACAACTTGCAAGCAAATGGAAGGCCAGAGTTTCTCATCAGCAGATCCAGATTTTCAAAGGTAATTGCTTCTCCCCTCTCTTCCCAGCACACTGAACTGTTTTAAATATCTGTGCACTCATTGCTGTGCCTTACTGTTGTTCTCACTCTTTTCCATCTTGATTATATTCTTGAACATACTAACGTCTTTATATGCAGTCATATGCAGTCACTGAAGCCAGCAGGGCATCTCTTGGGCCGAAGGGACCAAGAGCAGGACCAGAGCCTCAGGTCTGTGCTATATTAGAGAAACTAAATAGTAATTTTCAGCTGGATTTTCGGGTAGTGCTGATGCTTTAGGTTGCTAGAAACAAGCTTGCATTCAAATCCTGGTGGAACCTGGGAGAACTCTATCTTCTTGTCTGTTGAAAATCCCATTCTAGCACCCACTTCGTACTGGTGCACCTCTTCCTCGCATTCTTACTGGCAACCCAGTACTGGGCTGCATTGCTAGGGAGGATCTGAAATGAGATAAAATGCAATGACAGTGGCTGGAAAGGAGTGCTGTGAACTAACACAGGTTCTCTCCCATCTCAGTAAATACTGAGTAAACACTCAGTTGTTTCCTTGCATGGGCAAGAAAAGTCAAAACACAGGGCCCCAGTTCCTAGTCTGTGTGGGAGGATCAGAAGCTCAGGTTTTCATTTAAAAGACAAAAGAAACCCCAAACTCCTTTTGCTTCACCAGTGACCAGTGAGGCTATGAGATGTTTGAGAATAAGATGTGAAACTGACTCTTCTTAATCTGTATAGAGCTAGAAACAAAAACTTGATGATATAAAAACTACAACCTTCATCTTTGTTGTGATGTCTACAAACTTTGAAGAAGATGTTACAGGGCAGGGAAAGGCCTGCAGCAAGGCTATGGAACCAGGAGACTCCATGAAGGTAGGAGACAGAGGCACCGAACTGTGCTGATTCAGCCCTTGCTTCATCTAAGAATCCAGGATTTGTCCCACTGGTCATACTACATTTGCTAGAAGCAATAAATGATGTTTTTTTCATGGGGCGTGATGGAACTGATATATTATTTCCTACAGATGTAACGTAGTGTCTTGCTGAAGGTATCCTAGTATTTACTTGATTATTTTATCCCCTTTTAGTCCATTTCACTCTATAGAAAGGTTCTTTTGTTTGTTTTAAACTAACTAGAGCAATTGCCCATCTCATGCTTAATGTTTTGAATGTTTCTTTCCAGAGCTGGAAATTCATTTGTTACTGCTTTGTGCTAAGGCTGAAGAACTGAAGCATAAAACTGGCTGCACACAGAAAAGAGCAGGATGAAATTTGTATCCAGTATGCAATCTGCACGACATGCAGAAGTGTCAGAAAACACAGCTTTAAAAATCTGCCCTCTTAAATCACTGAAGTTTGATATGTACTTCAGAGGCTTTTCAGCTGATTCATCAGCAGCCTCTTCTTGAGACCATTCAGCATTACAGAGGGTGTTTATGAAAGAGCCATCATTAGAAATTAATGAATTACTGATGTATAAGAGGTCTCTGAGACCTGGTCACTCAAGTGAAATCACAAGGGAGTCACAGGACTGTAACCACTGGTTTTATTACCCCATTGGAAACCACCAGCTTCCCAACCTGCGACCTGTTCTCAGTCACATGAGAACCTTCACAAAATTACGTACAGATGTAAGAAGCACTGTGCCTTGTGTCCAACTGTAAATACTCATGTTCTGAGCCATAAGGCTTTTACATGCCTCTTCTTGCTTCAGGTGACTGAACATAGCCCAAACCCAAGGAAAGTGTCTTAGGGACAAAGGCTGTCCCAGACTTCACTGATATTTCCCAGCAGAAGTTCTTAGCACAGACATGTTGACTAACACAGTGGGGACAGACAGATCCTTCTGGGGAGATGGGGCCTGGGAGGCAGCCTGGGTTGTTAGTGCTTTCCTGTGTACGGATACCACCACAGGCAACTGAAGCAAAGGCTGTGTGGGCTCTTTAATAAGACCTCAGTCCATGCTGCTGCTGAAGGGTCAGATTTGTCTTCCCTGACCATGGCTACACTCCTCTTGAGGTGGCTTTTAGCTTGATCAAGAAGTTTGTCAGTCAGACTAGGACATCAACCTGGCTGGAAAAGCACTTTTTGAAAAAAAAAATGTGTAGATTAATTTGTGCAAAAAGGAAGGAGATGCTCCAAACAGGGAGACCATTCTGCTTACAGTGAAACAACAGCCTACATTAATTAAATTTTCACAAATATTTGGTCTTAATTTTAGACAGAAACACCAGGAGACTCTGATGATCCACAGTTTTTGTATGAGTAACCTCAGCCTGGGACTCTGAGTCACTCCTGATGTTCTCAGAAAGCATTTAGGAGACCTCACAGACTATCTTATCTACAGCTTGACACAAGGTACAGCTAATTCTGGTATTGTAGCCATGCTAGGAAAAGTGGATGACCTTTCAGGCAACAGGAAGAATTGAGATCAGAAACTACCAACTGATTTGTCTCACCGTGCCATCCTCAGATTACCAAGATGCCAAAATTAAAAGAGTAGCAGATAAAGAAGTTCACTCCAACCCCCAGGCTTATAGCCTAATGCTTTAAAGACAAACATGAAAGGGGAACAAAAAGAAAATCAGGTGAAAGCATCTCCCCATTAATGAGCAGTCTTTCCCCAAATCCTTTTTTATTTGCACAGATAAAAGGGATAGGCAGGGTGGCATAAAGAATCTATGTGTGGGGCATACAAAACCTAATTGCAATCCTGCTCCTATCCTAGATTTAATTTTCAGTGCAATGAAGATGCAATAAAGAGATCTCACAAGTCTCCACCACCAAACATCACCTAGCTTGTATAAAAGATGAAATATATCCCTTTTAGTTCAGCTATGCCATACAGAGAGGACTTGCAATATGAAGCTCAAATCACTCAAAAATAACACAGAGCAGCACGAAACATAAAACTTCAAACTGGGAAAACTCTGCACAGATGCAAAGTGCTGGGAAAGGAAATGGCACATTAGGCGTCTTCATTTCATCAGGACTGTTGCACATTTACAGTTTCTGGCCAGATATTGCTGCAGCGTTTGGCAGACAAGGGAAACAAGGCCCAGGGTGGTAGCTCTGCTTATGTTAAATCATGCAATGAGTTGTTGGCAGACCCAGAGCTAGAAGGCAGGAATTCCTGCATCCCAGTTCTGCTCTCAGATTACTTATTGCCAAAGCCAGGTCCTGCATAAGACACTGCAAAGCTGCTCAGCAGAATGTTACATTACCAGTAAGCCAGGGAAGGATGCTCCTTCAGCGCTGGTGTTGGAAGGGCGGGCAGCTTCTTTAATTCATTCCTTACAACTTCATTGCTGAAAGAGAGTTCAAAAGGAGGATCAGGCTACAAGAAAACAACCACAATATTTGATACGACCTGACCTATCTGGCAGGCTGCTACGGCTCTACATCTGTTCCTCCTTAACAAAAGGCACTGGGGTTTCCTTTTTCTTCTCTCTTTATTTGTTTTATGGCAGCCCAGTTAACTTTTCCCTCTATTATCAAAATTGGAGAGAAGCTCTCCCAGATGGTTATGTTGAAGCACTTCCTACCAGTGACTGGACACAAAAGCCACCATGTCACATTCCATTGAGCAGGGTCCCACGGACATGTTCAGGGAAGAACAACAAGGGGAAGAGAAGAAAAATCAATGCTTTCAGCTGCAATAAAGAATCTTTATTTAATGTCTTATAACCTGCTGCAAAAAGTAATGATTTGCTTTCTTAGCATCACAGGTCATTCTTAGCCACTTGCCCCAGTGACCTGGCCTTTGCACAACATCTTCACTGATAAGACTCCAGCTTGAATTTATGTCCTGCTACACAAAACCCTCCCTGGGCCCAGGCCCAGCCACTTGGCTAGCATTCTTCTCCCTGCAACCTCTAGTGGCCACACTGGCCAGCTGGTGCAGCTCCATTGCACACCGCAGAACAAGGAGAGCTCATGAAACAGGAGACAGATTATTGCACATGAAATGATACCATGGGATTTTCTCCTACAAACTCAAAATACCTCCCTTCCCACTTTTAAACACACAAGGGATTGTGTGCACATAAAAAAAAATAATCCCTCAGAGGCTTGGGAAGAAAGACAATATTGCTGTTACTTCTGAAATTGTAGAAATACACAGCCGAGAGGGTCAAACAGGGCACTGAGAGGTACCAAAGAACTGATGTTCATTAGCTTACTTCTAAATAGCATGAGGTTTTTTGCCTTCTTGTACCCTGCCCTTTATCTTGCCAAAAAGTGTGTCAGTCCTGGAGTTGTGGAGAGAGATCCTTCTTCCAGAGTTCCAGATTTCCCAGCCCACTGGCTTCTCCTGTAAGCCAGCAGGGCCATTAACCAGGCAGACAAGTTAGTCTTGGCACCCTTAGCTGCAGACCAGCCATCATAACATCTGCTAAAGGCCCAAGGAGCCCTTGGACCTGCCAGGTCACCCTGAGTTTTGTTCTTGTCTCTGGGACAGTCTGTGTAGTGGCTTGTAGAGACAAGATACTGCTTTAGATATTGCAAAAATCTTCCCACAGCACTCCTCTGTTTTCACATCCCAGCTCTGCCTAAGACCTAGGTAGGTTTGTCTTAATTGGAGTTTGCAGGTTAATTGCTAGGTTGAGCATAGGGTAAACCACTAACATAAATCCTGGAGCAGGCATTTTGGGTATGTTTACAGGCATTTATTATCATGGTAGTTCCCTGTCAATCAATTAAGTAGTTTTAAAACAGGACCACAACTTCTAGTCAAGACAAATCCATAAAAGAGATGCCCAAGTCTCAATTAGGTTCAAATTTTGCCGACTGAAGATTTGTAGAACAGCACTTACAAGAAAGGACTAAGGCAACCACTTCCATGCATGAGAAAACCACACAGTAGCACCTCATTTGCCAAGTCAAATAACTTCTAACAAACAGTGTTTGAACACCCACTCCTGCCTAAATCTCCTGGGCATTTGACCATCAGATAGATCGTTCTTTATGAGCTCAAATGCTCAAAACCAATTCAGATGTTCCCTTCCATAGCAAGTAAATATCTGCACAAGCCTGAACAAGAAACTTCTCTGTTCCACATTATCTGCTGATCTGGCCACTCTGCTCTGTGACTGACAGCCTAGAAAACAAGCTGTTGCTGTTTACAGAGTTTACTGGGTCTGCCCAGAGACGTCTCCTCCACAGCACGTGCATACTCAGCTCTTACAGAGTTTTTTGAAAGAAACTGGGGGGGAAAAAAATTCAAAAGGAACCCAGAGCATGTCATGACCTTAAGTGAAAATTTTTTGAGCCTGGGTGCTCATAGAAGGAAGTTGAGAAATTTCCAAAAACTTTCTGGGAAGACAGGGAGTAATTTCCAAACAGGAAGTTTCTGAGCCCAGAAAACCATCAAATAGGGCAAGATTACTGGTGGCTAACTATCTTTGAGAGTCTGGGAAAAAGCCTGAATCAGTAATGGTTCCCATAAAAGAAAGGGCTAACGCCAGTCAGCTCTGTTTTTCCTATCAGTGAGGGGCAAAGCTTGCTTGCACTGTGGTAAAAAGTCTTAAGAATCAAAGAAAAAGACATCTTCGTGATGTTGTTGGATGGGATTAGCATTTCTGCTCAGTACCTAGAAAATACCATATAGGTAGTGCCTCACAACTTCAAAGCATCAAATGTATTTCATGTAAGCATTTCCAGGAACAAAATGGTATTTAATTCCATGGTCCATATACTCCCTAAGTCTTCTGGGAAGACTTGTCTCAATACAAATGAATTTAGACTCCCAAAAGGATGTCAAATCAACCAAAGGGAAAAAAAATAATAAATTACTTGGGTTGCATTTGAGAGAGTGGCCATGAGGTCACTTTCCTCTTGGCTCCTTTGAAAACACCCAACCCCTTAATTTTTAAAATGTTTCCAGCAGGATCACAAGTGGTTTTGTACTTACTGCCTTTCCTAGTGAAATATCTCAGTGTGTTTATTTTAATACTGTATTTAGAAAGTGTTTGTTTAATCCAGTCACTTGTGCTGCATTTATGTTATATTTGAAAGTGTCCAACTTGTAGGATTGTTATTCATGGAAGGGTGCTTTAGATACAGATTTATTAATATACAGGTGAAGGGCTCCAAATACACTTTCTCCGTGTCCTCCAGACCACTTTATTCCTGCACTACGGTGGAAATTATAATATTTAAGAGACTGAATAACAGTATGAAAGCTGAACAGGAAAAACCATCTGCATGGGATCCTGAAAGCTGTTTAGATATCCAGACATGAGGTGAACTGACTGGAAAATGGACCTAGAAGACAGAAATTCCTGAGTTCTGGTCTTAGTTCTAGTACTGCCCGTTTAATGGATCTTGGCCAAATAAATTAGTCACCACACATCAGTATTTCTGTCTGCATGTGGAGGTAAAAGTCTACCCAACTACTTCATAAGCTTTTGGTAAAAAGAAAAAAAAAAGGTATTGGAAAGTGGCTGCAATAATTTTGCAGATTTGCAAGATTACAGATGCAGTTGTCTCAGGAAATCCCTACCTTTTCCAGCATGTGTTATAACCATGATCAGTAACAAAAGAAACCTGCAGGTTAAAGTTATCACCTCTTCTTGGCATGGTAAATAATTATGTTGAATGCCAGAGAAAATACAGAGTCTGAGATTCTCAGATTAACCAGTACCATTTGAAATGCGGTGCTTAGGATCTTCTCTTTAAGGTTGTGAGAATGCAGCTTGGGTTTTGTAGCCCCCTAATAAATCCTAATTGGTTAAATGTCACGTGGTTACACAGAAAGAAAAGTAAGCCTGAAACTATGTTAGATTACCATCTGCCCAAATGTTGAAATTATTGTGTAATTCTGCTTAACAGGAAACGGGCCGTTTGCTTTCCTCCCTTGTTATTCTTTCATATATTGCTGGGAGATACTCAGAGTTCACCCGAAATGTCTCATATTGCTTAACTGGAAGAAATCTAGCAAGGAGAGCCTGTCTGAGGAACGAGCTGCAAGGCTTCAGGATTTTGTTTTAGGTTTTACTCAGAGTTTTTTCTTTCTCTTCCCCAAACTGAGGGACGAATGATCAGTGTATGTTATTTCCAGCTGCTTTGACATAGAAGCTGTTTAAGGTTGAAGAGCTGGATTCTGAACCTTTAAAACTGAAGTTTATGTGTTTACGAAAGATTTTGGTCAGTAAGAATGGACTCCAAATCCAGTAGGATTAATTTAGAGGGAAAATCTCAACTGTTTTAACAATATGTGATCCTCTCCCAAAAAATTAGCCAGGGCACTCTGATTCCTTCCTCTATGCAGGCCAAAAGAGGGTCACACCTGTAGGACTTGTGTTCATGTAAGGGATTGAAATTTGTTCTGCTCACGCTCTGCTAACCAAATGTGACTCAGGTCCCTAACAGAAACAAGATTAGCTTGAGTTAATAACCTTTACATTTGTCTGCAGGATACTCGTTTATGAGCTTTATACACATGATTCTGTGCCTTTGAAGTAAAAATTTTTGTAACTAGTACGAAAAAGCACATATCAAATTTTAACTGTCCTATTCAACCTGAGAATCGGCTGAACAGGGACACTCAGTTGTCCTAAATACTTGGTACGTCCCAGGCTAAATACAAACCTTTTTCAGTCTTGTCAGCTGAAGCATTAGGGGATTCTCTTAAGTAACGTGAAAACCACTCTCATTTAGTGCAGAGGACTAGAAGCTTCTCAAGGAGAAAAACTTTTTACTTTAAACCTCACTCTGCCTGTATCTGTATCAAGTAAGATGTGCCCTTTGTACAACTCTGCTGGCAAAACACTGAGATACACCAGGCCACTTACAGCAAACACTGAGAAATATTTTAATTTGTTAATTTAAATGGGTTCAGGAGCTCTGGGTTTCTGATGGGTTTGCTTTTGAAATGAAACACACATTAGAAATGAAAAAGGCCTTAGTCAAATTGTTTGCTGCAGATGCCAAACTGATATATTAGGGCTATTGTGGCATCTCTTCAAGACAGATAGGGTGACACAGACAATGTGCTCTCCAGGCTTATCAAACACTGGGCAGCTGCTGCCATGCCTGAGTTAGGGAGTACTCCTAGGTGGAAAGAGTCAGCACTGAGAGACTCATGCATGATGCTGCTCTACCAAAGGATGTAGGACATGTGCTTGAAATATGCATATAAGCTCCTTCTGGGAAAAGGAAAGGCTAGTACTATGAGCACAGTTATTTTTTTGAGGCATGGGATTATTCCCCCAAAAGCAGCAGTGGAACCTGTTGTCACTGGAGCAGTGGCAGCAGCAGTTCACAGAGGTAGATACCTGACTGCAAGAATTTCTGTTTTTTGAGCTCCCATGAGGCCCAAGAAGCAGAGTTGCCATTGCATTCAGGAGTACTGAACTATCCCCTCATAATCCACCACCTGGGTGCAGTGGGGTTTGGAGGTAATCATGCTCTGCCCATCATGGGCAGGTGTCAACCCGCAGCTGAAATGGTGACAATGTGGCATTGGCTCTCCCAGCACCTGAGGTGAACAGCAGTGACACGTAGGAAGGTTCCCACGGGGAACAACAATTCTCCCATCGCTAGGAATGAGCCAGTGCTTATGCACTTTTCTGGATAATGGCCAAAGAGAAACTTGTAGTCTCCCAGGCTATAAATCTGATGGTGGCAGTAGACAGGACAGGTGTGGGAAATCTGCAGTCTACGTTCCAAGCATGCAATCCTTTAGAATTAACTTATTTCTTCAAAAACAAAGCAGGAGTTCAAGAGTTCAGCTTTCACGCAATGTATGCTGCCACGCACATTCTTTATATTTAAATCTCAGCAGCAAAACATACTCAGCTGCAGAGCTTCTCTGTTTCAAAGAGTAGCCACTTCTATTTCAAACAGCATTTCAACATCAACTAACATCAAATACTGAAGCTAACTTCAGCCCTAAGAGAAGTCAGACCATTTGTCTCATCTGCAGTTCCTCTGGCTGGCTCCAGGTTTGATTTGCCTCCTCAGATTTTACACTGCTGATACGAATAACCACAAATCTCAGCAGGCAAAATCTTGACCACAATGACCTCATGCTGACCTCAGTAGCACCTGGATCTCACCCAGCACATAAACCCGTATCAGTGCACATTAGAGGGGAGCTGCTGGACAGACATCCCTGAAGATGCTAAGTCTTCTCCTAGACCATAGAGCGTCAGGGTAGCTTTCTTCTACTTTCCTCCAAGAATAGGCGTTAAGCTCCACTAATATGGTAGATTGCTTTGCCAACAAAGCCCATTTATAAATTAAAACCCCTGTCAGTGTCAGGAAGTTGTTATTATGGTACTACTTTTCTGTCTGACTTGGATGTAAGGATTCCCTCTTCCACTTCAAATCAGTGTGTTCCACAGGTGGAAAAGACTAAAAGCCAACTGTTTTAATGGGGATGATGAAGACTGCTACACTGATATGGAGGAAGCATTTAACACCATGTGCTGAGGTACCTTCTGTGCTCTCAGAGCAGGTTCCTCATTTCTCTGTGGCCTAGAGAAATGCACTGTGATAAAATCAACCACCCCTTTTACAAGGGACATCAAACAACTTTTAGCAGATGGATGCTTTCCACCGGCTGTTTCCACTTCTGGTCTGGAAACAGACAGTTTAAGATAAAATGCTTTCAGTCCTATTACTCTGAGACATCTGATTCCTTTCTATTCCCCATTTCATAGTCTGAATATATACTTTCTGGGTGTATTTTCCTCATGTCCAAGATATTCAGAGAAAAAATAAATATTGTTCTTCATAGTGTAACCAGTGGAAGATGTGGTTTATCACAGGTTTGAATGGCAAAACTCTGCATGGTCCAGCTCTTCTGGGCTAAGCATTTGGCAGCGCATTTAAAACCAGATCAAGAAGTAAAAGAGCCACATGCACTCCAGTACCCCCTAAATAAACACTGCTGATAGCTGAGTTATTCCAAATCAGGTGGAACTGAAAAATGAAGCAAGACTGGGCTTCTGTTTCTGTGGTCAGATGCATGTCAGGATTCTGAAAGTTGATTAAAGTTTTGAGAAACGATAAGGCAAGAACTTAAACTTCCTTTTAGCAAGTGTTACCTTATGACATCTCAGATTCCATGATAGGCAGGTAATATGTACAATGTATTGTTCATTTTCCCTGATTTGTCTCAATTTTAGCTGGCTAGAAGTTACAGTCCACCAGAAGGCAGAACCTGTCTGTTATTCACACCCTCCTATGGGTGCACAGACCATTACAGTCTTCTCTCAGTGGCATCTCAATGCTGACAAGATTAAGACACCTCTTTAGGCTCATCTGCCAATTTATCCTCACTGCCTCTTCACATCTTGTTTCTTCTCGGAAACAGTGTGGCCCTTCAGCTGAACTCACATTCAGGTCAGTAAAAGTAATCACAGAATGATATGGGGATGGAAGGGACCTCTGGAAATCAGCTAGTCCAACCTCCCTGCCAAAGCAGGTCCACCCAAAGCAGGTTGCACAGGAACACGTCCAGGTGGGTTTTCAGTATCTCCAGTAGCTCCCTGTCCTTCTTGAACTGGGGGGCCCAGAACTGGACACAGTACTCCAGATGGGGCCTGATATATGGACTATGGGAATTTTTTAGCATAGACAGTTCTCCTGGGCCTCAGATGAAGAACCTTCATGTTTCTAACATGAGGCACTAAGCAGCCATCTGACCTTCAGTTGCTGCTAATGTGCAACTGACAGATACTGTCAACTTCAACAAAATTCTTGTGCATTTCATTAAGTTTCCTGAAATACGAGCACAGTCACCTCTGAAGTTCTTACAGCAAGTCCGAAGATCTGGCTCAAGGGATAGCGGAAATTCAACAAACCAAACCATTCTCATAATCATGATTATGAGAACTCTGTCCAAATTCAAACTAAAATATCAATTAGTGATGGAATTTTAATGTTGCCTCTGTCTGGGCCTGTGATATAACAGTGATTGTAATGTCATTTCCTTAGTGATTTCCTTCCAAAGACTAGTCTACTTCCTGAACTTCATGAGCATATGAAGAGATTTGTCAACAACAACATCACAAACAATGCTGTTTGTAAGGCATGGTCTGGTCAAAGGCTTTGCTTTGTGAAGAAACGATTCCAGGAAACACGCTGTCTATGTTAGCAATGCATTCCTATTGCTACACGACTACAACTGAGTCACATCACTCACACGTTGATTTTACAAGATTCATTCTCACATCACACAATGGCAGAAACTTTTAAGTTCACATACCTTGAAAAATCTCCCTTTGCCTCCTGTAAAATAAGAAAGAAGAATTAAAAATGTATCATTAAAAATAGAAAAAAAAAAAAGTAAAGAAAACAGCTGTTCAAGATTTGCCATTTGCAAAATTCATTTAGCAGTAATTTCCTGTTGTAATTGATTCCTCATGTATTTTTTGGAACCGGTATATAATGTCAAGTGCCATGATAGATGCAGTAAGCTGGGCAGACAAAAGGTTTGCCTAGTACAGGGCCAGATGACTCCTCATTCTGCTAGTGGACACCCAAGAAGCTGCTGAAAATAATGCTAATAAATAAGCAATTTTTAGGGTCAGTGTGGATGCTACAAGGTCTCTGAAGTCTTGGTGATCTTACAGCCTCTAAGACTGCAACTCCTCTGACTCTTTCTACAAGTATTCCCATTATTTTCTAGCACCTAGACTTTCAAAAGCTAGCTCACTGTCAGCTTTCAAGGGGATGCAAGACACAGGATTCCCTAACTCCTTGCTCAGTGTTTAAGCGAATATTTAGCTCCCTTACTAGATGTTGCTATTTATTACCATCATGGCCTGATGGCAAACGGGTTGGGTCATGTTCCAGTCCGGTAGTTGGATTAGTACCAGAGTCTTACTGCGTATCTGGCGAATCCTCAAAATCTGGTGAGTCTCCTCCTCAATAAATGTAATAGGCATTTTGCATTTTCCATAGGCAAACTATGTTTCACGTGACAAACACTTAAAGCACTCATTTGCCATCAGCTACGCAGAAAACACAGTGTGAGAGTGTAGTTTGTGCAGTGAGGGAGTTTCTACTGCCAAGAGGACTGAGTTTTGCATCCAGGTCTTTTGTCTTTACATCCAGCCAGCCAGCCGCAAAACCTGTCAGCCCACATCCAGTGGTGCTTCAGTGCCGAGGCCGGGGTAAAGTTCAGCCTCAGTGGTGCTTTAATGTGTTCTGGTAACAAAACAATTTGCAATAAGGCTGCAGACTAAATCACTTGAGTTCTGACAATCCTTTACTACGTTCCTGTTTCCCTCTAAGCGAACTGAGGGGCAGATGAGCTCTCCTCTGGTTTGTAGGAAGGAGTCCTCAAGCATATCAGGATTGTAGTTCAACACAAAGTAAAACCGAGATAATATGCCCTGGCCTGCACAGGGATGAGCATTGTGAACTTAAAAACCATTTTGTAGGGTAGATTTTCTATTCTTCAGTTCTTTGACTTAAATTCTGCAGTGAAAAGTAGAACAAAATGCAGTATGTTTTGCTTGGATCCTGTCATAAACAAGGGTTGTAGTAATTTCTGGTTACAGACAGCAGAGGTGTGGCTTGTTTTGACTGTTTTCATTAAGTTACACATCAAACTACTACAGGAATATACGTAACATCCTGTGTTTGTCTGTGATGAGAAACAACCACAGCAACAAGGGTTACAGTGGCAGATCTGGATCTGGCTGTACAATTACAAAGCGCTCAAGTTATTCATTAGGGTGAGCAGACAATAGATTCATACCCCTATTGCTGCTTCTCACAAAGAGCCTGTTGTTTGATGTGTATTCCCCCAAGAGCCAATATGCAATCTCTATAATGTGCTTTTAATTGAGTCCCCCATCCTGAAGCTCTCGCTCCATTTTTGTTACATAAAATTATTTTAATGAAGATTCAAATCCCTATGCATTAATTGCTTCTTTAATATTGAAAGTGCTTTAGAAGTGCAATGCATTGTTATTTATTAGTGCAGTCCAATGAGATGGCTTGTCTGCTCACATGGCTTCTCATAGCTTCATAGCCAACGGGAAAAAAAATCAAAATTACACTGTATGAAAGGGGAACAAAGATCATCTGACAATTATCTCTGATCTGCTTCCACAGTTGTGCTCCTAAAAAAAGATGTTTCACAAAAACCACCTCCACTACCCTGAAAAGATTGCTCTTTGGGAACCAGAGATTTACCAAACGCTGCTGGTAATTCACTCTCTAACCCTTTCCCTCTTCCTGAAGAGCAGGACTTCAACAGACTTTAATATTTGATTTATTTATTTTTTTTTAAGTCTTTAAGCCGTTCTGCCCATCTTGGAGAACACAGACAGTTGCATATTAGAAGTTTACAGAGATCATCAGAGGGCCAAAATCCATTGAAAAAACAGATGCAAAGTCACTGGAGAAGAATCCACTGTATATGGATTTTACCTAGGAAATTACACACTTGTCGTTCAAACTTTCTGTCTTTACCTCAGGGTCTCAGATATCTCTGTCAGTGCAAACATAATATACATTTATGTGCGAACTGCTGAGCAGTGAAATCTGCTCCATGAGTGAAGTCTGATTCAAGAGCCTTCTGCACCTACTTTTGCATTGGTATAAATGATGAAAACCACATAAAGACATTCTCCTGCAACTGGAGGAATGCCTGCACTTCCATACAGCTATTCTGAGTTTGGCAAGTCAAGAAATGTAATGCAACATGAGGAAGCACAAAGTGAGAGAAGATGGGTGCTTACCTGCAAGATGTACGCAGCCAGTTCAAACACCACTTCACTGTCAACCTCAATGAGTTCCTTGAAAGGTGAAGAAAACAAAGAGAGTTGAGTCTGTTTGAGCTCCTGCAAGAAGAACATGCATCACCTCCTGGCTACTGCCAGTTTTCTCCCCTGGCTGGGCTTCAAAGCATTCCCTGTGCTCCCTGAGACCAAACTGAGGGAGAACCTGCCCACTCAGATGTGGAGAAAGCCAAACATTCAGCATAATGTCTTGGTAGATGATGCATAACTGGGTGCAGCATGAAGAGATTCCTGGGGAGGAGGAGGGAGAAGACAGGTGGAAGGGGGAAGATCAAGGTACATTTTATTTTCTTGTGGGATTATGTGAAAGGTCCTCTGGAAAATGCACTTTTTTCTCCCCCAGATGTCACCCACACTTCAGGGGAACACAGCCTTATCCTTGGCTGACAGAAACAAGGAAATAGAAAAAAATGGTCTTCACTGAGGTTGTGTCAAAGCCCCAACAAAACTCCTCTGGTCCTTGCCCAGGGTAACCTCACAGGAAAAAGAGTGAAAAAATTCTCTTTCGTAGGATGGAAGCTCTGGTTTTGGCCCTTTCAACCCTATGAGCACTGGGGCTGGGGTTCCTTTTAGAATGAGCTGTGACAGCAAATCTTTTGGTAGATCTTCACTGCTCTGTTCTACAGGATCCAGCGCCCGATGAAAGTAAATCTTGGAGGGTCAGGTGAAATTGTGAGTCTTTTGCTTGGACACTGTGGTCATATGGACACTGATGGTCCCATGAGATCCTCTCAGGGTCCTTCTGTTGTGCCTGAGACAGTGGCCACAGAACCAAGGGGTCCAGGCACTGCTCCATCTCAATATGTGGGATGCAGACCCAGAATCAAAGATGGGCCATCTTGTGTGGCCTGTGCTTTTGCCAAGAAAGGTTGGACCTGATGATCCTGGAGGTCCCTTCCAACCAGGTATTCTATGATTCTATGCCTGGGATGGGAAGCAGGAGCATTAATTTTGTGCCCAAGTGTGCTCTCCTCAAGTCTCTGTTCCCTATTAGAGTCAGCGTTTGGGAAGAGAGTGGACTTTTACTGAAATACTCTTTAGGCCTCATTTCTACAACTAGATCTCCCGTGTTGCCTCCTACGTATGTGGCCACATACACCGGGTCACTTCAGCTCACTCCTGTGGTGCCTTTTCTGTTATGTTTACTTAAGCTGCTGTTCTTAATATTTTACTTCATCTGGCAAGAAACGAGGGATCTAAATATAGATGACTGCTGTGATCTGTGCTCCAGCCAAATCATGGCCACACCTCATTTACAAGCCACAATCGCTGTGTTGGCTTGTCTCTGGCAAAATCAAAAACAAAGGGAACAAAACAGAGGATAAGATCCAGGTGTCCTTGGCTTTCACCAGTGCCAGCTTTTTAAAACAAGCACTTCCTTCATAACAACTCGTTGGGGAGTGAAGACCAGCTCTGCTGCAGGCAATAAACACACCTTCCCCAGTTCAGCTGAAGTGACTGATTCACGCAGGCACCTGCACTAACGATCTGTGTGTGCCAAGGAAAGCAGCTGGAGCAAGATATGGATTTAGCTGCAGGCAGGGCTGGCATTGGACAGTCCATGGCAAGGAGCGATGTGGAGTAGGACCAGGGTGCCTGGCTTTCCTCTCCCTGGGAAGCACCAAGCATCATACGGACAAACCAGCCTTTGCAACCACACATCCATGTTATGGCAAGTCTATACTAGTAAGTGAAGCGGGTCAGAGCCCATTTTCTGGCCTTAAGGGTATAGGCACAGCATAACTTGTGATTAAACACTCTTCCTCGCTCCCCTGGTCCCAGATGGGGTTATTTCAGCTGTACTGGGAGGAGGTGCTCATCCTTTAGCAGTGGCAATCCTGAAGACCAGCAGCCTCAAACTAACCAGGCCTCAGTTGTCTTCCTTCTCAACCTGAGCAGTCCTGTGCTTGGGGGCGTTTGAGGGCCAGAGGTGCTGGCACAGCCTTATGAGCTGCACTTACATCACACACTGCGTCCTGGCAGAGACTTTGCACCCAACTTTCAAATTCAGCGCCTTTTTTAATAGTGCCGTGGCTGGAAGTCAAATGGGGGGAGGACCCGCATGGGAGACTGGGAATCCAGCAAGGCTGTTTTTATATGGAGATGACAGTCAGCTCAAATGGGCAAAGTAATGGTTGCAGGAGAGGTCAGACTAAAATAGCCCAACCTAGATCTGTAGGCACTTTTTTTTTTCTTTCCCCCTTCTTATTAAGCTTTCTCCAAAAAGCAAACAAACAAACAAAAAAAAAGAACAAGAGTGTAAGCTTTTCCTGGCAATACACCAGAAAGGAACTTCCCCCAGGAACCAAAATGTGATGCTCACTGAGCTTGCTGCCGGAGAGGGCTGACTAAGCACATCTAATTGCAGCCTTGCCAGAGAGCAAAGCTCTCTGCACAGCTCAGCTCAGCAGCCCCATCTCTTTCCCAGGAACTGGAAAAGAAAAAAAGAAAAGGCATTTTTTCTGGCTTCTGCCCTGCATTTTAGAACACCCAGATGTGAGGAAGCGAGGCTCAATTCGGTGTAAGGTGCCTTCACAGGTCATAAACCTGCTAAAGGTTGAGAGATGGCGGGTACAATCACTCCCTGATCACAGATGTCTTTTCCTACCTCCTCCTCCCTGGCAGACGGAGGTGACTCATGGTGAATTGCCTCTGCCAGCACACAGGGAGGTAGGAGGGATCCTCCCAGGGAATCCCAGCTGCTGGAAAAACCTCTCCCAGTCAGTCCCACACATCCAAGCCCACCTGGCCGAGTCCACGCACAGCCAGCCTCCATCCATTTGGGTTCTGGGTCTGCTTCATTTTCTCAACCTGCTTCATTTTTGGACCTTGCCCTTTCACTTGCAGGCTTGGCTCGTGGCACCGGAGGGATCCGCTCTGCCAGGGGAGCGGAGGCCATGCCAAGACAGCCTTATCTCTGGCACACAGGGCTTGCAAGGGGCAGCTCTGAGTTACAGCGCCGGTGTTTTCAATGACTTACCAGGCAGGGCTATTTCTGGTACAAAAAAAACCCAAACCAACCCATTCCTCCGTGCATGGCTTGCTGCTGTACAAGGCAATCTGTGCACACCCACAGACACCCTTCCCCACCTCCAGTACGCCTACATGCTGGCCCCCCCTGTCCCACAAACTGTCCCACTGTCCCGAACCTGTTGGCTTATGCCCTAACGGCTTTACACACTCTCACGGATGCACAAACTCCCACAGTCCAGTCCCACNAGCCTTTCAGTACCTAAAGGGAAGGCTGGGGAGGGGCTGTTCACAAAGGCTGCTGCGATAGGACGAGGGGCAATGGACTTAAGTTGGAGAAGGGTAGATTTAAGTTGAATATTAGAAAAAAATTCTTTACACTGAGGGTGGTGGAGCACTGGAACAGGTTGCCCAGGGAGGTGGTTGAGGCCCCTTCCCTGGAGATATTGAAGGTGAGGCTCGACGAGACCCTGGGCAACCTGGTCTAGTTGGGGGTGTCCCTGCGACTGCGGGGAGGTGGGGCTAGATGGCCTTTGGAGGTCCCTTCTGGCCTGGAGGACTGTATGATTCTACCCCCCCGCTCGCATCCTGCCCACCTCTCGCAGCCCCCTCGCACACGGGGGTCTCACAAGGGCACCATTTCACCTCCCGCTCCCCAACGCCTTCCCCACAAGATGGCGCCCGCGCCACAGCGGCCGCTGCCGCCCTCTTCGGGTGGGAGCCCCGGACGGCTCCGCCAGAGGCGGGGTTTTAATACCGAACCAAGCGTTTCCTGCTAAATACAGGCCAGTTTATAATTTTAGCGGCTGCGGATTCCCTCCTGCCGACCGCAAGAGTTACTTCCAAGGGTGTTTTACCTCAGAGATCTGTGGGACAAGGAAGCTGCTGCCATGTGCCAGGGAGGTTAGAGGCCCAGGAGAGAAAGTTGGAGGAGGAGGACGTATCATAGAAGCATCAAATGGCTTATGTTGGAAGGGACCTTGAGGGTCATCTAGTTCCATCCCCCTGCCGTGGGCAGGGACACCTCCCACTGGAGCAGGTTGCTCAACCTGGCCTTGAACACCTCCAGCGTCCAACTTCTCTGGACAACCTGTTCCAGCGCCACACCACCCTCACAGGAAAGAGTTTCTTCCTAATATCTAATCTAAATCTCCCCTCTTTCAGTTTAAAACCATTACTCCTCATTCTATCACTTCATATCCTTGTAAAAACCCCCTCTTCACCTTTCTTGTAGGCCCCTTTCAGACGCTGGAAGGCCACAATAATGTCTCCCCAGAACCTTCTGTTCTCTAAGTCCAGGTGTGACCAATGTAAATTTTGGGTCAGGGGATGCAGACCCCGGTGTCTCAGCCCGCGCCAGTGCCACCCCCAGCCCTGAGTCCTTACCTTGTAGATGCAGGACTTGGCATTCAAGAAAAACAGTTCAATGGTGGCGTTGTCCTTTAGATAGGAGATGCTTTCAATGTAGAACCTGCAAGGGAAGGCAAGAGAGGTGAGACACAAGGTGGAAATAGGGCAAAACATAAAAATGCACATAGTACATTGAAAATGTGGTCGATGGTGTCATGATGAGTATACCAAAAATGAAGTTTCTCTGCTCGTGAGAGATTGGGGTGATGAAAGAGGCTTGTGTGTGCTCTAAGACGTGTTCAGTCACCACCGCTCCAGCCATACCAAAGAAACTGGATCATTAGGTGGATGATTTTGTTTCTAAATAATCCTTTGTTTTGCTTTTTAAACTTTAAATAATCCTTTATTTGGCTTGCTTGTAAACTCCCCTTTGTTCTCCATCTCTACTTTCTAACATTTCTTCTTCACTCCTTTACCATTTCTATACTGTTGACCTGTGTCTTCTAAGATGCTCACTGGCAGAAATCCACTTCTGGATTCCATCCTTGTCCGTGTCAGATCTTCATGAAGCAAATTTTGTAAAGGCTTCTTTACACTTTTTAGCAGTTATCATGTGGTCGCAGAGTAAGCAACCAGCAATAGATAAGGACCTTGCACAATTCATCAGTACTGTGAGCAGTGATGCTGGGGATGACTGGGAGTGTCAATAATAATTTTTTTTTTTTTTTCCTGAGATGAGATAATTTCTCAGACCTCAGTAGAAAGCTGACCATCCCAAACCCTCAGTGTCAGAAAAGCCTACTCTCTCACACTCGCTGATTACCCCAAATATTTGCAGTTGTGTTGAAAGCCCATGGTATGTATGAATCAATTCAGTACTCTGTGTCCTGCCTGCTTTGAAGATCTGATCCCTTGTCAGTGAACTCCATGAGGGTTTTGCCAGTGGCTTGAATTGACTCCAGCCCTTAATTCTGCCTTGTGACCTTTTGGGGAAAAAAGCTCAGGATACCATCAAAGTTAATGACTGATAGTTACATACGAGTATTTTTTGTGTTCCTACAGTGACAGAGAAAGCCTGGAGAGGTTCGGTGAATGATTAAGGTGAATTTTTCATTTACTTTGTATTTTAAGCAAGGAAAAAAAAAACCCAACTATGTCTGTCCACCCTGTTTTACAGTAATCTTTAAGCTGCAGTACAGTGGCAGCAATGTTCCTTACATAAATTCCAGTACTATCGTGACTTGTCAGAGGCAATTAGAACAGGGAAGGTGCCAGGGAAATGCTGTCTGCATCAGGAACTTCAAAACCCAAGATATCTTAGAAATCTGGGTTGAGACGTGAGGTCCAGTTACAGAGAAACCTTTCTGCCTGACCCTTCTGTCTCTGAGACCTACTTGACACCTCCAGGGCTTCACACAAACGCTGGAGGGATTGTCCATGCTGAGTTATTTGCAGAATGGAGGACCTTAAATGTGACCTTTTTAGGGGTAAAGGTCAGAGCTTTGTAGTGCTCCTAAGTGTCTTCTGAAGACCCTTCAAAACAGTTTATTTCCTGACAGATAGAACCGACTATTTGTTTGCTCGAGTGAGAGAAACATTTTCAGGTCTTTTTGTTCATTTGCTGAAGTACCCCCGCTGTTATCCCTCCTTCTTCCCCTAGAAGAGTTCAAATGAGAAATGAAAAAAAACGCCCAAACAAATAAACAAATATATGAATATAGGGATAATCAAGCAGAAAATTTTAACTTTTTCTTATTTTTTTTTCTGGTTTACATTGGGCTTCACCTCCTGACAGTGAAACTGCCTTTCTTTATTTTTTATTTTTGGCAAATAAAAATATACTTGGCCTTAGAAATGCAAAAAAAAAAAAAAAAAAAAAAAAAAAAGAACACTTAAAAAAAGA
>VZRU01012378.1:45741-79341 GCA_013398155.1 Pedionomus torquatus
AAAAAAGAAAGAAAAAAAAGCGGTGGATATTATTTAGCCTGAGCCTGTTCCCTCTCTCTTTGCCACCAGCTGTGATGTACTATACAACTGTTTGCACCTTTACCGTCCATTTTTCCCAGTGTTTGTAAGAGGTTGGCCCACTGAACTCCTGGAAGCCCATGTGTTTGGGGGAAATTTGCTCATTCCTATGCCTTGTCTTCTCCATGTACAAAATACTAAGGGATCTTCTGATCCTACCCCTCTACTCTGTGCTCATGAGACCCCACCTGGAGTACTGTGTCCAGCTCTAGAGTCCTCAACATAGAAAGGACATGGACCTGTTGGAATGGGTCCAGTGGAGGGCCACGAAGATGGTTAGAGGGATGGAGCANGGGGCTTTGAGCAACCTGGGCTAGTGGGAGGTGTCCCGCCCATGGCAGGGGGGTTGGAACTCAATGATCTTTAAGGTGCCTTCCAGCTCTAACCATTCTATGATTCTATGATTTTATGATTCTATGATTCTTTAGACTGTATAGAGACATGCTGTCTTCCTCTCTTCCAGTCTGTACATCCTGGGAATCTTTGCACACTGCAGAATGCTCCAGTACCAATGCGGAGAAGGGAAGTAATCAAGGTAGTAATGCAGGCACATTCCTCTCTGATGTTTGGTTACAGCATTAAGCATCACCTGAACCTCAGAACATTGAGTCCTCTCCCTTCTCACCAGGTGTGAAGCCCGGCCTGGGCACACCATAAAAGCAGGAACCCAGCTCAATATATTCTGCAAATTGCTCCATCCCTGTAATGTCCCATGAGGCTGCAAGAGAAGGGCATCTTTGCACACAAAAGCTGTTGCAGCTCCTCTTGGCTCGGAGTGATGTGGTTATCTGCCCCAAGGGTGTGGCGAGAGCAATGACCAGCTCATAGCAGCACGCTGCCTTCCTCCCTTCCTCTTCCTCAGGCACCGGGGGTAATTTCCCCACACTCTCCTGAGCACCAGCCCAGCTCTTTTCTCCTCTTTGATCTTTACCAAAAGTGACATCTTGGCTGGTGGAGGCAACTCTCTGGGTGCGTTGGCTTGCACAGAACCATCCCTCAGTATCTGTAGACAATCTTTCATCTGAGGATCCTGAACCATTTTAGGAACAGAAATCTCTCCAGCCATTCCACCGTGTTGTCAGCAGCATGCGAAGGCATGATTTGGCTGTGAAAGCTGGCGCGGGGTTCAACTCACTGGCTCTACCCGCTTGTTCAATGCCACGGTGATGGGACCCCTCATAGCAGACCTTGTGGCTTGCTTCACCGGTGACAGCAAATCACACCCACTGGTGTCAGGTATAAATGCACAAATTGTGGTGAAAAAGGAAACTATGTCTGCGTGGCTTTGACCCAGTCAGGGAATCTGTGTGTAGGCACTGACATAGCTGTTGCCGCTTGATCCAAATTAGGTACAAATCCTGCCCTGATAGCATCCATCATTTCTGCATAGTACCTATCATGCTGTCTAAATGTTTCCCAAAATTGCACAGGACAATGGTGCCAGAATCAACACGTTCAAAGAGTGCCTCAACCCCCCCAATTTTTAGAACGCTGCTTTTCCTTCTCCCTCAGGTGGCTGAATGGAAAGGAAAAACAACTTACCGCCTTCTCTAAACACAGCTCACTTATACAAATATATTCCCAGTTAAGCAGAGAACAGAAATGATGTTATGGGACTCAAGAGCCAGGCTGCTATTAAGATGTGTGTGTAATGGATGGCTTAGCTCCGAGCTGTGTGCTAAGTAGCGGAGCCCCATTAGTTCCCTTCCTCAAGCAAAGGTCAGTTTTCACACGAGTAAATCTTCCGTCCGGACAGAAGTTTCTCATATCTCTAAAGAGACTCTGAGGAGCAAAGCCTCCCCGCAGGCAATTTATTATACCTTCTCCCTGGTGAGCAGAGCAGGGGGCCACCCTGAGAAGGTGGCAATAAATTGTCTTCCCACACAAATGAGGTCTGAGGGGCTGTATTTATACACTGTGGGTGGAGGGGAGGCGGGGGTTTTGCTGGCTTTTGGGATCTTCCCTCTTAGGGAACACACAACTGATGCACAGCACCCAGCAAAACACACTTGGTAAAAAGAGATCTGGGTTATGGCACAGCTTTGCCGGACTTTAAAGACAGAGCAGCTCATGGCAACCCCTGAAACCAGCCCAGTTGGACTGGGTTGGTCATGTGGGTTTAATATTCTGCTTTTTGTTGTTGTTTCTACAACATCCCAGCAGTGCATGGAGATGTAGAGATATGACATGAGTGGGAGATGTCTCTTCGTTTCCCTTATACGTAACACAAACTGTCTGAAAGCTTGGTGTGGGGAGTTGCCAGCTCAGTGCTGGTAGGGAGAGTGGGTGAGGGAAACAACACGTCTAGAAGGACCTCAAAGAAGGGATAGCTGACCACGAGGAGAAGGATGGAGCACCCCAGGGTGCTGAAACATCTCAGACCAGCTCCAAGAACTCTCCCGAGATGGTAAAGAGGGGTCCAGCACCACCCTCCTTCGAGCTCCCCTTGCAGAGGGGTCTGCAGCTGGCTAGGGAAGAACAGAGCAATCCTTGTATATATGTTTTTTCCCCAGCATCTTCTCCCAGGTGCTAGCAGGTGAGATGAAGCATATCCATGGGTGAGAGCAAACTCTGCCACTTCTCTCTCTCTTCATTTGCTACAAAATTAATATATTCGATAATCTACTTTAGTGTCTCTCCCCAGTTCCTTGAAACCCCTGTCCCACCACGGGGCAGAGTGAAGTCTGCTCCTTCTCCATCCTTGGAGGGGAGAGACAGGAGCTGGTCATTCCTCATTCCCTGCCTGGAGCAAAGCGGTGGGGTCCCACATATCCTGTCTGGTGGGGAAGACTGTGGATGGAGAAGCACAGCCCTTTATGTGAGACAGATAAATTGCTCTGGTTAATTTAATGTGGTTCTATTCCACTCTTCCTGCCCTAGCAGGCTGCTGTCATCACCACCCCACTAATCTAATTTCTCAGAGAGACGCAAAGCTGAGTGGAAATGAATGGCACACACAGCCGTGGTGTGCTGGGATCACCACGTGAGCGAGTGGGGCAAGTTGGGAGCAGGTTGCCATGAATCTGCACCCCATACGTGTCTTCTGACCGGTGGGGGAGGCAGCAATGTATTTCAGCAGTGGGTTGTAAGGTCCATTTAGCCTTGTGAACAACCCATGTGAGAAACAACTCTCTCTCCTCCTTCCAGGGTCAGCTGTTTCCAAAGGCTGCTGCTGCTTCTCCTCCTGATTCTTCTATTTTTAACATTAGGCTTTTTCTCATGGAATATGGGTTTAAAGGCCGGGTATAAAGGAGGGTTGAAAAATCTAAAATAGCATAAGACCTCATTAGCAGCTGAAACCCAGTCCAATTCTGATCAGGTAGCCAGGCAAAGCCTTGTAGTTGGGAAATGCCTCCTCAGCCCTGGCTGTGCCAACCCTGTTTGAAACTCTGAATTTATAGCTGCCCTTGATGCACACAGAGGGGATTCATCAGGTGAAAAGAGTACAATGAAGATGCCTACACCTGAACGGAGGTCTGAGGTTGGAGATGAGACACAGGTGTTTTAGATTGCAGCTTACTGAATTCCAAAGCAGTCATTTAAAATAAATCGGATGAATTGTTCCTGATAAGTGCCTATCTCTTTCCAGTGATTGTACAGGGAGGCTGCGCTAATTAGCCCTGATGTAGGACCGTCTACCAGGTAAACATCGCAGGTTTGGTGTGGTGGGTCCCATCTCAGACATCTGTCCCACCTGCCTCACTCCTGGACCACTGCCGGTGCACACAGAGCTGTCTTCCTTCAGGTCAAAGGAAGCAATGACACACATGATTTTTGTGTTCTGTGTTTCAGTGCCAGCCTCTTATTTCAGGCTACTTTGTTCTGTAGTAACTGTGGTAACCTGGCAAAACATCTGGCCTCAATATTGATAGTCCTGAGCCCCCACATCTCCCATGCTGACTTCAGCCTAGCCAGCATGTATGAACACATGCCAGACCTTGCTGGACACAGGCATTCCTTTGTGGGAATACCGCCGGGCCATAGATACAAACTCGGCCCCATGGTATATTTCAGTATCGAAGATTTATTTCACTTCCCCCCCACGCTGGACTTTCTGAAAGAAAAGCCTTTCCATGTGAGAGATGTCCTGATTTAGCGTGACGACTTCTGCAGTGAGTCGTCGCTGTTTAGCTGGTGGAGCTACCCTGAGAGCACATATATTCCTTCCTGGGAAAATATCCACCAGTGAAGTGAATTTTATTTGCTGAGCTTGTTCATATAAATTAACAGCATGACAAACACCCAGAAGATAAAGAGATCAGACCCATGGTGGTGGTTCCCTGGCTAAGGATTGCTAATCTCACAAGGCCATTGTTTGAGGATGAGAATTCACTGTGAAGCCTAGACAACTTTGCTTTCCATGAACAAACAACACGTCTATGCTCTGGTCCTCTCGCACCTCAAAGATTTACACAAAGGGAGTAACTTTGCCTTCCTTCTCCCGTCTGTGAGTCACAGCAAAATGCTTCCTTCCCTGCCAAAAGTATAACAACCTTTAACTGAACCCCTGCTAACCCTGTTTTCCTCTGAGCTCCTTGCTGTCAGGGTCTCCACACATAGGTTCCTGCCCTTTGCTGTGCAGCTCATGTTGTGAGATAAAATTTCACTGTCCTCTTCTGGTCTGAAAACACTTCTGTAAAATCAACCAGTAAAATCAATCATCCTTCCTTCATCCCCATCCTTTGCTTCTGGACTTTAGCTGTGACTCTCATCTGACTTGGTTTATCTACACTGCAAACCCTCTGAGGCAGGGAATGAGTTTCACCAACAACCAAGTGACCAGGGCTTTAGAAAGTCACCTGGAAAAGCTAAGTCTAAGATGAGAACTAATATCACTCCCATCCTTCAGACATCCCACCTCCCCTGCAAGACACATGGCACTTCCTCTTGCTTTGATGTGTGGCTTTAAAGCTATATAAATGCATATTAGAAGAGACTCTTAAAATAATATTGCACAAGAATAGCCATGGGGCAGTTCACAGCTGCCCAAGCAGTTCTGATTGCTTCCTAGGTTCCTATGTTGTTCTCAGTGGAAAGCTTCCAGAGAAGCACTGGATGACAATCGGAAGACAGAGAGGCTTCAGTTAGCTGTGCAAAAGCACAAGGACAGAAGCAATTTCTTCCGAACTTTTGGTAAGACCTTCCTTAGAAAATCCTCCTTTGACACAGTGCTGTGAAATTTTTGGTCTTTGATTACAGAAGAGAGTAAAGACACTGGACATCAATGTTCAACGATGTCAAACCCCAAGGAAACGTGTGTCAAAAGATGAAGCTTCAGCAGTGCTGCAGAGATTTAAATAAAGGAGGAGAATTTCACGCTGCAAAGTTTGTGAAACTTCTATTTTCAGTGTGGTCTTTCCAAGAAGCCTTTGCTTAAAAAGGCATGCTTCCTTTAAATGTTCTTTTAGAGCATTCTAAAAACTATGGCATCTTTGGTGGGCATGCTGCCCATCAACATTGCTGCAGGCGTGTTAAGGGTAACACAAATTTGATGGTCACATAAAAGGTGAAAATAGTTCCTCTGTAGCTTCTCCTCTTCACAACTTCCATTTACGATTCTTGCCTGAAGCTTAATGTCTTCAGTAGTTATCCCGTGCGCTTGAATTGTACATTTATGTCGACTAGAGGGAAAACCCCACATGATTCCTAAATCCTGATATGGTAAACAGATTTCTCTGTAATGAACATCTGGCACATCCAGTTACTTGTATTACTATCTCCCCAATTAGGACCCCCAGCACCACATTAAGCTTGCTCAGCTGCAGTGATTGGAATAAGTAATACAAGAAATATATTTGCAAACACAGGCAAACCTTTAGCAATGATATAGTAAATGTCAGGGGCACCCAGTCCCTTAAAAATTAACAAATTTGTAATTAGGTATGGTACAACGTTAGTTATCTCTACTTTCCATCTGACAACAGCAGGGCACAGGGAGAATTCTGTTAGCGCTATGGACGACTCTGCAGGCTGCTGTGCTCCCCCAGATTATGAAAATACAACCCTGTCGGGGGGTGGGTCCTTTCACAACCGTTCCTTCAGCCCTTGCTTTAGTTCCCAAGCCAGAACTGAAACTGCTGGTAACAGATACCTGGGGCCTTTCCAACTTCAGCCAGCTGGCTGGAGTCAGTTTCCTCTCCAACTGCCTTCTGCTCAGATCAGATTTGAGGATGGACATGGGAACTCTTTAAGTGCTGAGGAACTTTTTCAAACTCTTGCCAGCGTCTGACATCCATAGGGGAAGAAAACCAGTAGAAAAGCCGTGGTAAGTTAATGCCCATTCCTAACTCTTAGGGCATCTGGCCTTCCTGTCCAATCCAGACTGTAGCTCACTGTGAGACAATCCATACTTTACCACCACAAATAAGAGTATAAGCCCATGGTCAGTCTGGTTTTCAGGCACTCAGCTTTTCAGACGTTGAATGCTGACTTTTCCCCTATGGATTTTTGCTATGGATTACGATTCCGGAACAGGAGAGGTCACTCTTTTACTAAGTGTTATATGGATCCATAGTCCTAAAATGTCTCTTGGCTAAGATCCTGCTAGAATTATTTGTCTCCCCTGTGCTGCCAACTTTCATAAAACAATGCAGATGGCAATATTTATGCTCATTGAGTGGTCTTTGAAATGAGTATGAGAGCGGCTCAGTAGCACCAGCTTTCACACATTTAGCAGTTCGCCTCCTAAAATCTGCACTAAGCCCTTGTTCAGTCACAGCCTTCCCCCCTTCCCGTGGGATCCTTCCCCTAGCATGGGCTCCTCAATTTGGCCCCTAGGCAAGATGCTTGATAACAGAGCTGCTGTGTTCTTAATGAGTTAGGGGTTTTTTTTGTTTGTTTGTTTGTTTTTTTAAATTACCTAAAAGTCTAACACTTTTGCAGAAGAGCACCAATGGTTTTGTGTAGTTCTAAGCACGGGTGGATCTGAATCATACACACTAGAAATGTCCAGCTCAGGAGCTGCCCATATGGTTTGAAGCACCCAAAATGTAGACTAAGGTCTTCTCTTGGGAGAGAGAGCAGGTCAGCTCTAGGGTCACGGGGCTTTGCTCAGCCTTGATTTGTCCTAAGATCTGTCCACCACTAAATATGTGGACATAACAGAACAAAGGATCTCTTCTCTTGAGAAGCCTCCCTTGTAATTGAAGTTAAATGAATGACAATCACTATGCGGGGAAAAAAAGCTTCACTCAGGGGAAGAAACTCAAAAGTAGGTCTTCGTTTTTTGTGGGTACTATGGAATGAATGAGAGTGATGTCAGATGTAATATAACACTGGAGTGGAAAGGCTAATAGAAAAAGACACAGTAACACTGCGCTGGCTGGTTCTAGACATGAGCTATCCATTAAAAGTAAGTCAAAACCCTCAACTTAATTTTGTACATATGCCATCCCAACCCCCAGCTTCTCCCTGGGTGTTTTAAAGCTGCAAGAGCAAATTTGCCTTCTCAGAAAATATCTCTCTTGGAAGCAAAGACACTGTCTACATGAGAGCATCGGCAGCTTCTAACGGCTTCCAAATGTTAACAGTTCCTTGCAGAATTCCCAGATAAAGAGGAGTTCTCCCAAACTGCCGTAATCTTTCTAGACCTTTCTAGTCTGCTACAGGCCTATGAATATGTTCTATGCCCATGTAGAAGTCCAACGAGTTGCCATAAAATGCCATCGTTTGCTATTTGTGGGTAATTCATTATACCATTACAGGGTTGAGTCCAGAAGGCAAATCCAGCAGAGCCATACTGGGATTAATTTGGTCCCTGCCATAACGCACACCCCGGGCACAATCCAGAGGAAACCAATGACTTGCTGGTAAGGAAGCGAGTGTTTCCCCTCCAGGTGGCTGGCTCGGGTTGGTTATCCTGGCAGAAAGAGGCCTTTGTTCTGCAGCCCTACCCGGCTTGGATTTTCCAGGAGTTCAAAAACCCACAAATAAAACTGTAAAGACATAATGTCTGATCCTGAGGTTTCTCTGTGGGCAGCTGTGGGTGTCAGTGTGGCTACTACTCATTTACACTTGTGTGAGAAGAGTTTTCAAAGCCAAAGAGCTCAAAACAAACCTCTGTAAAAGTGTGTGTTTGTCCACGGGTGTTTCTACAATGTGAGAAACCGACAGTCTTGTTTCCCAGCCTCTGGGGACCAGGTCATCCGTAGCGGTATCCCACTTACCTGACACAAAAGTACAAAACAACCGGTCCTGACTTTTTGGGGAAGTCATGTTCCAGCACCCGACGGTCCAGCTGAAGCCAGTTCAAGTGTCCCCTGGCAAGAAAAGAGACAGTTTTGAGCCCGGCACCGAGGAGGTTTCACGCTGCTCGTTGCAACGAGGGCTGAGGTGTTACAATAAATGAAGCGAAGCACGTGCTGTCTGCCCTGGGCTATTGCATGGTATTTGAAAAACACACAGTAGATGTTTGAGGAGAGCGGAGGCGATATTGTCCTGGCAACATTTCAGTCTGGGGATCGAACAGCTAAAGTTCAAGCTGTCAGGGTGAAAGCTGGCAGCCCCAACCAGGCAGGACAGCCCAAACTGTTATGAGCTTCACCTCGTTACCGCAACCCCCAGGAGCTGCCATGTCATTAAAAGTCTGTCAAGATTTTCATTAGAAATCCTTATTGTTAAGAGTTTCCACAAGGCCTGCAATATTTCACTCAAGGCAAAACCCGACTCTACAGCCTCAGACAGTTTATTTACCACCCACGTGCCTGCAACAGCCTCTCTAGGTTTGCCCAGCCTTCGTTTTCCCTCCTTCAGAGAGCTCCTGAAAAGCAGCTGCTCCATGAAGCGATCCAGCTCCAATTACCACATGCTGCTTTTCTTTTGCCTAGATGGTACCTGTCGCTATTATTTTCTCCTATAATTTATCTATTCGTGCCTTGCTGCTGGAAGCTTTCCTGGGCAGGAGCTCTGTTCTTTGTCATGTTCCCCACATTACAGAGGGCTGTGCGTGCGTGAGAGGTATTTTATAAATACCATTATTTGTATTGCAGGGGCATCTCACCCCCCAGCTGAGATAAAGGCCCTGTTAAATTAGGCACTGTGGAAATACACAGGGTAAAATTCAGGCTGCACTGAAGTCGGTGGGAATTTTACCATTGCCTTCGGTGATGCTAGGGCTGCATCCTGTGAGCGTTTTGCTATTGATTTCAGTCAGACCAGATTTCACCCAGAGGGAGAGGCAGCCCTTGCCTTCAGTGCTCTGCTGTCTAGACAAGCACAGAGAGAGAGAATTGAAGTGATTTTGGGGGGAATCTTGCAGCAAATAAAGCAGGAAATGGAACTCAGATGTCCTGAGCCTATGTTCCAGTGTCTATGAGCCAGCTTGTGCTAATCCTCAAGAGTAATTCTCCATTCCACTACAAATGGGGGAAAAAAAAAAGGCCTTATTTAAAAAAAAAAAAAAAAAAGAAGCATTAAATTAGCTTCTAGCATTGCCAGAAGCCTTAGCAATGTACCCTGTCAGCAACACCATCTGGATCTGCCAGGTACTCCTTAGCACTTGAGCTTTGGGCAACTGAGAATCACAGAATCATAGAATGGTTAGAGTTGGAAGGGACCTCAAAGATCATTGAGTTCCAACCCCCCTGCCATGGGTACGGACACCTCCCACTAGACCAGGTTGCTCAAAGCCCCATCCAGCCTGGCCTTAAACACCTCCAGGGATGGGGCATCCACAACTTCCCTGGGCAACCTGTGCCAGTGCCTCACCACCTGCACAGCAAAGAACTTCTTCCTAATACCTCTTCTAAATCTCCCCTCTTCCAATTTAAAACCATTACCCCTTGTCCTGTCACTCCACTTCCTGACAAAGAGTTCCTCTCCAACTCTCCTGTAGACTCCCTGCAGATACTGGAAGGCTGCTATAAGGTCTCCCCGGAGCCTTCTTTTCTCCAGGCTGAACAGCCCCAGCTCTCTCAGCCTGTCCTCATAGGAGAGGTGCTCCATCCCTCTGATCATCTTTGTGGCCCTTTAGAAGAGAAGCACCTTTAGAAAGTAAGCAACAACATCTATTCAGCAATTTAACTGGATTTGTAGCACTGGAGCAGGCTGTCCAGAGAGGTGGTGGAATCTCTGTCTCTGGAGACATTCCAAACCCACCTGGACACGTTCCTGTGCAACCTGCTCTGGGTGGATGTGCTTTGGCATGGGGGTTGGGCTAGATGATCTCCAGAGGTCCTTTCCAAATCCATATCATTCTGTGATTCTCAGCCTCTGCAGCCAAAAATCAGATGTGTCCACATTTCCTGCTGCAGCGCCCTTCTTGAATTTTTTCTGTTTTCCTAAATTTTTTGGTCTTGAAGCACTGTTATGTTCCTTTAAACAGGACTCAAGAAGGTTGAAATTCATTGTGAATGCCACAGTATGGATGGGGATTGAAACTAGACATGCTTGCCCATTCCTAGACAAAGTGCAAACTGAGCATTTGTCCGTGTCAGCCAAGGTACAAAACACTGTCAGGGCAAGGAAAAGCCCCACTAAGCCTGACATCCTATCCTAAACCTGTCCGTCTCCGTTTGTATCACCAAAGGAGCAGCCACCAGTGCCTGATGGTGTTACACACCGGTTCCCATCCAGACCCGTTTGTTGACAATGGACTTGCTGTCTACCTCTATGTTTATTCAACAGAAATGTCTGGGTTTGCTTATCGAAGGGCTGAGAATCCATGGTGCACTGAACAATAATTCACTTCAAGGTATTTCTTATTTTGAAAAGACTTGCTCTTTTCCTTCTCACTGCATTTTAACTTGAGAAACTGGTTGATATAATCAGTGCAGAAGGAATATATGCATATATGTATGTAGACCACATTATACATTTATGTTGTTCATGTACACGGGTGTGAGTACTGAATAACACGTATAATCACCACTGAATTTTTTGGGTTGAAGAATTTCATTACTCTTGGCTGCACGGAGCTTAATTCCAAAGCTCATTCAGAGGAGGAAGGTCACTTAAATCACTGCCAGGAGCTAACCGCTCACTGTACTCAATTACCACTTACAATCTTTCATCACTGAGGGCTTCTGCGCTGCAGATTGTCACCTCCCTCCTTGTTTTCAGACATGCATGTGTGGCACGTAGGGAACAGCGGCAACGAAGAGTAGCTGGCATCTGCCTGCAAATGGGGTCTATCAGGGAACCAAACTCCAGTGCCGTGACACCACAAAGCGCTTTGCTCTGGAAACTGTCTTGCTGTCTTCAGCAGAACTATTCGTGGAGCACAATCCCATGTAAGACAGGGAAATGTATGGGCACATAACCCCAGGCATGTAGTAATCCTGACAGGTTGCGTGGGCCCATTTAGGCAGCTTGCACTGGGATCCCCTTCATAGACGCCTATATCTAGCTGAATTTCCTTTGCTGTTCAATTTAGAGACACAAAGTTGCTTTTGTTTCATTGTCATCATTGATTTGGGTATTTGTATCTGTGTATTCACAAATAACGGTGTGAACAGTTTTGTGTGACCTATGGAGAGGCTGAATATCGGCAGTCAGATCATTTTTCTCTGTTGGTTGTGCTCATGCTGGCAGTTAAACTGTTGTGTCAATAACAAATACATAATCACCTTTTGAAAAAGAAACTGGGTCCATTTAGGTTACAAACTGAGTATGGATTTTGATGCCCAGGGTTCATATTGTTGATTGCATGCAGTACTTCTGTTTTCTTTTGTCAGGGCTTTCAGTGAAGAGTGGGACATCAATGAGTACTTTCCCTCCAGGTGGTTCCATTTATACACTTTTACTGGTTAGTGCCCAGTTTTCTGAAAAGCGGATCCACATTGATTTGTGTTATAAAGTTATTTGGACCAATAAACCAACTCACGCCCCTTTAGTGTTAAACTCATGGTGAATTGAATGGACATCGAGAAAGATCAGTTTGTGTAACAGAAACCATATAAACTGTTTTACATTTCCATCAGTCATGATAGAAACAAACCACCCCATTCGAGCTCATGGATTTTCTTGTTTAAGGTCACAATTCTTCAACAGAAGTATTTTTGAAGGGGCTGCAAAGCCCAAGGAGCTGTATGGATTTAGTTATACAGATTTTGCAAAACAGTGGACATCGGGACAAAGCAGCTGGTCTAACACCAGAGCTGCACCCTCCATTGGACTGGTTGTTCAACCAGGACGTGGGACACCTGGTCCCTGGTTTTGGCTCTGCCAAATGGCTGCAGGGTGGAAATAGGTTCCTCCCCCCAGGTTCCTGGAGATGAGAAAGGATTCCAGGGAAGAGTGGAGGGTACCCTCCTGTCCCCCTTCTCCTACTCTTCTCTTGCCAACTCCTTGGCTCCTTGGCTGTAGGATCCTGAGCTATCAAGGGCACTATCTGTCATGACCGTATCACATTAGTACCATCCCTAGCACAAGTTTAATGCAAATAGTAGGGACCTCAATCCCTTGCAATTTTCATTTTAGATGTTAGCTGAATAAGCAGCTCTGCAGGTTCTGCTCTTGGCAAGGGAGCAAAAGGCTTTGGGTCAGCTTCAGGTTGGGCCCCTGGAGAGCTGTGAGATGCAAAAGTTGGTAGTTCTCCATAGAGCAGGTGACTCTCATCCAAGGACAAGTAAAGGATGTAGAAAACCTGCCTGTGGCCCAGACAGGGCATCTGCAGTGAACGGAAGGGTAATCCTGACCACTTACTCTCAATGAAGGCTGAAAGAGCTGATGTCAAGGGAGAGGGCTGTTAGTCGAGATTCATATTGAGCTGAACTAATAAAAAAAGCCCTTTCTCTCCTCCTTTTCACTGTTAATCAACCAGCATATAGCTCTTCTGGCTTCACGTGAAGCTTGGCCCCACGTGCTGTACAGGGACACCCTTTTGACCTGTGCTCTCGGGCAGTTAATGGCTCACGCCATAAAGCGTTCCTATCATCATTAAAATAGAAGGCGTTATTCTCTCCTCCATAATAGTCTGACAATCTAATTTTAGTCACGCTGAATGCAGTAATGACCCTATATTATCACAAGAAACTATTAAGTCGCCAACGCAAAGGTTGTTCCTATTGATTTTCTTCTCAGGTTGTCATGATAGAGCACAACTAATGAATGGAAATCCCCAGTTCAAATCATTTCTAAATAAATTACTCTCATAGAGCTTTTACTCTTAAATAGAAGAATTGATTTAATACTTTAGTGGCTTTTCTTCTTTCTAAACTTGCAATTTAGCCAACCACAGACTACATTTATGAACCAGGCTTGTTCTGTTTTAACTGGTGTGAGTTCCCTTCATGTAAGGCACATGGAAACTCAGTGAAGAGTGAAGAGAAGGAAATCCCTGAGGGCTCGTGTCACAGAATTAAAGGGTTTCTTTTTGAGTGCCTTGTCTGCATTAGCTATAGGGCTGTTAGATGCTCTGTAAACACACATTAAGAGTCTGTTTTTCCTACTTTTTGAAAAAAGGATATTTTTTCAAACTTTCATTTCGCACTGCAGGTTAAGATCTGTGGTATAGATAGCCAAGTGTTTTATTTCGGAAGGTGACATGGGACATCTATTTCCAAGATCCAAGCCAGTTCCCCAGGTGTTTTTTTTTTGCTGCGCTCAAATAGAACAATTACTGGTTTTGACCACTTTAGTCAGAGCTTTTTATAACTCAGGAAGAAATATTATATGTGTATCTTTTTGGTCCAGGTTATTTTCATAGCATTGAAGAAGCCTCAGTGCAAGGGTCAGACTCACTATGGGACAGCAGATGCGCTGCAGACCAAGCTTGACATGAGCTGTTACTCACTGGCATGTTGCTGGGTCATGTTTACTAGATTTAATGAGGGTTCCCTCAAATCTTTTGTCTGGGTTGGCGGGGCTCCTGCTCCATCTTAACCGCAGGTCAAGAAGGTGACCAAGTGAGTGGGTGCCATCACCTCACCCTTTGAAATCTCATCTAGACAGCGTGCGCCCATCTGCATCCCCTTTGAGCCTTTGTCAGCCTCTCACGCTTCCTCCCACTGCTAACCCAGATCTTTGCTCACACTGCTCTGCATTAAACCTGGAAGCCCCAGGGGAGGCTGGGCTTTCTCTAATTGCTGATACCTCCTCATTAGCTTCCCTTGCACTCCCAAGGGAGCCCTGTGCCCGCTCAGCTGAGCTGAGAGCTGGAGCTGCTCAGCTGCTCTCTGGTTGCAGTCTGACATGTGTTTCTTGTTTTTAACCTGTGCTGCTTACTAAGGGAACATTTTCTTCTCTCATTTTGCTTTGGCTTCTCTGTGTGGCTTTTCTGCACCCCTCAGGCAGCACCCACTGGGTAACTTGCTCTCTTCCATAAGAAATAACAGCCTGGTAAAGAGTAATTTCCTTCTCACATTATAAGTTGCCCATGCCTCCTGCTGCCCCTTCTTTGAGGACCAGTCTCATTAATTTGTGTTGAGTTGGAGATCTCCTACAGGGCTGAGCTGCTTGTGTCAGTGAGATGGCATGGATTCTGGGCTCTCCTCTGATTTGGGTCCTGCTTCTGCATGTGTCTGATGTTAAGCATCCCTCCACCCTGAAAGCTGTGTCCTGAGTGGGCCTCTGGTTGACCAAGGCAGCCCCTTGCCAAAGGAACTGTCTCTGGAGAGGCGACTGCTGCTGAGTTGAACGTGGATGTGTTTGTGCAATTGTCCAACAGCCTCTGATTACCCAATCCTGAATTATTATTCCAGCAGGTACTTTACATTTCGCTGCCACTTCAACAGGAGAGCAGAGCTGGCCCATGACAGCAATACTGCTGACTCAGCTCTTCTGGGAACACAGCATCGGCTTGAAAATCATGGGTTTTTAAAACAATATAGGTGCAGGAAGCCTCTTCCTAATCACAGAGGCTCCTTGTTGCAAACCAAGGTGGAGTAGGGTGAGCACACATACAGGACACAGTCCATATGCCCAGGACAGTTTAACGATTGAGAGAAAAGAGGCAGATGGAAAAACGTACCAGGGACTGAGCAGTAGCACCAAGAGGTCACGGTACAGGACTAATCATAGCATTTGGCAGACCTTGATGTTTCTCCAGTACTAATTTTATAGTTGTCTTTTAAACAGGGGGTAGAAATGGCCTGTCTTGAGACAAACCCTTAAATTTTGTGGTATTACTAGGGCTCTGGGAGCTGCGGTTCAAAGCAAACAACCAGCATTGCCCGAGGTGGCTGCAGTGTCAGGGTCCCATCCTTTGGTTTGGCTCAGCCACAAGGCTGTTGTGTGATTTCTGATAAGGTCAAATCCTTTCCACAATGGAAATTTTGTATTTAAAAATGCTTTTCATTCAGATTAAATTTGGCAATCTCTTCCTTTCCCAAACTTTCTTCTTTCACTTTTTTAAGAAACTCTATTCTGGGATCTAAAATATCACAACTAATAGAGTAGTTTTGTGGGTTTTTTTTTTTCCTTGAAATAATTTGACATTACATTTAAGTCTGCTTGAGTGAATAAACTGATTAACACTTTAATTGAACGGTTCCGCCAATCTGGTAATAATTTGCTTCTAGTGAGTGGGTCTTAAACCCGTGAGATCTTAAATTAACCTTTTACCAGTGCCAAATGACACTAACTCTTTGAATATGGGATTAGGAGGGGATTGTTGCTGCCTCTGCACACCTCCAGCAATGCGTAACTTGCTGTGAGAGGCCTCCAGCCCTCTGAAGAAGGGGCAGTGCAGGACAGACTCCAACATGAGGTCCATATCTCCCTAGACCTTGAGATATCCAGGTCTTCTAAGCTGGTCATTTTGCTTAGGAAAAAAATGCCAAGATTTCCCATGATCTCTGAGTTGCCTTTTAGGCCTTTGATTTCTTGCACTTACGTTTCATCTGTGAATGCAATTCCAAAGTACTCCTTCTCCTTCAGGTTGAAATGAGATGCCACCAAGTCAAGCAACTCCTTGGCCAAAAGCTTTGGCTGGAAAACAAGAATGAAAGAAAGTGATCAATGGGGAGAACCTGCATATAACTGCACTGTGCTTCTGGAGGGAAATGCTGTCCTTGAAGGTGCTCCACTGCAGTGGCTTTTATATTCCCTTTGGTGTACGAGCTAAATCTGCAGGGGACGTTAGCTCCTTGAAATGAACAGTAGTTTCCCTCCTAGGTAAATACTAAAAATCTGGTGATTCTGACCTTTTCAGTGCTTAATGTCTCTGCAGACAAATGGCCTGCCTTCTGCCAATGTTCAGATCTACCACGACCAGCTCAATCATGCCTCTCTGATAATCTTAGTTGTTAAAGCTTTTTATCAAGGACCTTTGCAAACACATTTCAGACACCCACTCTCACACCCACGGCACAGATATATGCTCATAACACTAAGGAAATACATAGTGCAAATAAGATAGGATGTGACAGGGCCAAATGAGAAGTAAATGACAGAACAGAATAGTTTCCCATTCAGTATGGCTTGTTATTTAGGGAGAAGGATGCATCCTCAAATTTAGGCACTTGGAAGGAAAGAGAGGAATGTAATCCACATTTTCAAAATACCCTTTGTAAGAGCAGAAAAGCCAAGCTCAGAGAAGCTGTTTACCACATACAGAGGATGAAGCATTAGTACCATGGGGAAATTCTGCCTTTTCTGCAAAACCTTATTTGACCTTTAAGTCTAATGCTTCCTTCTTCCTATTCAAATTTCCACCAGCTCTGCTAAACTCCAGTGTTTCCTACTGGGCTACTGAAGTCCTGGCCATAACAGTGCTCTTGTTCTGACTATCCCCGGTAGGTAACAGGGGGTACAAAGGATCCAGGCAGATGGAGCCTGTGATCCTGCAGCCTGTAATAGCCCCAGATCCCAGAGCTGCAATGGTTGCCAAGGAAAGAAGCAGGACATCAGCCAGCCTTGCTGGGTATCCTACTTGAGAGGGCAAGGGTAGGGAAGGGTGGTGAAAAAGCATGTCTTAAGCATAGGAGTGTTTTCCCAAGCCTGGGTTAGACGCTTAGAGGGTATGGGTTGAGCTTTCATATTTTGCAAGAAAGGAGGACAAAGTAATGTGTGGCTAATGTGAAACAGGCTGCCTATGGACGTGGGGAAGTGATGGGTGCCTCAGCTCCAGCCAGCCAACACTGTCACAAGGGGTAAAATCCCCTTCTGATGTCCAGTCACACCATAGAGCAGTGATACCCAGCGTTCCCTTCCCCTTGCCCTGCTGCATCCAGCCCCGGGCATCAAGTGAGGACCAGCACCTGAAAGCACTTGCATTTTGCCACCCTCCCCAGGCAAGATGGCTAAATGTAATATGTTGCCTCCTTATCTTTGCTGAGGCAGACCTGGCTGCTGAGAAGGTCATGGAGAGGTGGTCAGGATGGCGTGACAGCCTTCCCTTCTCTGCTGCCTGGTGGTGGGTGCTCCTGTCCCAACACAACTCCCTCTCCTGCCCCTGGGGCTCAGCAGGGGCACGATCTCCACTGCCCTTGCCATGGGGCCTCTTCCAAAGCCTGTGGGAGCAGATAAGGCAGGATAACCCTTTCCCTTGCAAGATAAGGGAAAAGAACAATAGATGCAGACCCAGCACTGGAGCGGTGCCAGGTTAGTTACTGGGCCAGCATCCCTGAAGAGGCTTACAGCGGTGAAGTTAAGCCCGGCTAGTCCCCTCCAAGATTACTTTCCGCTCTCCTCTTAAGCTCTGCAAGGTTATTGTACTTCCCAGTGGGACGAGTCCCCTGTTCTCCCAAGGCAGATGGGCAAGCTGGGTCTTGGGATGGGGGAGGAGGAAGGCAGTGGCAGACACTGCTCGAGACAGACCTGCACAGTGGGGATAAGGGCAGGAAAACCCTGCCGAGCACGAGCCGGGCTGCAGCCCCGTCTCGCTGTCTCGGGAGAGACCCACATGCTCAAAGTTACCGGTTAATCTGCTTGCCGTTCGCGGTGGGAACGGCTGAGCAATGACCTCCTTTTATGTGAGCCGCCCAGACAAAGAGCTCATTAGCGATGCCTGTGGCAAGTTGTTTTAATTCATTATTAATTTCTGGACTTCATTTACCAGAGGGATATTCATTTTGCATTAATAAAACTTCCGTCAGAGACACGTTGAAGAAGATGGGGATTGGTCTCTGGGAGCAGGGTAATCAATAGAAAGCGGGGGCCCAGGACCTTCTGCACCCAACATAGCAAGAAGGTCAGCAGACTAGCTTGGGAATCCCACATACATAAATCAGGAATAGCAGGTGGCATTCAAACCAGAAACTGAAATGTCCTCGATGCTGCAGAACTGGACCATGGTTCCATTTTGAGCTGCCTGGACAGCTGCTGAGACCCCTCTGCATCTCCTGCTCTTCCTACCCACACCTTCCTGGCATCCTCCGTGTAACCTGCATGGGAAAAAGCAGCCTGGGGGAGCCTGTCAGAGCTGCAGCTGGCTGGCCTGAGTGAGAGATGGGGTACAGCAGCAGAAACCCTGCAGCTGGAGCGGCGAGGGCTGAGTGTGCTTTGCTGGTGGGGGTGTGTTGTCAGAGCAACGTTATTCAGCCAGGGTTTCCCCTGCCGCTCCCTCCTGCTGCAGGACCCTCTTTGCAAAAAAAAGCATGTGAAGAACAATATGGGCTGTAAATCAACTGTTATTTTTACTAGAGAAGTCAGCAGGGTTGTGGTCCCAGCGCACCGGAGCTGTGGCCCTGGGGGAGAAAAGCCTATTCCCCCTTGAGGGCTCTCCCCCTGCCAGGAGGAAAGGCTGGGGGAGCTGTGCTAGTGGGATCCCAGGCTCACATACCCCATCCATTTCATAGCCAAAGATGCTGTCCCCGAGGCTTTTCTGCATGGCAGCGAGCCTGGTGCTTTTCCAGCTCTGGATTCCTATTTCTCCTCCCCATTTGCTGCCTGTCCTCCTCCTCCAGCCTGGGACAGGCAGTGCTCTACAGCCTGGACTTGCAAACACAACATCTTCCACAAAACTAAATACCTCAGTTCTTGGCCAGTGGATCCACCTGCCAGTCAATGTATCATCAATCCACCTGGTGTCAATGTATCATCCAGGGGATTCCTGGTCATCTGTAGGGTGGGCAATGCTTCTCTGAAGTCAAACCTGACCCGTGAGCACTCTGAGGTTTCTCCCTTCCCTCTTGGAGAGTCAGGAGAGCGGAGATGGACTCATTAGAGGCTGCTGCCTCCTATTAGCAGAATGAGTCAGATACCCTTCACTGTGTCCTGGGCCATGTCAGACAGGTTTATCTAAAATGCTTCATAGTGCTCTGCAATTGCAAAGCTCTTCTGCCTCAGCAGTAAGGACCAGGAGCCCAGCCAGCACGTGGCCAGGGCTCTTTTGCAACCTCAGCTCTTGCAGCCTTGGACCAGTGAAATCATTCCCTCCCTCTCCCTCCAAACAAAATAAGTTTGTTCAAATAATGACTTAGGGGAAAGAGAGAGCTTTATTAGTGGTGTTGGGAGGTGACAGGGAAAGAACTGAGCCTCAAAAGCATATCTGTGACTTGAACCTGCACCAAGCAAGCTCTGCAAAGGCATCAAAGACTGTGCAAGAAAATATTCCATGATCGTAACTCCAAGGGCTGCTTAAAGAAGACCCCCGCTTCCCACCGCCCCCCTGCCCTGGTGCTGCAAGCCCAGCTAGAAAGAACCACAGTGAGACACCACCAGCACATGCAATGTCCGATCTCTGCCTTTATCTCCTTGGCTCTCTTTGAAGGAATGGTCAGCACTGATGAATTAACCACAGGGGATGAGTCCTTCTTCCATACCCTGTCCTTATCTCTATACAGAGCCATTCTACACAGGTGCACTCTATAGAGGTGTCTCTTACCAATTAAACATGAAGGCAACTTCCCACAATAACACGAGAGCACGATGAACGCTAAAGGCAAGTTGGGAGGGGAAGGGGAGGTGGAGGCTGCATGAGGGATGGGTCATACTGATTGAATGTCAAAGAAACCCAAGTATCACAGCTCTTCCATGTATTTATTGGATGAGTTCTCATTAGTGTGAGCCCACTAACATGGACTGCTGGACTCACTGTGGAATTTGCTCACAGGAGACCTCCACAGCATCAGAGAGAGGCAAAGGAGGAGGTGAGACATGGGTGACACAGAGCAAGGCTTTGCTACACAAGGTGACCTGCAGAACTTGCCTTGGTGCCTCCTAACTCTAGACATAGTCATTCTCACACAGGTTTAGTGCTGATACTGCTACATTATGGGCATCCCACAGGATGGAAGGAGGATAAAGAGGGCTTCTGTGGAGAAGAATCCCCTTGTAGCCTGGAGAAGCTTCTGGGGGCAACTCATCTAACTCATCTTGTCCTAAAATAGGCCCAAATAGGCTACAAAATACTTATTCTCTCCAAGAAGGCTTGGTGATTGGCTCAGCAGAGGATCAACATGGTAAATATCTAGCCTGACTCAAGCCAAATCCTGCCCCGAGAGGGCAGTGCTGCCATCTGAGAAGGCTCTCCCTGGGGGCTGCAAACCAGGTAGCCCAAGTGCCACCATAGGTGCAGCTGGGTGTTCATCTCACTGAGCCATGAGCACAGTTGGCTCAACACATGGCGAGTAAACATCTGCCTATCTCAACCAGCAAAACCAGAGAAGGACAAGAATTTCTCTGTAGCTCAAGCAGATCATTCTGTCAGTCATCATGATAAAAACAGCAGAAACACAAGCATTCCGGTGTTAAATATTCAGTATAATTAAAAGACAATGTTACTGGGATTTGAGCAGCCCGAGGAACTCCAGAGTCATGTGTTTCCCCAGTGGAAAGACAGGCTGCCCACTTTTGGCAGAGAAGCATGTTTCTCAGTGACAGCTTCCCATTACGCTTAGAAATGAGCGAGTTATGGAGAGAGATTATCTATCCACAGTCCAGCAGTGCCATAAATAAAAAACATATGATATGGTATTAGCAGCTGCTGGTACGTCCCTAGAAACGTGGGCACACACCAAGTATATTTTATTGTTTTATTAACTGTCAAACAAGCCTATCTATTCCCCCTCCCCCTTTTCATAGCTTTTCCCTAATTCTCCGTGGCAGGTTTCTGGGAAATGCATAGTTTCAACATATGGACAGATGCGTGCTGCCCGAATCCATCCAGCACAGAGACACCCTGAACTGTGGGAACCAGGTAACTAGATCACACTTAGCAATGCCTTGGTTCATTAGATTAAAAAGACCGCTACCATCCACTGTCTCCTTGCTGGAGGGGTTTACAGGAAGATCTATCACAAGAACACAGAGAGACTGCTACGCCAAGTAGCAATGCTGAAGACTGATGCAGTACTGGTGGTCAGCCTGTGCTAATTTTGTGCTATAACCCAGCTGTGACTGGGTACAGGCTCCAGGACTCAAATCACTGCTATTGAACTGTGAGCACGTGCTGATGCAGGCTGGTCCTTTGGTACCCTCCGAGCCAAAACCACCAGCACATAACCCAGACCAGATGCAGTCCCAAGAATGACCACCCTGTATGGGGGAGAAAGGGAGTTTTACCCCTAGGAACACAAGCTGGGCTGTGCCATGTGGCTTCCAGCCCAGCCAGAGAGCCCCGACCTATTTTATTTATGAGTGCAGACATAGCAGATGCTGTGCGGCGAGTTCCCGAGCAGGTTTGTTTTCTGCAGGATGGACCGTGAAGTGTGTCTGCTTCAAACCAGCCTCTTGAGTCTTGCTGACTCGGCCCATTTTTGCTAAATGTTCCAAGGCTGGACATTTGAAAAACGTCTCTTTGGTGGCCTGAATTGAAATATAAGCTGGGGAGTGTGCCTGTGTGGTGTGGCCAGTTCAAGGGGTGACAAGGGGTAGTGGTTTTAAATTAGGAGGGAGTTTTAGATTGGATATTAGGAGGAAATTCTTCACTTTGAGGGTGGTGAGGCACTGGAACAGGTTGCCCAGAGAAGTTGTGGATGCCCCATCCCTGGAAGTGTCCAAGGCCAGGCTGGACGGGGCTTTGAGCAACCTGGTATGGTGGGAGGTGTCCCTGACAATGGCAGGGGGTTGAAACCTAATGATCTTTAAGGTATCTTCCAGCTCTAACCATTCTATGGTTCTATGATTCAGCAGCAGGAAAGGTGAGGTGGAAAAAGTGGTTTGCATGAATGCAGAATAATTCCTGCCTCCACCATGCCCGGCACAGTACTGCCAGGCAGGGTACAGTGCCTCAGTCGGCAGCGGCTCGTGTCCATCTCAAGCCTTGGGCAGTGCGATCAGAAGGAAATAATAGTGCAAAACGGTCAGTCACATGCAATTCTTCCCCTCCCCCAACTATTGTCATTCTCTAATGAATCAAACTCCAGGTGCCCCCGCTGGATTAGATCATCTGCTAAAACCAGCCACCAAACTATGCTTGGACACCACAGTGATAAGGGCAGTAAAGGTGCCCACGTAGACCCTTTGTGTTCCCACTCTTTCTCGAGGCATTGGTTATTCGGTGGCCAGCAGCCTTGTCTGCTGAAGGCCAGCAGCACGTGTACACCCGTGTGCACCAGGCAGTGCGTTACCCTGTGATAGTTACAGACCGTAACTCCCTCCCATCCCCGCTTCCTTGCGCATCAAGCACCGAAATCTCTCATCCAGGGGCCATTGAACTGTCACTCACTCGCAGTTCTCTTCATGTCAAATTGGCTCTACCAACAGCTCCATCACCCGCTTGTTTAACCCCTTTTATGCACTTGGAAGAAAAGGAAAATCCAAAGTCACTCCATAGTAGTGTTATGTAAATACCAAATAACGGCCCTTTCAGCTATCGTTTTGTGGCTGAACAAAGCGTAATAACATTGTACAAAACTGCTCAGGCTGAAGGCTGGGGGCCGCAGGGGCTTCAGCTTTGCAATTCCCCTTATGGGATAGACCCACCGCTCCTCAACTCTGCGTTACTGTGTCAATATATAGAGTGCACATAATCAAAGCAGGCTGGGATGTAGCTGGGTGAAAAATTATTCATTGAAATGCAAGACGCCTGGTGAGGGAACGCCTTAATCTTTATCACGAAACAGCTGAACCCCATCAGTGTCGGGCACCGGGGGTGGGAGTGTTGCTGGTGCTGGCACAGGCAGCACCTCTTTCCCAGAGTTGGTGGCTGGCTCTAAAATCTCTTTTCTTCATATACGTAGGAAAATGAGACAACTTGCCTCCAGCAGCCTCCTAGGGAACGTGGAGGGTGGTGACAGAGTGCCACCGATGTTGTTCTTGGAGAGTCAACGCCCTCAAGTTGTAGGACTTAAGATTTATTAGGGTCAGGGAGACAAAGACAAAAAAAATCTGAGTTTTTATTTAAAAAAAAAAAAAAGTCTGTTTGTTAAAAGGATTAGAAACACCCTACTGACAAGTTGCCTCAGAAATATTCACAGATAGCTGCGTTTCTGGGTTTGGCTAATACCTGACACTCAATATCTTAAGTCAGAAGCCATTACTGACACTCTCTAATTCCCCTACATATTAGCAACATGAATCTGCTTAAATAGTTTTGTAGTCAGAGAAAGCAGAGAGCATGAGCCAGCCAAGTCTGCATGGCAAATTCCTGTTAAAGCCAAAATGAGAAGCAGTTGGTGGGAGGAAAAAGACACTTTTGGGGTCTGTAGCACCCCTCCTCCCCTTCTTGCCTGATGCGGAGGCAGCTGCACGCCTCCCCCATTCAGGCAGGGTCTGCCTCGATGCCCAGTGACCCCATTCCTCTCTGTTGTCTTCTGTATCGTCCCGCCACTCCAACAGAGTTTTCAGGTGACTGCATCCGAAGAGACCAGCCAGCTGCTACTAGTGCTGGGATGGGAAATCTGTCCATCTTCCCTGCCCCACGCTCAGACCTTTCCGTCGTGCATGACAAAAGCCTCAGCGCTTCCCTCTTTCCTCCCTTAGCCCTTTGCCTGCTCCATTTCCTCTCTGTCCCTGCTGGGACCAGCTAAAGTCCCCATGTACAGATAAGCCAGCTGAGGAGATGGAAGTAGGATGAGTTTTATGGCTGGCCCCTGCTTTTTTTTGTGTGCGCGTGTTTTTTCAACCATAGAGCTGAAGCACAAGATTTGGTGGCCGTTCAGAGCGTTACACCCCATGTGCGAATCTGCATCGCTGTCTCCTTCAGGGCTGGGGAGAGGGAGAAGGTGCTATTCCTGGCCTCCAGACTGATGTCCTGGTCTGCCCCACCTACTTGAGGTGCCATCAGGAGCAGCACACTGTAAGGTATTTCAGCCTTGGAACCCCCAAGAGTCTGTGTCTCTGCAGTCTGGACATGGTGGCTAGATGCACATTACCCTCATGGTGCATCTATCTGGGCCAGGTCCCCTGTCTCCCAGTGCACCCTTTCCATGGGATTTCCAGAGGCCCAAGAATCCAAGGTGGTAAAAATCCTGACATTCCTTCTGGGTAAAACAAAAGTGATTGTACAGGGTAAAACCATGTATGCAGCCACTCTGGAGTCCTTTCCAACTTGAATAGTGCCCAGGAGCATGAACTGAGTGAGAAAATCTGGCCAACCATAGCAGCAAACCCAGATTGCAAGTGCAAGCAGGCGTCTTTTTAGGAGGGATCTGATAGAAAGTGTGGAATTCCTTATGCTGAGTGATGTAAAAATTGCTTTTGTAACACTGCCAAGGTCAGTGCTGACTGAGCTAATCAGCCATGAAAACATCACTGAAGCAAGTGAAAAAGTTGCCCCAAGTCAATTTGTGCATGCAACTTTTATTATTCTTTATTTAAACTTTCTAGGTTTGTTTTTGGATAATTGGAGAACACAGATGCTTCCTCTATTATCTTGCTTGGGGTTCCTCCCAAAACCTAATGCAACATCAAATCTGTTTTGTCCTTTCCAAGGCACCCCTGAAGACGAGCCTGGCTGACTGCTTGTTTTGCTATGTGTTTACTCTAGCAAATACTGAGTTTTCAGGAGACCAATCTGAACTCCACGGAAGGTTTTGTCGTATTTTCAGGAGCTGCGTTCTGTGGATTAATATGGCTTTAATGAAAATCCATCCCAAATGTAACAGTTTTGACTGAGATCGGGGTTTTTTTTTGAGCTTTCAGGGACTCTAGAGCAAATTATGAGGGGCAAACTCAGAAAGGCTGGTGCGAAAAAGGTACCCACTTAGGTGAACCTAAAGAATCGACTTTTTAGGAAAATTCAGTTCCCACAGAGCAGAAAAAACACCATCCTCGACTATGATGGCTAGATTCAGCAGCCCTTCAAATCTTTCTCAATGGCTTGAACGTATTCATGATCTATTCAATAGTTCCCCATCTCCTTCTGCCTGAAACATCTGAGGGATTTCCATGCATAAATGAGAAGAGTTTGGACAGAAGGTCAGCAGAGCAGAAGGAAGATACCTACATGCAGGACGACTCTGCCCTGGTTGCAGGCTATCAGTTTCTCACAGACAGAAGAAAGAAGCATCTGTGCTTTCAAGGTTACAGAGATGTAAGCATCACCCAGTTCACCCAATCGCCAGGTAACTGGCACTGGTCATATTTGGCACCTGGGTCCCCTTGGTTTAGCAGCACTGGCTGTATCAGTACTAGTAACCTGAAAAGGGTCATAGCGTGGGCTTGGCTGAACTCCAGACTGCAGCACCGTTTGCACAGCCCCTTTCTGTGTCAGCTAACGTTCTCCTGGATGATGCCTGAGCACCCCTTGGGGGACAGTTTGGGCCAGGAGCCACTTCTAGAGGTCAGTATGGATCCATCCACCTCATTCAAGTGGAAGAGAGATTAGCCAACTGGATGACAGCAGAGCCTGTCAGCCAGTGAGCAATTTCTGACTTTCTTCTACTAATACAGACAAAATCATTGGTTTTCCTCCCTTCTGAGCCAAATCAGAGAAAGAGTAGTCCCAAACTGGGGACTATTGTTGCAATCATGTAAAGAACCCCAAATTTCACATATTCCTGAGAATCAGCTCGTGTAGTACCACGTTCGGTAACAATATTTTGCACAGATTATGAGATGTGGCTCAGATGTGCACAGCATGTCCCATCTTTTCTGCCTGTCACCTCACAGCAGCCACAGCCAGCCAGCCCCAGGCAACGCTGTCTTAATCCAATGTCCAGAGCATGAGGCTTTGTCCCCACCCCTGGGTTTGGTCCCATGGTGAGGGGCACTGCAACTTGGCCAAGCAGCAGAACTGTGTGCTGGTTGTAACCTCAGGTCTGGGGTTCAGCCCCTAGAGGTGGACTCCCCAAATACAAGAGAAACTCAAGCTGTTGGTCACTTTCTTCTAACTTGTCTTAGGTGAGGGCAAGGAATGCTGCTCTAGACTTGCTTCCCACTGTGAAGAAGGGATGTGGTGACCTTCTGAGTTACACTGGTGTAAAGCATCTGACTTTGTTTCTTGGGTGACAAGTTTTCTGCTTTGTACAACTGTCCTTTTGGCATGCTTCTACACCCTCATACCTTTCAGTGGCCTGGAAAAACTCCAGGTAGCCCGGCTACTCTTTTCTTTCCCTCATCTTTGCAAAGAGCCCCAGAAAAGTCTCTTTTTGCAACACAAATGCATTTAACTGACAGAGCTGACAGAGACACTGACTGAATTTTGGATTTCATTGCAGTTATTTGTAAACAGTTCAAGTGAGCAAAGATATTAATGGGACTAAGTATGGTTTTATCACATGCTTTGATCACAAAACTGGAGTCTGCAGAGGATTTTTCGCCTTTCTTTGCACATGATGTAAAGCGGTGATAGATACAGAGACCACATTAGATGGAGTTCTCTGACTGGAGATTGCTGCTAAATTAATACAAACTGGAGCAGCTCAAGATGCAAATTGCACATGCTGTGGAGTTAAGAGGGTTTGTGTATACAGGGCTTTAATTCAAGCCCTTGTCTTAATGCAAAGGAAAAACGACACAAGATACGGCATCCTTTGCAGCATGCTGGGTTGAAAGCTATATGGCCTAGTTTAAGGAAAAGCTTCCAACATGACAAATTTATGCAGATAATCTGTATTGTAAATGTTTGGCTTAAAGTATTTTGGGTCTTCATGTGTACTCGCCTTTCACTTTCTGGAGATCTGTATAATTTTGAAAAAGGGTAGTCAACTGCTGCAAGAAAGTCAATTGTGTTTTAAATCATCCGACTGTATCACATGTGGCAAATCAAACTTTGAACATGAAGCGAGCTTGAGAGCCAACTTTCTGTGGCAGGAATCCATTTCACACTCAGCCGACAACAGGGTTTGATAAGAGCTCGGCCAGTGTGAATAACTAGCTGCCTTCTATATATATTTTGATTTGGTAGCATCTGTTGAAGTTTTATATCACTGAGAGATTGTTGGTATTCTTTTTAAGCATCAAAGCTACCTTGACAAGGTCAACAACAATTTCGACAGAGGTCAGCATTTTCATTTTGAAATATTTGATCATAATTCTATCAAACATTAAAGAAAGAGTTTGGCAAGGACACATAATGAAATTGGACAGCTCACACAATCCATTTATCTTTTCGACTGTAAGCCTCTGGAGCGCTCTAGTTCATCCAGTTTCAAATCAACTGTAGAAATGTCTGTCTTCCTTCATCCAGCCTACAGAAATTGGTGCTTGGAAATGCTCTTGATCTTGTATTGCTGATGTGGAAAAGGAAAAATAATTTCCCAAGACATAGTAGCTTAGCTGCATTCATATGTTCTATTTGCTTTTTTAAAATCTCTCCTGAATAAGGATGTTTATTTCCATCCTCAAAGTCACTTCTTCATTGCTGAAAGTATTCAATAAGCTAAGTGAATGCTTATTTTTGTAGCATGTTTTCTAAATGCATTGAAATAATTTATATAAAACAAACCAATGCCAAGCCTACACAACCATGTTATGGGTTCAGACTTTAACAAAACTAATGACAATGTAAGTAAATAAAATCAATAACAGTCCTAGGTCTGATGCATAGAATTTAGTCTTCCTGGTTTACCCTACACACCATTTGTGAGCGCAGAGGAAATAATTGAACTACATCCATATGTGCTGAGACTGGGGAAGGTGGATGCCTTCCGAAGCATAATGGGTGCACAGGCTTTTGTGCATTGATCTTCTTTATCACTCTTTACACTTAAGGATGTAGTAAAGAGAGCTGACTCCACTGTTAGATTCTCCATACACACAGCAATATTAGATACTCCCTCCTCTAAAGAGCTAGGAGTTGAAGCATATTGGTCTTTCTGGATGCTCTCATCAGTTTAATTATCTGTATACACACAGTTGCTATATTAAGAAAATGCCACAATGTTTTGAAGCTCCTGGCTTAGCGAACTCAAATTCAAAGCGTGCTATGAAAATACTACACATCAGAAGGACAGTATTTCCCCAGGGAAGGTCAGGAGGGAGAGGCTGAACCTCACTTGCCAGATGTTGGTTACACTGCTCAGTGCCTGGTGGCAAAGCTCAGATGCTGCAGGAAGCCGAGTGGCCAGAGACTGCAAGAAATGGGATAGCTAAGCAAACTGCTTTAACCTTGAAGCTGGATATAAGAATGATGCATTGCGTAGGTCCAGCTCCCAAGGCATAGTAAATCAGTGCTACTTCACTTGCATCCCCACTGATGGTCTGGCCTCTAATCTGCTTTGTGTGAATGTGGCCCCCGACTTCACTAGAATGATGGCTGCGACCTGCCCAGGACTCTCCTGGGCCATGGGGCAGGGTCTAACACACATTCTCCCACAAGAGAGAGGATCCCCTCTGCTCCTGGTGAGCCCCCAATGGAGCCGTTGCTTCTCCAGCCAGCTGAAGGTACTGAATGTGATCAAGGATTAGGCTTGTGATAAAACCATGGGCATTTCGCTGGGAATGGAGAAAGTCAGCAACTTGTCATCTATGAAAGAATAGAAGCTCTGCCTGCCTTCAGCTACTTATTAAGCACTATCTGTGGTCTTACCTAATGAATCCATACATTGATATCCTATCTATGAAACCAAATAACTGAGAGTGTGTGTCCCTGAGAAGCAAAGTTTTCCGTGTCTAGCAAGACTTGGGACCCAGCAGGGAAGCTGCCTGTGTCCTCTGGGTTGGTCTCCTCCATAAATCATGGCAGTCACCACATTCAGCAGTCACCCATGCCAACAGAAGAGGGACAGGGATGGGGCAGTTCATGGAGTAGATCAAGTCTCAATGAAGAAACCCTGGGCACTGGCAAGTCCTGCCTCCGCTTCTAGATGTTCAGTTATTTCTCCCGTGATACTTGCTGAGTTACAACAAGGAATGCTGAAACTCAGTGCTTCTGAACCACTTGGACCATTCTGGTGCATAGAATCATAGAATCATAAAATGGTTAGAGTTGGAAAGGACCTTAAAGATGTTGCAGGACTGCCTTTAGCCCCAGTGGGTCCAACTATTTCTCCCTCCAAAGAGCTCTGCTCCTAATACCCTTGAAGGCACAATCCACTGGTGGATGAGAAAGGGATGAGGATGCTTGGCCCCATTTCCTGACTGCAGGCTCACCATCATCACACAGCGACCCCCATAAATAAAGGGCAATGGAATGTACTGATAATTTGCTGCAGCTTGAAAGAAAAGAAAGCAAAATAATACTTGCTCACCATAGGAATTAATGGGGGGATAAGGGATATTTCCCCTGATATTTGTGAAAAGAAGTGCTGGTGATAAACCAAGTCCATTAAAAAGGAAGAGAGTGAAATGAATGACTGGATGAGATAGTCAGGGTCTTTTATTAAAAAACAAAAAAATCTTTTTTTCTGCACAGAAAGAATAAAGAAGAAATAAGATGGAACGATTAAGAGAGAACTCAGGCAGGGCAAAAACTGTTAGTGATAAACAGCTACTAAGGAAATAATTGGAAAATATAAATGCATACAAATGTGGGTGATGACCCGTGTACTGGGGCAATAGTGGAATTAGCCAAGAAGTATAATGAGCTGTGGAAGGAGAAGCTTGGAGACTTTGTGGAGAACTGGGGAAGATTTTGCAAACAAAGACCATCTGGTTTCTGAAAAGGAGTGAACCTTGGCCCACAGCTGGTATAAAGTCACATGGGAAGAGGGAAGGGGAAGATGAGCGTACAAGATCAGCCGAAGAAAGGGATCTAGGAAGGGATGCTGATGCCAGCTCCACTTCTTCCCACACCTGAAGGTGGGAGTGTCTCCAAGCCTGGAGGAAGTGGCAATGGCCAGAAATGGTCATGCCCGCTTCCTTCCACATGAATTTTTGTTCCAGGTAGAGGGAATCCTTGGCTGCTTGATTTTCTTTTTGCAGAATGAATGCTGAAGGCAAGGTATGTAGCTGGCCCTGGTGGTCTTTACCCACCAGTTCAGGACTGGGACTGACTTCCAAAGGTGCTTCAGTTTCTGGAGTATCATGGGTCTGCACACAAGCTTGGTGTCCCAGAGGTGGGATCTGGGGCATTTTCTGCTCAAGAGCACTGCAGAAGAGCCAAGAGCAAACCAAGCAAACCATGCAGTGACATGGCACAGGGAGCCTCAAGCCACGAGCTGAGACAACTGGAGTTATGGGGTCTGACATATGCTGCCAAGATGCAAAGTCAGCTTTAACCCAAGGTTAGCACAGCTCTTTGTCCCTCAAAATATCTAAAACCTTGCTCAGCACTGCAAGGGATGGAAAGATGGCTTGGTGTGATGTGGACCTAAACCGTACATTGCAGCTAATTCTCCCTCCGTGTATAAGGACTCGCCCACAGTGCTCCAAGCCCAAGCACATCTCTCTGTGAGCAGACCTAGGGATTGGTGTCCTCCATCATGTCATTGAGACCATGCACCCTTCATGGATAGGATAGTGGCTGCCTGCCCTTGAGGGATGCTGGAGCCCTTCCTCTTCCTTGAGGAAGGGTCTAGCCTCCAGAAAGCTTCTTTCTGTGTGTCACCCAGGCACCTCCTCCCTGCATGGTGCAAGAAAGTGAGATTGAAGAGACAAAGTAACTATATCTGTTCCTGTTTTCATTAAACCCAGTGGAAAAGATGGGCAGGAGCAGATCCTAAAGCCTATCTGCAGGCATGGAAATCAGATAGACTGTTCCCAGTCCATTTCTTCGAGTGACAGAGCCAAACTCTTATGAGCTGGGACAGCCTGGAGATCAGAGCCTTATCATGCCATTGGCAAATGTTACTGCTGGAAGCATAAAGGCTTCCATAAAATGATGCTGGAGATCTTGGTCGCCCTCCGGGAACTGAAGACATCTGTACTGACTGGCCAGCAGTCGTGCTGCCTGTGTGACAGAACTCTCTCTTCCTCCTGATGTCCTCCCAGATGGGTGTGGACCCACCCCAAAACTTGCTCCTACCACAAAGACCCCTTTAAACTCTTTCATTTCTTCTGATTTGGCATCAGGAGAAATAAAAAGGGCTTGTTTCATTCTTCCTTCCCAAAATGCCTGGGTATCCCTGCAGAAGCAAAGGATGGAGTGATCGCAGCTTAGGAGGTCCTAGCTTGCTGCACAGAAAAGACCCATATGGGTTGCCGGTCCCTGTGACTTCAGCTTTAAAGTAGGAATACCCTGTACCATTAAGTCACACTGTGATATATCCTGCCTAGACTTCTACTGAGTAGACTTCAGTAGGAAAATCTGTATTTCTACGTTTGCCCCCAAAAACCACTATCCCTCTGTATAAGCAAAGCTTCCAGACCAGCTTCTTGGTCACTTCAGTGTCTCAGTGGCTGGACTCAAGCCAGGTTACTGTGGACTACAGGAAAGACCATATATCTTTAGTAAGACATTTTCCATTTCATTTGCCATAGGGATCGGGAAAGCATTTGCCTGCCTGTTTGCCCTTCCAGGAGAGCTCTGAAGATGTGATTGCAGCTTACAAGAAGATGCCCGTCTTGCTTCCAAGAGAAAGGAAACTAGATAGCAAAGATATTTCATCCCACAATGCCTGAACCCACCAAGGAACTCTTGCTGGTAGGGAAAAGTTATGAAAAAGTGAGGAGAAATCGCAAAAAAAGGCTCAAACATAGACTTAGTCTCAGACAGAAAGTGGTTATATGAGAGCAAAGAGATATGTTATATCCTTATAGTGTAAACCGCTGCTGTTCAGTAGAGATTCATCCATCACTACCAGAAGAGAAGTTGGCCTATAGCTCTTTGCAACTTTGCCAGACTTTTATTAAATGCACAAGAATGCCAAGTCTGTAATGTCTAAAACTGAATTTATTTAACAATGAACTCTTTGAAAAGGGAGTCCCAGATGTGTAATTAATAATGAATCAGTGATTTGAAATCTGATCCAAAGCCTACTGAAGCTGATAGACAGACTCTCTGACTTCAAGGAGTTCTGGATAAGGCTCTCATTAAGCAAAAGAAAAAAAAAAATATTAAAAGCTGAGCCAGCTAGTTAGTTAAAAAAATATTATAGCTAGGATTCTGCGCTTAACACAGACATACAATAATCTGCACTGCACATAAATCCCATCTCTGCTGACAGGGGACTCACACATTTGTGTGTCTGAAGCTGAACTTGAAATCTAGGAGATAAAATAAAATAAAAAAGCTGCAAGAGAGTCCCAAAAGGAAAACCTCCAGCGGTTGGAACCACAGCTCATTTCCTCTTGGCTTGAATTGGGAGATAACTGTCATACATGTGTCATTTGGAGGCAGCAGATGCTGCTCCTCTCTGCGTACCGAAGTCCCACTGGTACCCCCACCCTGCTCCAGCCTCTGCACCCACCTCTGCTCTGCCTCCCCTGGCTTTGCATCCATGACACATGATGGAGATAATAAATCCAAAATTCCAGCCAAGCTCAGTCCTGCGTGTTGCTCAAGCCAGGGAGGGGCGGGGGGTGAGGGCGGGCACGCAGCTTGTCTTCCCTCAGTGCAACTTAATTCAATTTGTCAGGGATGCAGATGGTTTGGGTGAGCCCTATCTGGTCACTGCCATCCCACCATTGGCTAAATTTTGCACAACTGCGGTGAGGTTGGGTTGTGGCAGCCTCTGGTTTTCATCTGCTTTTCGGTATGACCTGAATGGGGAGAGGGGAGGAGATCTTTGCTGATGAACAACTTAATTGTGGTTTTTTTTTTCATTTTTTTTTTTCCAAGACATAAAGCACACGTATCAAGTCATCCCCTTGAGTCAAATTTTTTTAAGTACAGTAACACTACTCATTTTTAAATAATCAAATAATAATTAAAAATAATTGGGTCTCATTTCTGCTGAAGAACCAATGCATCTACATTGGATTTGCTATTTTAATAGCACATTGTAACTCAATCTAAATGTAAATTCCTGGAGAATCTGCTATCTAATTCTCATTATTTCCACTTGCTTAATGCAATTAGAAACATCTGTCACTGATCAACTGTCCACACGGTGAAAATAAATAATAATTCATGCTATCTGCCTCCATAGTGTTTTTCAGGGAAAGGACTGCTCTAAAACCATTCACTAAAGCCCAAGAGCTAGAGCTGTGCAAAATGCTTGTGACAAGCTCTGAGTCGGACTGACTGTGCCTGACCATCAGTGTCTCTCTCTCTGAGACATGTACTGAATAATTTGAGAAAATCCTGGATGTATATAGAATCATAGAATCATCCAGGCTGGAAGGGACCTCCAAAGGTCATCTAGTCTGACCTCCCTGCAGTCACAGGGACACCCCCAACCAGACCAGGTTGCCCAGGGCCTCATCCAGCCTCACCTTGAATATCTCCAGGGAAGGGGCCTCAACCACCTCCCTGGGCAACCTGTTCCAGTGCTC
>VZRU01012378.1:79350-89647 GCA_013398155.1 Pedionomus torquatus
CTCAATCTGTCCTCATAGCAGAGGTGCTTCAGCCCTTTGATCATCTTCGTGGCCCTGCTCTGGACCTGCTCCATCAGGTCCGTATCCTTCCTATATTGAGGGCTCCAGCCCTGCACACAGTGCTCCAGGTGGGGCCTCACCAGAGCAGAGCAAAGCAGCAGAATCCCCTCTCTGGATCTGCTGGCAACACATCTTCTGATGGAGCCCAGGATGCAACTGGCCTTCTGGGCTGCACTGCGCACTGCCTGCTCAAGTCTAGCCGGCAGTGCGCACTTAATGTGAATGTGATCACCCCGGTTTCTGGAAACATTTGGTTCTGGGGTCCTCATCTTCAGGGGGCAGATCTCACCCCCAGCTCCCAAAGCCTGGACCCAAAGCTGTGCTTGTGCACACAGGTATTTGGATAGATGGAACGATGGTGGCTGAAGGGAGAACAGGAGGCCAATGAATGGGACACGAGTGCAGAGAGAAAGGATGCTGGAGTCACTGGGGCTTGAGGGTTATTCCAGCTGCTACCTGTGGTCCTGGTTTGGCTCTATCTGTGAGAGGAGCAGAGGGAAACAGGGGAGTGAGGAGCTGTCAGAAATGGGTGCCCAGTCCCCTGAGATGGACCAGGTCAGGGGCATGGATGGTACTTTCGTCTCTTTAAAACACATTAGTATGTATAACCTATCTGTATAAACTCTCTGGTTGCTCAAAAGACAAGGCAAATCAAAGAACTAGAGAAGGTAAGCCTGAACCGAACCTTGAGAAATGGGCTTTGGCCCACTAGTGATATGGATGGAGGCGTAAAGGCAGAGTCTAAGTGGAAAGATATTCTCATTAGGCATCTACTGCTGAAACATCCTCAAAAGAGAGAACTGAATTAATCCCAAACCCAGACTTCCTAGGAGTCTTTTGCCTTCCTTTTGCCACAGCCAAAACCTATGATGTTTTTGCCTTTGAGCTGCTCGGCAGACAGGGGCTGGTCCTGTGCGATGGCCTGGCTTCTACGTGGGGTTAACACACAGGTACCGGGATGGTCTCCTTCAATGAACATCAGAGAGACCGGGGAAGCATGAGCAACAGCGTTGCCCACATCGCCGTGTGGGTCAGAAGGACTCTACGCGTGAAATGCTCATCCCGGCTTCAAAGTGAGGAGGGGAAATGAAGTGTAAATGGCTCGGCTGGTTTATTTTATTTTATTCTCAAAAAGGGCAAAGGCAAATCTCTTTGATTCATTCCTCTTCCAGGAGACAAGTGTAACTTAGAGACGTTACAAGATCTGCTCTGACAAGCCGAAGTCTCTAACAGTGTCTGGCTGCCAAAGCGGGAGGGCAGGGACGAGCTGAGAGCTGCTGACCTGTTCACGATCTCGTCAGGTTGCATCTACTCACCGCTGCACCTCCTGCCCCAGCCCCTGCCTTGACTTCTCCATCCTCCACCTTAACCACAGGGTTATACGCCCAGCAACGAGCCAGAGGTACCTCTGCAGCTTGGCAGCCTTTGGATCCCTGTGGCCCAAAGTGTTCCTCTGCCCGTGGGAGGATAGGGGGGGTGCCTGTACCGCTTGCCCCGTGTTATTCCAGGGGTGAAGGGGATGGTGGCTCCCAAAGAGAGATGTTGCACCCCCAACCTGCTGTCTGCTCCCACAGGAGGGACTATTCTCCTTCAGCTCGTGGAAATGCTGGAGACAGGCAGCACAGCAGAGGGGAAAGTCTTCTCCAAAACCAGGGATGAATGACTAAACCAGAATCTATACTATTCATCAATTTTCCCAAAGATAAACACCTTCCAGGGTTGGTGCATTTGCTGACTCCACCTCCAGGCATCTGGTTTGACCCACTACCAAGACAGAATCCTCTTCAAAGCTGGGAGAGACGCTGAAGCTTCCTCCCGCGGTGGGTTGAGATTTGTGCTTCTTCCTCCCCAAATATGGGCACTTTCCCTACAAAGCTAATAACAGAAGAGTTTTCGTGCAAACATAATGGTGATGAGCTGTCTCTGAGTGCAGATAGATGGGAAAGTAAAAGACATCCTATCTGTATTAGCAGCCTCTCATCCAAAAGGATTGCTTCTCTGGGAGAGGTCGGGAGGGGAATGTAAGGGGAGAATGAGCACACGTCTTGTTGCCTATGATGAGGTCATGGAGTTGTGTTTTTTTTTTTTAAAGCATGACCCAATTATAAGCTGAGACCCATCTCCTCTGTCCTGAAAATTAGAAGGCTGATGTTTTTTCTGATGACATCCTGTATCGCAGCTGACACAAGAGCCACAGGCAGCCTTTCTGTGCTCCCAGCCGATGCTGTGCCTGCCTTTCTCCTTCTCTGGGCACTGAACTCAGGGATGTGTTGCCGTCAGCAAGCTAGCACATCCCTGGGGGAAGGAGGAGGGGAATTTGGGAAAATAAGCCACCAAAGAGAGAGACAAATCCATTTTGACATCAAATCACCCAAGGCTTCCTCATGAGTAGGCACTTCCCTGACATAAAGGACCAACAAGCCACACACTGGAAATATGGCAAAGGTTGGGGGATGGAGATTTGCTCTATCACTTGGGGAAGGCATTTTGCATAATTTTTAAACAGACTGGGCCTCAAAATCACGTTCCTGGGCAAAGGCAGGGGGAACAGATGAGGACTGTAGAGGGAGAGGTGGGGTGGGCAGGGCAGGGGAGCACCCAGGTCTCCCTTGGGAAGGGCAGCATGGTCTCCTTGCACCCCTCTGTTCCCTGTCCTTAGCCTCCTGTCCCCTTTGTGTGGTCACAGATGTCTCCTCTGGTTACCTGCAGCAAGGTAAAGGGAAAGGAAGCCATTTCCCAGGGAGACAGTAGAGTGTAAGAGCCTTTTTGCTCATGACCATTAGGGGAGGTTCAGATTAGATATCATGAAAAATTTTTACATGGAAAGGGTTGCTAAGCATTGGAATGGGCTGCCCAGGGGGTTGAGGTACCATCCCTAGAGGTATTCAAAAGATGTGTTGACATAGTGGTTTTAATCAGACTTAGGTTGATGGTTGGACAAGATGATCTTAAAGGTCCCTGCCAACCTAGACAATTCCATGATTCTGTGATTATGTGCAAATACCCACAAGCCCAGGAGCCTGACTCGTGGCCGAGGCTCTCATTGTGCCATGCCAGGAAGAGCCTTTTGGCTGAAAGTTGAGATCTTTTGTCTAAGCTGCATTCGCTTGTGGCTGAAAAGGAAAGGGAAAGGGAATGGAAAACAATTTTTCTATAAGCTGAGTAATGCAGCTTAGACAGACAATCAAGCCTGGCATCTCTCAGTCACTATCAACTTCTGAAATGCTTGCTTGGCTTGGAAATGCACATTTTTTACCTTGGCTTGAAAGCAAATTTGCTGTGATGCTTTGCTTATTATTTCTTCTGAGCTACTGTCTTCTAGACTGTTCAATATTTCCTGAAATCACCTGGTACATACGTTTTTCAAAATTGCTTGCTCAGATCATGCTGTAAAAAATATTTTTCTATTTCCATTTCCATTGTTTTCCAGGAGACAGCTTTCATCCTTTAGCACTTTCTTGCCTGAATTTACTATTTGGGTTTCTTGTCCAGCCAGATGAATGCAAAAAGAGGAGTTGGAGCTGAAGCAGGTTAGCTGACAACTCCTAACCATGGTATGAACCTGCCCAAGAACTTATTGCAGAGCCCTTTTGCAGTCAAGGAGAGAAAGGGACACAATTCATTTTAGATGATACATTTCAGGATGAGGTCAGTCATGCCCTACAAGTGTCCTCCTCTCTCCACTGCCTGTAAAAGCCTAGCTCAGGCACTGATGCCCACGCTGTACGTACCTCAGGTTAAACAAGAAGAACCTCACCAGTGACCACCAAGGACTGAATGAGGCAGGTGCTCAGGGGGCAGCTGGCAATGGGGTCAAGGGATGGGACACACCATGCAAACATGGGCTGGTCTACTATGAAGGAGCAGCAGTGGAGAGCAGAAGGAGCTCTATGCACTTCAGCCTCATCATCACACTCTTAAACCCAATTTATTTCCAGCTTTGTGCTTGGTGGTATCCCATGGCTGAGCCCTGCAGTCTCCTCAGGGAGAGGGAAGCGAGGCTGGGGGACGTTGGGTTGCCCATGGCTGGAGTAGCAGCCCATGGGCTACAATGATGTATTTCACAGCCACTGGTGGACACTCGCAGATTGGCCCAGGCATGAACAAAAGCTCCACTGAAGCCATAGAGCAGCTGAGCTGGGCAGAAACAATAGTGAATTTTTGAATTTCTCCCAAGTAATTGTGAGCGAGACATTTTCTCTGTAACAGAGCCGTTAGATGCTGGGTGTGCCATTGCTGTTCTGGTGTATGTGGTGGGAGGTCACTAGGACAATTTAAATTGCTGATGCTCTACAAAACTTTAGGAATGAACTCATCGGAAAGGAAAGAGATTTTTCCTTTCACCAGATGTTTTACTGGGATTGTCACCAGCCCCTCCCAGTAACTTTGAAAAGCTCCATATGTGCTCAAAATTAAGGATATTTGACAAATTTTAGCAGAACAACTGAAAACAAAAATATTCCTGAATGTTTTCACCCACATTTGGCCAGCTCTAAAGAATATCCAGCTCTCAGCATGTGCAGCATGAATAAACATATATCTTCAGCTTATCTCTCTCCTGACAGCTCATGGGTAGCTCCCCAGCCTATATTAGTTTAAATGCAATTAATTCTGGAAGACTGATAGTAGAGATATTGATTATGTAAGCCCTTGGAAATCTCACCCTCATTTCACTCCATGGAGGAGCATGATTGCCATTCCCTGCTCATTTTCTTACAAGGCTGTGGGCACTTTGCGGTGGGCATCTGTTCCCTGAGGCTCCTAATGTGGCACCTGAGAGACATGCAGGGTTGGGTTACAGGCGTCTTAGGGCATGAAAGGACAGAACCTGTTCTCAGCTCTCGTCAGAAACCAGCAGGCAGCTCAGAAAGAAGGGAATGTGTAGAGTTACCGTGCCAGGGAAGCATCATCCCCTCCAGTTAACCTCCTCAAGACACAGAAGTACCTCTGCCATAGGCAAGCTTCAGACCTCCCGACTCATTCTCCAGGGTCACTTTGCTCCCGGGGGCTATTGCCCCCTGCCTCCACCTGTCCTGTCTTCTGCTAATGCTCCTCTCATGCCTGTGCTGACCTGCAGGCAGCTGAGGAACAAATCTGGAGGGACTGAGTTATCCCTGCAGGGTTTTATTAATTTCCAGTCTTGCCTTTCCTAGGCACAGCTTTGCTTTCTCTATAACTGCTTGACCAGGTTGACCTTCGCTTCATGGAAGATCCCCATGGAGGGTCTTCATGCTCCCTGTCTATTTGGGCTCCGATCCCTGCCCTGGAGCTGTGCACTGTACTTAACCTCTTCAAATCCTGCTCCTAGTGAACCTCACAGACTAGCATGACCTGTCAGCTTGCTGCCTGCAGCCTGCCGTGTTGGACTCTGACCTTAGAGCACGTTCTCCTACATCAGGTCCATCCCTGGAGTACTGCCCATAGCACAGGGGCCATGTCCATTCTAATTGAACATCATGGTAATTTCAGAGGAGTCTGGAACACCCAGCACACCTATGGGCTTCTGGGCTTGGACCAGCCTCTCTGGGCCAGCGCCGCTGCATAGGTCTTGCTGGAGCCAAGCAAGGGTGCCCAGCAGAGGCTCTTCCACTCTGACTTTCTGAGCCCTGCTCGGGATTTCTCTCTGTGATGCTCATTCCTGCCCCAAATCCCTTCAGTTTTGTCCTTGTATTAGTCTTTCCACCTTCACTCTTTCTTCACTCTTGGCACTTAAGCCAAATTATTCACTCCCCACCTCTGCACATCCAATTTGTTTCTCTTCTGCCTCTGTGCCCTTCCATCTCCATTTCCCAGAAAACACTCTCCCCTCCAGGCTTGACTTCTGTGGGCTTCTGAGTTCACTGGAGCCTAAGCTGAGAAATGAACCCCAGAGCTGTAGCCCTCCAGCTTGACACCAGATGCTCTGTGGACCACCGATGACAGTGGTAGATGCTTTTTGAGGGAATTAGTGAGGCTTTGTAGAGTAGCTCAACACAGTCAGGCTAAAAGGCTGGGTTTGGGAACAGACCCGGCTCTTCTGGTCCATTTTTCAGTTATCCACTAATCCAGCCTAAGGCAACATCTAGGTATTGTGCAACCACCTTGCCTGCAGGAGGTGCACTGACTGGGAAAGCCAACAATGCTCCCAGCACAACGTTCCCCTCTGAGCAATGCTAAACATATTTTCCTAATGTTATTTTTCAGTAAACAGCCAACTTTTCAGCAGAGAAACTCTTAACTCACAGCTGGCTGGTTGTTTGGTGAGATGATAGACCTGAATCTCTGGTCCAGGCTCCCACCTCCCTTGGTCTCTCCTCCATCCCTCCACATTCTGAAATGGCTGAATCCAGCTGTACATGTGCCCCATTTTTAGTCAAACTCACTTTATTTAAGAGGATAAAAACTCTCAAACAGGGACCTGAGAGGCAGTGGAAGGCCAGGAGGAGTCTTCTCTGTGGGAAAGAGATGGCTTCACACTGCTTATCTGCCAGGAGGCACAGGCTGTGGAGGAGGGATTGCATGGTTTGTCCCAGTAATGTAAATCCCACCTACAGCTCCCAAGTTGATCCAAAGCTGTGGATCTCAATAATTTTTAATGCCAAAGATGTTGAAAAATCTACTTTGCAATTTTCCAAACACTTACGGAGCTGGACTTACTGTTGCTGTAGTAAATCAGGATTTGTCTTGGGAATGAGACTTCAACCAGAGTCCTAGCTTTGCCGTTAGTCAGAGAAAATAAAGTCTCCTTTCCAGAAGGCATATCTGAGCACCCCTTCATCTCCAACTCATTTTAAATGGTGGTCCAAATCCAATTTTTGCACATTTTTCTCAGCATAAGGGACTGGATCCTGCCAGATTTCTAGCAGAAAACTCCACCTAGGTTCAGCCTGATCTCCAGTTACTTGTCTGCCCTACAGAAAACATGCATTATTTTAATGGAAGGGAGCAGCACACCAACCCACAACCTACAAAGCCACTCAGCAGACAGTTGTCAAACCCATGCTGAGCCCTTGCATTAAGATGAAGAGACACTTCTTAGCTGCTATGTTGCAGGCATGGAGAGGCCGGGTGGGATGCAAGGATGCGGGGATGCAGGGAGCTTCCCTCAGACACTCACCAAGGGCATCATTGCCAGCCCATCCCAGCTCTCTATGTCCTATAGGACATCCCCTATAAGCAACTCCAGCAACATATTCACCATGCTGCTCCTGCCAGGGTGTAAGGGAGAGCAGTGGGGCCAGCAGGGTTGTACTCACCCTCTTGCCTGCTCTTCTCTCCTTGCTCCCAGCCCAGTGCTGGCTGCTGCTGCCTTCCGTAGTGATGGTTAAAAGTGCTTTTGGAGCTGAGCCTGCAAGCGCTGCAGGGAGCTGTGGTGCCTCTCCCTCATAGCCAGGACAGCTACTGACACCCAAACGTCTCCATTTACGGTCAGGGCCATGCGACTGCATCTCTGCATCAGCCCATGAGCTGGTGCTTTTAAAGGGATCCCCAGTTTTGGTAGTGAAGCAAGGCTGGACCTCATTTTTCTGTAATTTTTTGAGGCTTCCCAGGGGAGATATAGCCCATCTTGGGGCTTGTTTATTCTGCTCTGAGGATGGAATACATTGATGTGGTCTTCATGCAAAATCTGTATCCGAAGTTAGACAGCTTCTCGCCAACATGATGTTGGCAGGTGCCATCCTCATTGCCATCTGAAGGGAAACCTTTGCAGTTTTTTCACCATGCTAGCCCAGGTAACTGCCCTACTTATTGGTAGGCAGCAAGAAAATGCAGGTAACCCCCATTAACTGCAATTCCCTGACCGTAAGCAACACTAGAAATATTGCAAAAACTCCAAGAGCATCTTGGGAACAATTTATTTCTCCCTCTAACCATTATTAGTGGAGCTGTTGCTTTCAAAAGGTGTTACATCTTCCCCAGAACATCGTGCCTCAGCCTGACCCCAGTCAGGCTGAACCTGGAGCAGCAAGGGACACCAGTGTGCTCTGAACTGAGCATCTCCACTACAACAGCCACGCTGGTGACAGCCAGTCTGTGTGGTGGTGAATCACCATCCCACAGGGTGTCTCGCCAGCCCGGTATTGGCTCACAGCTACCAGTGTCTCCCAGTCTATCTTGGAGGGGGTTCCTGGGCATGTGATGCTGAAGCACGGCAGGCACCCTGGAGACAAGTCCTGGGCTTTTGAAGGACTCCTACAGTGCTTGAGCAAAAAGGCAAAGAGGCAAAAAGGTTGGAAAGGGATGTTCTGTGCATCCCGTTAATTTTGGCTGTACATAAACACATATCATTGTTCACCTGTTTTTGGATGCACTTGCATCACAGCTGGGAGACAGAAGTGCTGCAAGCTTTCACCAAGCTCTTTGGGCAGCAAGAATTACTTATGAAGTGATAACATGGACATCCAGGTGGGTTAACCACCCAAACACCTACAGATGAGTGTAGTGCTGACCCCTACATCTCTCCCTAGCTCTTCTACATCAGGTTCAGTCCTCCTTGGGGAGAAGGTTTGGAAACAATAAGCCCAGTGGTTTCTTACAATCAAATTTCAGAGCCCTCCAGACCCCACAGACAGCTCTGCTATGAGCTTTGGATGAGCTTTATTTCTGCAATAACTTCTCCAGAGAGAAAGAATTAGGAGGCTTAACACTTTTGGATGACAGTTGCCGGAGCAGACGTCAGATAACAGGCACCAGCAGCCGACAGAAGAGCAGGAGCGAGCCAGGCCCCCTGATTCAGCCAGCCCTCAAAAAAGCCGTGTTTATAAAAACCCACATGAAAAAGAGCGAATTGCCAATTACGCAAAAGTCTTTAAATAAAGCAACGAAAACCTTTCATGTGCAGCAGACAAATGATACACGGTCACAGGGAAATAATATAACAGATAGGGAGGCTGAGAGCAGGGAATGTGAGCAAATCCATTTTCCAGAAGCCAGAAAGGGGAGTTGCTTGCTGAAAAGGATTAGCTGGATAAAGCTGAACTTTTTTTTTTTTTTCCTTTAAAAAAAAACTGCATAGAAACTAAACACGCATCAAACAGAAACAGGAAAAAAAAAACAGATTGTAAGAAGATCCCAGGAGTGATGCTCTACTCCTGTTCAAAAAGAAAATGCTGTCAAAAAAATACCCTATGTAAACTTGCCACACACACCACATCATCAACAGGCATTTATCAAATGAAACACATATGAAATGCAACTCTTCGTCCTAATCCCAAGTCAAACAGTCTTTGAGTTTCAGACCCTCAGGAAGTGATTGCCATATGATCCTCCTCTGTCTCCATTTATGATTAGCCCTTCTAAATTTCAGCATTTATCTGACTAAACACATCGGGAAGAGCTTTCTTTTATCCGCGAAGCCTGTGTTTCTGCTTTTCCTTAAAGGTTGCTGCTGTACTGCTCTGCAGCCGCCCAGCTTGGGAGGAAAAGACTTTAGTCAAGACCCTTTGATTGACTAAACCCTGGATCACTTCCCTGGTGGTGGCAACCCCAAGCCCTTGCATTATGTGCCAACGCTGAAGCATTCACAGAAGGGGTTGTAGAAACTGCCTCTGAGCCAAAATCTTACTTTTGGGGCTCGGTAGTGCAAACAAAACATATGTGCATGAGGGGTCCCACTGGCAATCACTGCGTGGCCACTCTGAGGGGTCCTTGGAGTTTTGGGGGAGGTTTTGTGGTGGCGAAACATTTCAATCTGGCCTGGCGGAGCTGTTGCACAGAGCCAAGGCTGACTCCTGCGAGCAACCGCAAGAGCACAGCTACCGCTTGCCTGAGGTATGGTCCTCGTTAACCACCAATTGATATGTTTCAAACGACGTATTCATAACCCCTCGAGCCTGATCACAGCTAATTTTCAGACAAAAAAAGGGAGTGTATTTGCTTAGTACACTGCTTTTTGCAAACACCCTGATCGTTCCCAGATGCATCTGTTTCTGCCCAGCAGTTCTCAAGGCAGCAGGAGAGGAATTATTTCAGCTCCCAAGAGTCACCGGCCTAAGCAATATCAAGATGCTCCAGGAGCTCTCTTGCATCCATTCGAGGGAGCTGTACCCATATCCCTCCTTCGATCAACATAGAAAGGACGTAGACCTGTTGGAATGGATCCAGTGGAGGGCCATGAGGATGATCAGAGAGATGGAGCATCTCTCCTCTTATTACAGGCTGAGGGAGCTGGGGCTGTTCAGCCCGGAGAAGAGAAGGGTCTGGGGAGACCTTCTAGCAGCCTTCCAGTATCTGAAGGGAGCTACAGGAGAGCAGGAGA
>VZRU01012378.1:98359-109480 GCA_013398155.1 Pedionomus torquatus
CAAACACAGATGGTGAAGGACCCTTTGGGTCTGGAACAGGAGGCTCCAAGTTTTGTCTTGGGTGATACCTTGAAATTCAGAAGGACCATAACATACATAGCTGGGGATCTGCTGCAGTTTTTCCTTCTGCAGACAGGTTGCCCAGCCATGTGGCTCTTTACTTGCCTTCAAAATAAATTATGTTTTCCAAGAAAAAAAAAAGAAAAAAAGAAAAAAAAAAAAAGAAAACAGAAGACAGACTTCCTACTTGATATAAGCTAAAATATGATGTTCCTGTTCTCCCTCCTTTATGTTTTATTATCCCACCAGGCGTCTGGAAGCCCACACTGTGATTTTTTGCATCATCAGATCAATACAAACCCTGCTATTTTGTCAGAGCAAGAAATGGGAACTTTTCGAAGCACAGTGAGAAAGGACTGATTTAGCACAGTCTGTCTGTGTGAAAGATGTTGTTTCTGATGCTTTGCAAATCAGCTGATCTGTGGTATCTGCTGCACTGTGACAGGTGAGGCTCTGGCCAGCTTGTGGGAGACAAGTGAAGAAAACCCTTCTGCTTCTCTGTGCAACCAGAGAAGGGAAATCAACACCAAAGCCCTATAAGAGGGATACGTGGGAGCAGAAGGTCACAGAATCACAGAATGATAAGAGGCTGGAAGGGACCTCTGGAAATTATCTAGCTCATGCCCCTGCCAAAGCACATCGAGCATGTTACACAAGAACATGTCCAGGTGGGTTTGGAATGTCTCCAGGGATGGAGACTCCACCACCCCTCTGGGCAGCTTCTTCCAGTGCTCTGCCACCCCCAAAGTAAAGAAGTTCCTCCTCATGTTTAGATGGAACTTCTTTCTTGTGTTCCAGTTTATGCCCATTTCCTCTTGTCCTGTCACTGGGCACCACTGCAAAAAGACTGGCCTCATCCTCTTGACACCCACCCTTTAAGTATTTAGAGGTGTTGATCAGATCCTCCCTCAATCTTCTCTTCTCCAGACTAAAAAGATCCAAATCCCCCAGCCTTTCCTCATAGGAGAGATGTTCTAGTACCACAGTCATCTTTGTAGCCCTTTGTTGTGCCCTCTCCAGCAATTCCCTGTCCTTCTTGAACTGGGGGCGGGGGGCTCAGAACTGGACACTGTACTCCATCCAAGCAGTTTCTTGAGGAGGTCAAAGTTAGCCAAGGTTTCAATCCTACTTCTTGCTTTGTTCATACTACCCATGATACTGAACTCTTATCTTTTCATGATGGCTGCAGCCAGGGCTACCCTCGAGCTTAATGCCCTCCACCAGTCCCTCTTTGTTTTTCCACACTAGGTCCAGTAGTACACCTCTCCTTGTTGGCTCCTCCACCACCTGAGTCAAGGAATAGAACCTCCTGGACTGTACATGCCTGGCTGTGTAGCCTTCCCAGCAGGTATCAGGGTGATTGAAGCCTCCCATGAGAATCTCCCATTAGGTCACTAAGTAGGGGCTGAACAGCACGAGTCTGGATGGAGGATGACTACAACCAGTGGATTGAGGTTCTCCTCTCCCAGGGATCTCACCCAGAGGATGAGGGGAACTGAGAGATAAGAGGCACAAAGGCATGTTTTCATTTCACCATGGAAAAACAAAATCCCAGCAAAGAGAATAAAAATGAATCAGTCAGAGATGTTGACAGAACAGAAGGACACTTGATGTGGCAGGGAAGCATGGGAATTTGCTTCATGTCCTGGCTTTCATCATGAGCTCAGTGAGTTTTCCTGTACCAACCCAGCCTCACAGTGTCCTTCTGGGAGGGCAATAGTCCTCCACGCTTGCTGAAGAAAGTAAGAAGTCAACGGTCTAGTTGAACCTAAGAGTCGAGATGCCCTCAATGCTGAAAGCAAAGGCAACTCTCAGATGTTTCAGCTTATGTGAGACAATTCCCAGGTCTGCGACTGCGGCTTTCTCAGCCACTTGCACATGGTTTATCCCATACCTGGAGCCGAGCTCTAGTGTTCAGCCCAGCAGAGCCCTCCAACAGCCAAGGATGCTGTATCCATGTCAAATCCCCAAATTTCTGATGCTTCTCAAGATGTGTGAAGAGGTGGGACTGCGTACACGCTCCTGAGTGCTAACAGTTCATCCATATGGCAGGGAGCTGCACACGGCGGGTGTGAATATGGGCCACATGCATTTCTTGGGCCAGACTTATCACAAACTCAGATGGAAATTATGTGCCAAAATACAGAACAGATTTTTTTTTTTTAGCTTTTCAAAGCAGCTCTGTGCATCACATTTTTACTGAAAACCTGCCATGTCTTTTAGTGCCTCCACATGCGGCACGACCCCCGGGCCCTTGAAGAGCTGAACACGAGCACTTTCAAAAAGCTCTGTCGTTTATGTACATTTATGTACGAGTGTGTAAAGACTAGGGATAATGTAACTCCGATACACAAACACAGATGGTGCTTGTAAGGCATGTGAAGACCTGAAGCAATGTGTTTGTGTGGATGAGGTGGGGGATTGGTGTGCGGGAGAGCTGATCACACACAGCATGCGCACTTTCATTGCTCCTTAGCTTCTGCATCTTCAGGATGGGGAAAATTCTACTTTGCTCTCATGAGACCCCACTTGGAGTACTGTGTCCAGCTTTGAAGTCCTCGGCACAGGAAGAACATGGATCTATTGGAATGGGTCTAGCGGAGCGCCACGAAGATAGTTAGAGGGATTCTTCCTATGAAGACAGGCTGAGGGAGCTGGGGCTGTTCAGCCTGGAGAAGAGAAGGCTCCAGGGAGACCTTCTAGCAGCCTTCCAGTATCTGAAGGGAGCCTACAGGAGGGCTGGAGAGGGACTCTTTGTCAGGGAGTGGAGTGATAGGACAAGGGGTAATGGTTTTAAATTGAAAGAGTGGAGATTTAGATTAGATACTAGAAATAAATTCTCTCTGATGAGGTTGGTGAGGCACTGGAACAGGTTGCCCAGAGAAGCTCTGATTGCCCCATCCCTGGAGGTGTTCAAGGCCAGGCTGGATGGGGCTTTGAGCAACCTGGTCTAGTGGGAGGTGTCCCTGCCCATGGTAGGGGGGTTGGAGGTCCCTTCCAACTCAAACCATTCTATGATTCTAAAACTGATGCTGACCTCCTTTGCAAACCCCTTTGAGATTCATCAGTAACAACAGGACCTGACATACCCGCTTAGTTCTCTCTAACACAGGGATGCTACAGAAAGGGAATCTCTCTCATGGTTATTTGTGGGATCTCCTGAATCATTGCTGTTTTCCTCAAGGAAAGGACATTCTAGTTACCTTTATCACAAGCCTTTAAATCTGCTCTGGAGGCTCTTACCCAAATATTTACAGAATGGGTTTCCTAGGGAAGGTAGGCTGGGGGTTGTTTTGCTCTGCGGCACGAACTGCTCTGGTGATTGCCCTCCTCTCTATTCATCTTTGCTGCAGCTCCAAACATTGTCTCAGAGAATCCTATAAACAGTCCATGACACAGTCCAAAAACCCGCACCACGCTCGCTAATCCCTGCACGCCCATCGCTAAATTATCAGCAACTGCCCACAGAACTGCCCCATCCAACACAAACAGCAAAGGTGACGGGAGGAAACGGCTCCAAAGGGAACCTTTCCCTTTCCAAACGAAGAAACCATCCTGGTGAAAGCACCGTCATACTAAATAACTCGAAGGCACCAAATGCAAATGCTATTTACGGTGGCAGTTCTATAAATATCTGCGGCACGTTTCATGAGCCAGGGAGTGTCGAAATAGAGAGGAATACGGCGTATTCTTCCGTGACTCAAATCAGAAATTATAATTGGAGGCAGAATATTTCCTAAACGCTTGCTGCCTGTATGGGAGGCAATTACTGTGCTGAATACACAAAAATCTGTGTCGCTCTGCCTGCCATTTGGACAGACCCGCTGAAAGGAGCCGGGGAGAGATGACAGCCCACTGATTACAATAAACTACTAGATTAAACATCCTGCTCCCGCTTGGCCACCCTCTTACTGCCTTCTCATCCCGGCAGCTCCTAAACTTGTGGGGAGAGAGAGACGGGGGAAAAGCAGCATTTTTTTGAATGTCTGCACAGTTTATTTTGTGCATGTGGCAGCACTTTGCTGAATCGGGGCTGGTCTAGCAAACGTCTGTCTGTCACACTGACCAGCACTGTCTCCTGGCTTGTCTGCATCCGTCTGCCATCTCCTGTCCTACACTCACACTTCATGACCCTAGAGGAAGAGAGTATCTTTCTTTTTTTATACCATGTGTTCACAGAGCGGCCTCCCCCATCGCTGGTCTGCATCAGCACCTAATAAATAAAACCAGTGGTGACTGGGATGAGGATGGCTGCGAGAGTGCATAAAGAGCTGAGCTACATGGCCCATGCTTGCATAGGCACCTGAAGAGAGGGGACATGGCCACATCTGACTGTGTAGGGTGGGAAGGGGAGCAGCCCTTTCTGGGCAGCTGAGGAGCAGGCAAGTCTCTGCCCAGAGAGTCCTGCCCTCGGGGTTTGCTCATTTTTGCAGTCACAGAATCACAGGATCTTCAGGGTTGGAAGGGACCTCTGAGATCATTGAGTCCAACCTTACACACACCAAAAAACTAAAACCAAACCAACCATAAAAATACAGCGAGCACCACAAAACAAATCGCCCAACCCAACAATCTAGGCCACTGGAGCATGCCCTGAACTGCCACATTTACACTGTGTCAGCGACACATTCATAACACGGGCTGAGTTTTCTGAAATAATCCAGTACAGAAGTACTAGGATTTCTCACAACAACGTGTAGGAACCCATTACATAACACTTCTGCCATTCAGTTTTGTTCACATAATGATTTTTTTTTAACTGAAAAGGTGCTTGGAAGCAGGAGAAATTAGTTGCAAGCCGGTTCTCTATTCCCTAGAAAGGATATCCCATCGGTACCTTCAGGAATCTGCTGTTTTCTATCAGCACTTCTGTAGGAGAAGGAAGGTGTTGCTTATTCAAAGAAACAGGAACATCCTCTTTAGAATTCCCTTTCAAGGGAACTTGGTGGCAAATGGAGCTTTGGAGCTGAGAAAATGGGCTCAGGAAAGATGCTATAGATGTGGATAATGGAAGTGTGAGGAGAAGTAACCAGACTCCAGCTTCTAATGCAGCGTAGATTTCCCTGTTATAGAAGTGGTCTGAGGCTTTGAGAAATGCATACACAATCCATCGCTGGATTGAATGGCCAGAAAATACACACTGACAATGACGCAGCATCTCCCACAGGTTTGGTAGGACTGGAGGAACGTATTGTGTGCCAGGCCTTTGGCCTTTCCTGTGAACCTCTTTATCTCACCCCTTGAAAAATCAATGTCCTTATCCATGGACTAGGGAATGGAGGTGAAATTGTTGAAACCATGGTTACAGATACAGCTCTTAAAAACCCTCTCCTGTCTGGCAGGAAGGGTGTGTCCCCATCCCTTGGGGGAGCTTGATGTTACCCATCGCATGGGGGATCTGCACAGGGGGGGTGCGTTTAGGAGGGGTTGCATGAAGTGTTGTGACGATGTCTGCGAACGGTTGTTTATCAGGAGAGGAAAAAAACAGCATCAGTAATTAGAAAGCAAGATTCCTCCTCAATAAAGGAGGTGGGACGGTGTCTGCCGTGGTGTCACCCTGGCGGAAGCACGCCGTGAAAGGCACGACCCAGCCATTGTGTTGATGCCGACGGGGAGCGATGGGATAAAAATTAAGGCAAGCTAAAGGCTGAGTGACCTGGTGACTTCCCTGTTTTGTCTTGAGAACTGACAAAAGAATTCCTGGTCTGCCCAGGGGCTCCTCGCTTCCTCCGTGCCGTCCTTTCCAGCCTTGCTCAGGGGGGACATCTGCACAGGTTATTTCTCCTGCTTCCTCTAAACAGCGCTCAGCAAAAATGCTCTGATTCAGCAAAGCACATACCCGTGCCCATAAATCCCTTTTATTTCAGTGTGACATAAGCAAGTGTTTAAGTGGCTTACTGTATCAGGGCTGAAATGAAAAACCGTCTCCTACGGTCCTTAAGTCCATTTACAACATCAAGCAATAACTCTCAGGCAAACTTTAAAGCCGGGAATGCCGCGTCTTAACCTCAAAACACTTGGTGCTTGAGCCATGTAGTTAGAATTAAATCTAATTCCGATGCCGCATTTTAAACCAACCAGGGTATTACCCAGCAGATGCCTAAATCACTGCTCGGAGAGAAGCTGAGCCTCGGAGGCCTGATTTCAGTTATATCCTGAGATAAGAAAGCCCTTTCCTGGAGAGGCCGGCTTCCTCATGAGAATGGAGGTTGTGCTGGTTTGTGTCACGTATTGTTTTCTTTCTTAAAAATAATACAGATCTAAATCTTTTCAAGTACAGAGGGAAGCAGAATGTCTCATGCCCTCCCTGCCTTCTGGTGCTGATGCAGGAGGAGAGGGCATTCCCAATGCATACTTTTCACCACACATGATTCTTCAGCCTTTGCCACTCTTTCCATTCCTTTCCTCGGTCAGAAAATAAACAAGTTGCCAGCTTAAAAATATATCAGCTTCCAAGCATGATTTTTCAAGGCAGGAGCGAAGAGTGTAGGAGATTCGAGAAGGTTGGTCAGGGCATGCGTGGAGCTCTGGAGCTGAGGCTGACCACAGGGAAGCGACACACTTCTCGGTATTATTTGTTATTTTTAGTCTAGAGGATTCGCTGGCCACAGATGTCTTAAACCTTACAGATTTGCAACCCCTTCTGGGCTCAGGAAAAGTGTGTCTCGATAAACCTTGACTCAGCCGGTAAGTTTTGCAGGTGATTCAACATGGACACCTGCTTCAGGCCAACTATTTTAGGTCAAGAACATGCCAGAGCTCTTAAAGCCCTGCTTCACACTGGGATCCTGTAGCTATTTGTCTCCTTGGCTTTTACTTGAGAAGCTTGTGTTGCTCCTACAGCCTTTTTGCATGTGCAGCGTGTTGGCTGCACCCAGCAATGGGTAAAGGCTGGGCAGGAAATAAATAGTAAATAAATAATCATGCAATTGAGGTGTCCTAGCTGCTCCTCCTCCCTCTATCTTGGGGCTCTTCCCTATGGTCAGTGCTTTTGTACAGATTAGTTTTGAGTCAGGGGATGGGATTTCCATCCTCTCCCTCTGGACTTTGCTGCATAGCCTCATAGACCTGGTATACCAGCTCCTGTCTGGAGCTGACCCCAAGTCCTGGTGAGAGAGGAGATTCCCAGACCTGCTCTGCCATTCACGGCTGCTTGCAGAACAGACAAGGAGTTGTTTGCACTGAAGGTTAAGGAGCAGCTTTAGGTACAATGAAACCACTTGATCCATGCAAAGCCATTGCAACCAGAGGGTTGCATCCTACAGGAAGTGGAAGGTGGGCACCTAGGGCAGCCTACGGCCTCATCCCCCCTTACAGACTTTGGGAGTATTCATCTGTACTACGTTATTCATCCAAAGTAATTACCAAAGCCTGTAAAAGTGCCACTATAACCAAAAAACATAGCAAGAAATAAGCCCCCTCATGCCTATGTTAGTAAGATCATAGAATAGTTAGAGTTGGAAGGGAGCTTAAAGGTCATCGAGTTCCAACACCCTCTGCCATGGGCAGGGACACCTCCCACTAGACCAGGTTGCTCAAAAAAGATGAAAAAAAAAAAGATAAAAGGTAGACAATCTTCCTTGCTGCAGAATTGCCGGTTAAAACCCAAGATAACTTGCCCTGTACATAAATTCTTCCTGAGCTAACTCAGCTCAGCCAAGCTGTATGAAGACCATCTTTATTTTGTGAGCTTTTCTTCCACCCCCACCCCCACCAAGATGAGCTCATTTTTTTCAGATAATAATCTCTTTAAGGCAAGTTCAGTAGTTTCATCCCATGTTTGCACATTATATACAAGGGCCGTGATCCATCATTTGGGCTTCTAGTCCCTAATGCAGCCCAAAGAAATAAGTATCAATAGCAGAACTAAAATGGGATGCTCAGAGGGAAAGGGGATGAATGATCTTTGGTGTCTTTGCCCAAGGACAAGCAGCATGGTCCTGGGATGGGTGGCTCATTAGCTTTTGAGCTTAGCTGGGCTACAAGAAAAACATGATATGTCTTGGGAGGGTCTGGCTTCCCCTGGAAGATCTCCATATTGACTCTGTTCACTATGCACAAAGGACACAGCATGGTCTAAGGGAAAAAGACTTAAATTATTCAGCAGGGCAATCCTTTACCAATGAGGGATTCCGCAGCCTTTTATGAGTCCCATCAACCTGTCTGTGGGGACTCCTGGTCACCTTCTGATTCATTCCCTGCTACGTACTGCGACAAGCACCATGAGTCATCATCATAGCAAACATGTGACAATAAAGAGCATAGCAACAGGGTATTTTTTTTTTTTTCCCAAAGATGTTAGAATGTCTGTTAATCTCTCCTATGTCTGACTTTTAATTCTTTGTAAACATACATAAAAAATGTATTTTTTTATATGGTTTCACACTTCAAACATGGCATATTTTCAGGAAACTGTTCCAGATATCAGTCTTCGTGCATGCAGACAGGGTGGTAATTACAGGAGAGCATCCAAGTCTTCTGGGAAAACATTTGCAGGAGGTTTGGTTTAGTTGTAGACGAGAACAGGACGATTTATTTGCTACTGAAACAAGTACGATTTGTTGGAGAAAAAAAAATCAATATAGGTCCACAGGAAGATGACCAAAATGACCCAAGGCAGTAGAAGCAGTAGTATGTGTGTAATATTTTTAAAGGACAAATTAAGATTTAAGGCTCAAAGTGTCCTTCTAGTGCTCGTTGAATGTTTTGTACCTACAGAATCACTGAGTGTTCAGAGGTGTGAGCAGTGGTCGCTCGGATCAATGTATCCAAGGTACCAGGCAGTGCATCACTCAGATACTCTGCAACACAGCGGGTCAATAGATAACACTGAGCAGTGTTATATGTAACATGAAATAGAAAACACACTTGGAAAAGTCATTCCAGATGTGGAAAAAAAAATTGTAAAATTTTAATCTGTATAATCTGTACACAGAAGTGGGTGGTTGGTGTTCTCTTTCTCTTTTTTTTTTTCTTTTTTCTTTTTTCTTTTTCCTTTTTTTTCTTTTTTCTTTCTTGTTTTGAATAATGCTCTAAGAACTGCTATGCTTTCAGTGGAAAAATATGTCACTGGGTTGTTTCCAGCCACTGCTAATGAGCGGGTTTGACATACTTTTGATGTCAAGAGCCCAGGCTACAGCTGGTGCAGAGGCTGGGCAGCCACCAGCAGTGCTGCCTGAGCTGCAGCAGCTGAGGGGTCGGTGCTGGGTGGACATCGTCTCCTGACAGGGTTTCATGGGAAGGATGGAATGAGATGTGGAGCACATTCAAATGAGAAGCAGCTGACTCATCCCCAGAGATGCAGGTGTTTTTAGAAACAGGTTCTGGTCTCAAAAATCTGATTTGACCATTTTTGCTCCTGCTCTGTTCACTGAACCGGGCAGAGCTGGGGCCGCAGGACTGGGACATCTCTCAGGGGCTCTGCCTGAACACCTAGATGGGTGAGGAGCACAAAGGCATCGCACCAGCTTTCCCTTGACCTGATAGCTCCTGATGCTGAACACCTGAGCATGTAGTGAGGACTAGAGCCAAGACTAGTCCCAGTCAGTGCTCAAGCAGGGCAAATTGCCTCCAGGACACACAGCCTATGCTTTTATACTCCCTTTTGTCTTCTGAGTAATGCCAGGATTTTGCATTGCCGCTATTAAGAACCCTTTGGCTATTGGTGCAGCAAGGCCAGGTCCTCCCCACATCAGGACACTTCACAACAAGATAAATATGGACATCCTGTCACATCTGCACAGGAGGAACCTGGAATAAGCACCTCAACTTGAGCTTAACTTTGTACAAGACATCTCTTGCCTTTAAGAGCCAGGGCAGGCTGTTCCTTTCTGGAAGAAAACAGGGCAGCTCTTTAATAGAGAATCGATGCAGAAGAGTTAAGGATGGGAACCGACCAGGGAGCAGCCTGATGCAATGTCTGCACACTCAGCAGCTGGATCTGATACCCCCAAGCCCTATGCCTCCAGGATTCGATACCCATTTTGGAGCAGCCTTCTGCCACGTATGCAATCGCCTGCGCCTGGGAGAAGGGACTGAGAAAGCAAGGACACAGCCCAGCGCCTTTACGTTTCAAGATTCCCCCCAGAATCACTTGCAGAGCATCTCAGAAAGCATCTTCCATGGGGCAACACAAAGGCAAAGCAGGATCAGGGCTTCCCTCCAGCTCTCCCTGGTCTTGGTGAGGCACAAGTCTCCTTCCTCCCATTCCCACCACGTCCTGCAGCACAAGCCTAGGGGATACCTCCGATGGCTGTATCACCACCCCCAAGAGGGCTGCAAAGCAACCCAGGGTTCCCAGACCACTTCAGACAGTGGGTTTTTTGGTGTTTGGATTTTTTTTTCCCACCCCCCAGTTCTTTCTAGTCTTTCTAGCTCAGAATTGCAGAAGACAGTCAAAGTTCTCTTCCAAACTTGTTTTCCAGCGTGCTTGCACACTGCCCATGTGTGTGTGCACAAAGCAAGCACTGTATCTGATTACACGTCCCCTAAGCCATCCGTGTCCCCTTGAGTGCCCCCATTTCACTGGGAAATGATGTCTGGCAGTACACAAGCACACACGTGGCAGCCACGTGAGGAGATGATGGGCATCTTTACAAAACCCTGGCTAGGGAGAGCCGCGAGAGATGCCATCCGTGCAGAGCAACAACAAAACTGAATTTTAAAGGTGGAAAGAGCTCAATCCGTGCTCCCCCTTCTAGGACAGGCACTGAGTTGCAGACTTTGTGCTGACTTTCCAAGGTGCTCGCTCGAGGCAGCAGCTTCCCACCCCTGGCTTGTCCTGCTTAAAGCTGGTGTGGAAGCCGCGGGGTCAGCCTCTGGCGGCTCCACTATCTGCAAGGCGCTTCCCGGCGTGAAACGTTCCGGCTCGGATGGAGGGGACGCCAAGAGCACCCGCAGCGTGTGTGGTATGGCTGCAGCCACGCTCCATCCCACACGGCCAGGAAACCCAAACAAGGGTGGATTTATTTTGGTTGGGAGATCTGGGAACTTCTAAGAAGAAAAAAAAAAAAAAAAAAAAAAAAAAAAAAAAAAAAAAAAAAAATCAAAAAAAAACACTGA
>VZRU01012378.1:114213-148521 GCA_013398155.1 Pedionomus torquatus
TGTGAAACAGATGAACCCGGCTGGGGCCTGCCAACATCTGGGCTCCCCCTCGCCTCTGGGTGGAGGATGAAGGGATGGAAGGTCCGAGGGAGGAAGGCTCGAGGAGCTGGGGACATTCATCCCCCTCCGGACCCACGAGTGCACACCTTGAAATTATAATGGAGAGGGGTGAGAGCAGCGGGATGCTTGCTCCCAGTGCGCACACAGACCTGGCAGAGAGGAAGAGGAGGGCAGTGAGGGCCCCAGGCACCCATGGATATGAGCAGGCAAAGCATCTGCCAGGCTGCAGCCTTGGTGCTGGGGGGGGCACCCTCCCTACACCTAGAGATTTTCTCCCCTCCTGGGCAGGTATTTTCTTCCCAGCACCCAGCTGGAGAAGGTTAACAACTTGTGATGGTGTAAAGGTGCACACTCCAGCAGAGGATGCTGCCCAGGAATGAAGCATCTTTACAGACTGCACTAGTGGTATCCCTCGTGCAAGGGTATTGCTAGTAAATAAATAGATCAGTTGAGAAGGACAAAATATGTGAGCCTCCAAACAGTGCTGATTTTTTCATTTAAACAAGCAGAGTGAGAAGCACCCACGCTACAACACCTGTGGTTAGAGTTCTGACGTACTGCCGCTGCTTTGTGTCCCTGTCAGCATTTTCTTTCTGGAACTGGGCTTATTCCTACTAGGTAAAACCCTGAGGTTGCTGTTGTGCCACCCGCTGGCACAGGCTGGCCAGGAAGAGATCTGCTGTGGGAGGGGAGACGTGGAAGTGAGCCCTTTCCTTCATTTGTTTTCACTTGGCATTTGTGCCACTGTGAGTCTGCTCATGGCGATGACAGAGCTGGGTCTTACACGGGATGAAGGAGATTTCCTCTTTGCCCTGTAGGGAGATGACAAAGTCACTCTCCCAACATGGTGGTGAATGAGCTGGATGCCTGATTTTATCTTGGAGTGTTTCTGGATTTGATTTGCTGTCAGACTGAAAGCCAGCATGGAGATGCCATGAGCCCCAATGTCCTTTCCTCTGCAAGAGGCTTAGGGGGCTGGTGGGCTGCAAAGCGCTTTCAGGTGCAAGAGGCAAAAAATGGAGTATGAGCGCAGTTCCCTCTCCTGTCTTTAAGGGTACAGATACTATAAAAACAGAGCTATAAAAACAGCCACAGGAGGCTCACCTGTCCAGCTCACTCCTCCCAAGGGGCTGCCTTTGATTAAGCAGAGAAATGTAGGGGTAGTTCTGGTCTCTGGCTGCTGAGGGTTAAGGGCAAGTGGTTGAGGTGGCCCAGATCTTCTCTGGAGGTGATCTCAAGGTCAGGACATAGTGGCAAGAGGCAGCAATGGTACCCATCTCTGCCCCAGGAAAAGCAGGGGAACCATGGCTACGTTGCAAGGATAGAGATTGGGGTTTGCTGTATGTGTCTAATCCACGTCTAGATCCAGCTTCTGAAGTACCCCCGAGGGGTAAAACCACCAAAACACAAACTTCAAAACTTTCTGAAATGTTAAACCCAGAATATCAGAGAGAGGTAAAACCAAGTTGCCTCCTAAATTTTGGGTTGCTTTTTTCCTTCAAGGGACATCACAACATATCTCGGGCAAGTTCTGCCACCTTCAGTAGTGGTGGTGAAGAACATGGAAGCCTGCTCAGAACTAGTGATGAAAAAAATCACCTTCCCAGGCTGACTTTCACTAAAACAGGAGATAAAGCTGCTTCAAAGGTGCACTCACCATGCAGGTGCCTGCTTGTGCTTGTGGCTCTATAGGAATATGCCAAGGCAACTGACTTTGCCCTTGGGGTCGGATGATCCTGCAGCTAGCAAAGCCTCAGGTTGATTTCCCCACCCATCGCTGTTGCCCTTCGAGGTAACTCGCCCTCTCCTGCCAGGATCTGCCTCCAAATCCGGAGCAGAGCCAGGGTGCGGTGCAGCATTATTCAGCTGGTCATAAGAGAGCTTGCCTGATGGAAGCCTCTGATTGGAAATTAACTTGTTTCACGCATAGCAGCAAAACCTGGAAAGTAAGGACCATTCAGCCCAGAATAGCAATTTTCAGCTTTCACTGCAGGTGTGGGGAGTTTCACTAGATTTAGCTTGAAATTATAGGCTCCCAGGAACAGTCCGGTGTTTTCCCTTGGCACAAAGCTTGGATAAACAGACATGGACAAGTCTGGAGGCAGCAAGAAAGCATCTTTTCTCATGCCCCATGTCTACCAAAGGTGCTCAAAGAGCATCCAATCACTATGTGATCCTAATGGTGTCCTCCAACACCTTTGGGGCATCGGTTGGTTTGTGTCACAGGGAAGGACCTGAGTCACAGACCAATTAACTGACAGACGATGTGTCATGGAAGCGGTCTGGGGTAGAAATGGATAGGAAGCTCCTTGGTTTCTGACATGCAATGGCTCAGCACCTCTGCAGCCTTTGAGCTCCACCATGCAGAAAGAGAGGCTGCATCATCATATTTGTGAAAGCATCGACTGCATCCTCCTTCCTTGTATGACCTTTCCTACCCACCCAAGTCAACGTGCGCAACAGCCCCTAAAAGAAAGTGAGCTAAGGTTTCTTACAAAGACTTAAAATTGTCTACAATGGTGGGATATCTTTCTGATGCATTTCCTTAATCCTCTAATTTGAGATGCAACATTTGTAATAAAAATAAACCATTGGTCTGCGTGAAGATAATATCCTCCAGGTACCTAATGGAGCTAACAAAGAACTTAGACTGTTCCCTTACAACATGGAAAGACAGTGGCACGATATCCCTGCCAATAGCTGATCATGAAAGCTCAACCAGCAAGAGCTGTTTTTACCCAGAACTAGACAAGGAATTTGCTCCAGACCTTCTCACTGGTTTGTTACACACCTCCTTCTTTGAAACATCAGATCTGGGTTGATTCCCTGGTAGCAGGGTAGTATCCTGAGCTACAAACACTGGGGTGGAAGAGAGGGTCTGTGGAGGGTATAGACCAAGCTTTGCAGAACCTTTAATTTGGGGTCTATAAATAGAGAGGAACAGAAGCTCTTAGAGTGGCTGCAGACCTTAACAATAAGGAAACCTATCTGGGGTGGAAAAGTGAGGAATGCCATCCCTATCCCTAGTAAAGCCTCCAAGGGGAAAGCCATGCTTTTGGGATCCTTATCCTTCCTCCAGCCTCTCCCACTTTGGGTAAATCAGTGAGCTGGGGCAACAGAGGATCTTAAAGAGCCTCCTGGATGAAGAGTAACTGTTCTCTGCAGTTATGTGGCATCACTTGCAAAGCTCTGCAGCCGCAGCTAACTGAGCCCTGCAGCACTCCCATGATGTCGAGGAGAGCTGCCAGCCTCGTTTCACAGATGGGCAAACACAAGAGTGCAGAATGGCACTGAGGGCTGTTTGACGTGTGGGAAGTTAAGCTAATAAACTGGGGGGGGGACCACTGCTGGGCATAAAGCCTGGTGTGTCCATACCTAGGACTGTTTAGGATGGCTGCTTACATGCTGGTAGATGTGAGGCCACTAAGACTGGGACCACTAATCCAAGGGAGACACCACATGCTGATAGAGCATCGTAATGCTTGCTGCTGGCTCAGTGAAAGAGGTGCTGAAGCCCCCACCAGCTCAGTTAAAGCCTGCAGAAAGATTGCAATGCAGAGGTAATGCCTTGTGCCACCCAGTGTTAGTTCCTCCCTTCTTCCTCTCCCAGAGGTACATACTGCAGCTCAGATTTCCTCAACAGCATCTTTCTAGGAAAAAGCTACCACCTCATATGCATCCCTCTCTGAAATTCCTAGTTATAGTTCATCAGCAGTAGCAAGAGTCCTTTTCTTCAAGGAGCTTCTGTAATTTCACAAGGTCTCTGGAGCTGTCAATACCCAAACAATACCGTCTGGTAAGAAGCATTTAGTCTGGAGGCAGCAAAGCTGCTGCCATTGCCATGACTAGAAGCAGGTGATAGCTTTGTCTCTTCCAAGCTGGTTTGTATGGTGGCAAGTCTCAAAAAGAGAACAGTAACCCAAATATTTAAGTTTGACATTTACAGAGGAAAGACTTCAGCAACCAGACACCTCTGCGCCAAAGTGACACCACGCTGATGCCTTTTTATTGGTTCCTGATAACAAAGCAAGGAAGAACCATCATGGCCTTGTGCTGGAGAACTACTGTTGACAATTCATTTCCACTCTCATTAGTGAAGATTAAAGTATCAAAATACTTTGCAGGGAACATGGTGATAGGACTGTGGGTGCCATCAAAATGTGTGAGCTGTTACATGAACTTTTCTAGTATTTTCAGAAAAGCTTAATGAATATTGTCTATCCCAGAACTGCATTAATTAGCACTAACGGGTTGGAGGAGTTGTCATGTCATGAAGTAATGTTCACACTTACACAACGATTTGCATCCATAAGTGGTGCAAGTGCTTTACAGAAGTCAGTGTCATCCTTCCCGTATGGTGCACCTAAAACCCATGGAAGGTGAGGGAAATGCTTTCAAAGAATATTTAGGATTTGCTGAAGGTATCTAACTGCCTACCTCCCTGTGGGAAGTGCTTAAGGGCCTAAATCCCATCGATTGCACAACTCTTAAAGTATTTGAGTGGCAATAAAAGATTTATAAACCTCAAAACTTAGAAGGCAACTTAGATCTAAGCAACTTGGGAATTAAAATCTGTTTTCAGAGATGATATAATCTGTTAGGCATATGAATCTCACTGTAAATCAACACAGCTGACTTCTAACTATGGCAGGAGTCAGCCAGCCCTATAAAATGAAGCATCCGGTTAGCCTATGGGTTAATATATGTGATCCCTCCAAAATTCATGGTATAGCACTGTCTTGTCTGCTCATAAGCTCTGATGTAGGTTGGCTGGAGAAGCAACAAGTGTCCTCACCTCTGTTCAGCTGAAACAATCTGTATCCTCCATACAAATATGCCTCAATGATGGGAAGACGAGAAAGGACTGACATGACCCAACTGGTCACCCAAGCCACCAGGTTGCCCTCACCCACTTCCACAGACTAGGGCCAGCAAGAGAGAGACAGAAGGCTGTGTGTACCACTACCAAAATTGTCCCTATCACCTCATTTTCCCTCTATACCAGGTTGGGATGAACTGTGTCCTTGAGCTGATTCATGCTGAGAACTTTGGAAACCAGGTGGAAACCACAGGGATCTCATTCAGAAATGTAAAATGCAATTATTCAGGAGCAGGACCTGGCTCGTATCACTGGATCCGTCCCTGCAAACAATTTAGGGGACAGAGCACACGCAATACCAACTGCCAGGGTGCAGCACACTTCAAACTGGGAAGATCTCCAAGTTTGCTCAATGAACCACGAGATGTTTTCAGTTAAGCCTTACATGGAAATGCTTCACTTCCGAGATGAACCGAGAGTGTTATTTCCTATGCCGTGCCTTCATTAATTTCCAGGACAATCCCATAAGTAATTGGGGCACAAAAGGAGGGGGCAAAAAGGAGAAGCAGGATTTTAGCTTTGGACGAAATAAGCTTCCAGGGCGTCTGATTAATTTTCACACAGACTCTACTTAAAGGATCTCTGAGAGCTGGAGAGGGAAGTAAGCAGACCTCGATGTTCCCAAAGAGCTGGTGCAATAAATTCTCCCTTCATTAGATGAAGAAAGTGTATGCTGGCAGGATTATCATGCAGGCAAACAAAGTTCGATCTTAGCGCAACAGCTGAAATGGATGGTAAGAACAAGCCAACTCCAGCTGGTGGGTGCTGTGACCCATGGGCTGGCAAATCCTGCCTGCTGCCTCCAGCTCCAGCCTGGGGCTGGTATAGAGAGGGAAAGGACGCACATGTAAGTCGCCCGTGTCCCAATTATCTCCGGGTAATCCCGGCATTCAAGAGGCCAAACAAAGCAAACAGCTGAAGTGTGCATAAGGGAATAAAGATGAGCCGAGTGGGCAGCCAGCCCTCCCTGGGTGACCCATGTCTTGATGGAACGATGCCAGGGAAAGGAGGCCATTCTTGCCGTTGCCCTCTTTTCACCCACCTGGGCTGGGAGTGAGGGAAAGAGAGGAGGAAATCTTCCCGATGGAAAGTCCCATGGCAGGGGGGGCTGGAACTCTATGATCTTTAAGGTCTCTTCTGACTCTAACCATTCTGTTCTATGATTCAAAAATGCTGGGAGCCATCCTTGTCCTTGCAGAGGAGGGGTGAGGGGTTCCACTCTCTGCTGGAGGTCAGGTCCTCGCCAATCTTTTCTACCTTGTCATGGGGCAGAGGAGACACATGGGACCTTGCTGCTCTTTTCTTCAAATCTGAGCAAAACTCTGCCTCAGGAACTTCTTCCTAAACCCAGAATATTGCTGGTTTTGCCTGAAAGCAGAACAATGCAGGAAGAAGTGGACATGGTGGGGTGTCTTTCCATCCATAAAATGGTCTGGGTGCTGGTGGGAGATGTGGAGGCCTTTTCCAGGGGGAGGAGAGGAGGAGGAGCTGGTAGATGAGATGGGTGGTGGAAGCATAGAGGGAAAACAGAAAATTCTCATACTGTTGGTGAAGCATGCTCTTTGTCCAAGGGAGACAGAGAGAGATGTTTGTAGACCACTGACATGACCACAGTGCAGACAGAAGTAAAATGCAACTAATAGGAGGAAATCTCATTCCTACAAATCTCATGCCTACAAAAGCAACCTCATCAATGTAAAGGACCTGCTGAGTAAATAGCAAATGACTACATGGCAAGAAACCTGAGAACAAGATTGAAAAGAGCTGAGATTATTCTCCCCACCCTATCCTCAGATGTTGCAGCTGACCAGCACTGATGAAAGCCACCCAAAAGCCACCTTGAATGACAAAAGGCACCACAGGTAATTGTGAAGAACATCAAATGAGTCAGCTGAGAGATCTGAATTGAGAAACGTGCCCTCCGGTTAGGCAGTATCTACATGTACCTCTAGCACAGAGCTGCATAATGAAGTATTTTCTTTTGTATAGAAGAATAAAACAAACTAATTCTCATTTATGTGGCTTTTTGTACTGAAGTAGTCTTTGAACTTTGCACGATGTCAGACATGAAGAATTTTTATGTAGTTTTACATTGCCTGCTACTGAGCATTGCAAAACTTACTCTGGTTGGAAAAACTTTCAATTTCAAAGGGTGCCACATTTTGCAGAAAATCCGGAGAATGGTCCAAAATGTCATTGAAATAATTATTAACAGCTTTTTGCTAAATAAATTTTACAAAATAAAAAGCCAGTTAGACATTGCTTTTAATACATCACTGCAACATTAAAAAAAGGGCTCGTGAGATACTGAAGTGACACAGCCAAATGACAATTTTAGCAACAGAAAAAAAATGTGCTGTTGCCTTGCTTTCTAATTTTCTATTTACTTCTCAGCCATACTTTTCTGTTTCTTAAAGTGTTTTTCTCTCCTCTATTGCTTGACCACAAAACAAAATCAGCGAGATGTCCTGGCTGTAATAGGAAATAGCTGTTTTAGCCAAAGCTCTTATAGGTGTTAGTAAGGGGTAGCCTAATTTCAGATGCAGGTGTCGTTTTTAAGGTAACCTTTTCTTCTTATTGCAAGTTGTCACCATCTCTGTGAGGCAAGATCATTACCTAAGTCGAACAGATGGGAAAATGGAGTCACAGAGAGATCAATTTACCTGAGTAAGATCCCGTACCAAATTGGAGAGAGACCTGGGAATAAATGGCAAATCTCCTGACACCAAAGCCTTTGTGCTAGCTCCAGACCCCTCTTCTTCCCCCAGCTAATGAATTGGTGATTAACAAAGGCTGCTCCATTCCTGACAGTTTAATCGGCGATTTCTACTTTACACTTTGGTTCGCTTTGGCTTTTTTTAATCTTTATGAGGCAATCCTTGAGAAGAGAAGGAGCAAACTGGAAATAAATCTCGGAGCAAGTAAGGCTTTGTGTCATAAAAGCGCAATGAACAGATCTTATTTGACAGAAAATATTTATCTGACCAATAATGTTTGCATTTAGGCCCAGTCAATTGCTTTAATAACAAACACCCAAATTACACTTAATATGAAAACATTTTAAATGGTCTCAGCATCTTCTAAATAAACATAACGCTAGTCCTAATGGTGCTCTGCTAGAGCCAAAGGCTCAGTGTTACTTGATTTATTGTTTAACTTGAGTCTAATTGCCGCATGTCTGACGTCTCTGGGAGCATGGGCTTCTATCACGCGTCTGAACACAATTTCCTTTTCATTACTGAAGCACTCCAGGAATAAAACTCAGCTCTCCTGATACCCTGTCCAGGGCAGCCACCACAAGACTATTAACCCTCAGCTAAGGAGATTGAAGCGCCTGATTAATTCACTCCATAAAGGTTGCTCATTTCCCCTCTGTATGTGGTGGTGGCCTGGTTTCTGAGCACCCCGTGGTCTGCAGGGTTTGCTCCAAGCAATGCCTCTGTGAAGCCTCGCTGTGCCTGCAAGGGGCCACACGGACCCAGAGCCACCAGAAACCAGCCTCTTAAAAGGCAGGAGAACCTGGAATTGGCCTATTGATGGAACTTAGCAGCCCTTGTCGGCTGCGATTTGGGATGGGAGAGTCTTGGGTATTGATGCCTGCGTTGAAGTCTTTCAGGTCTTGCAGACACATGTGAGGCTGTAGGATAAGTGGCATTGTACTTCTACCCTGAAAAAAAGTGATGAGAAGCTCAAATGCATACATCCCGAGGGACATCTCTAACCACAGAGCCCCTGCATGAAAAGGGTGAATGTTTTCCCTGCTACCTGTGGCTTCAAAAATATTCCCCTTATTCGAGTTCTCATCCGCTGCTCCATTTTGGCAGGAAAGGATGGAGATGCCTGCCTTCAGGCAGCCTGCTGATTCCTAACAAGTCAGCATTAAACATCCAATCCCCACTTTGGTAGAGCACTAACCTGTCTGACATGACTTCAGAGCTGGGATTTTCAGGCAAGACCTACGGACTTGCAGCATAACACCTTTTCCCCAAGTCTACCTCTGAAGGCTTATTTTGCCTCTGAAGGTTACTCAACCACAGCAAAACCAGTACTTGCTGGCTATTATAATCTTAGTTTCTGCAGCTCCGTGGTGTCTTTGCAGTCTTTGGGCAACAGAAAAGTGGGTGTCTGTTTTTTAGGATGGAGAGGGAGGTGTTTATGGTTGAATCTGTTCCCTTGACCCATTTCTCAGTGGCATTTTGCCTCTCACTATCCCTCTATCCTCACCTACAACCCAAGTCTGATCATAACACCCTTTTCTCTGTCCTGGAAGGACTGTGCAGTGTAACTTGTTAAATCCGAGAGGTGAATATAGATTGAACACAAAAGTCAGTGCTTGGTAAGGTGATACTTTTTGCAATGGATCTTTGGATTTGTTTTATTTTAAAAGGGGGAGAAATTATATTCAGATTAGGTATAGCAGCGTGAGCCACTGGTCAGATAAGATACACAGCAATTAAGCTACACAACAAACTGACTAATGTTTGGCTTCTGGCTTTGCAGGAACACTGTGATGGTGACTACAATCTTTGTTTATAAGATTTTGAGTACACTGAAAATATTTTCAGATTAACTGTGTTGGAAGGGTTGTTGTTAAAACAATTGAACAAGCTTAAATACAATCGTGGTTGGTCAAATGCATATTTTCAGGCAAAACAAGGGTTTCTGTGGCAGTTCTCATGGGAGGCTACCTGGGAGAAAGAGAGGAAAAAAACCCAAATGCCCCACAGTCCCTGATGTTTGCAATATCACTGCTCAACTGCAGGATGCAACTAAACTGCACTTCCCAAACAAGGACAAGCACCTGCATGGAGCCAGCTGCATTGATACGTTATTCTTTGCACATTCAAGCTGTAATGAGGGAAGCTAATGATAATGATAAAAGCATCCCCTGTGCCCGGTCTGCAAATTGCTTGGGAGCCACCACCATGAACGGGGAGCACATCCTCATTGATGTCCCACCATACTGGGGGGTGGCAGGGCTGTGATGCTCCACATGGACCGTGGCATGGATGCACCCCTCTGATGGGTGCACCGGTGGAGCGAGGGTTGCACATCCCTGGTGGGTTCAGACCATCTCAGAGGGGCAGTGATGCTATTTCCCCACTGCAGTTCAGGCTCCTCCTTTAGAGCAATGCTAATTTTCTTGTTCCCTGGCTCACAGGCAGATGCCTTTCTGCAGCAACGGTGACCTTACGATCTGAGGGTGCAAGGTTGCCAAATCCCATGACAGATGACGTTTTTCTGAAAACCTGCTCTTCTGGGCTGATTCCAGAAGATGAAGACAGTCCAACTCTATGCATTTTATTAATTCCATTATTTTGAGGCAGTTGTAATATTTTTGAGCCTTAGCAATTTTAAAAATGGAGCGTGCTTTCCTGGTTAGAGTCAAGAGAGTATGCTAATCTATTGATTTAAACGTTTTACTCTCTGGTGATGAAAATTTACATGTGGAAGACCCTGTCCTAGTCTGCTTTATTGTGCCAGTGATCACTTTTCATATAGTTTCACTGGTCCTTGTTTCATGAAGGATCACTGTGCTTGGAGGGTTCAGAAAGCTCAGATGTGAGCTTCATGTGAAGTGAGGACTGAAATAAATAGGAAACAAATGAGAGGAAAATGGACAAAACCAATAGTTAAAGGGGTCACAGTGGCAACTCCTTTGCAGGAGGAAAAAAAAAAAATTAATGCTCTTTCTCCATTATTTGCTTGGAAACACAGGATGAAAAGCTGACCTGGGTGGTCCTGTGTCACAGGAGTTAAAGGAATGATCTTTGCTTTCTGCAGGGGTGCATGGAGAAATAGGCACAGGTTTTTCCTGTCCCAAGCAGGAGAAGGGAGCCAAGTGTGGGGACAAGTGCAGGGAAGCAGAGAGCTGGGCAGAAAACAGGAAAAATGCTGCCTGTGAGACTGATCATAGAAATCAGCAGTGCTGACATCAATCACGATGGGCAGGTGGTCAACGGGGGTTTTGTGTTGCTGATGACACAACGCACTGGCTGTATGTCCCAAGACTGGGCTGGGGCAATCCTTTTGCCAGGGCAGAGCAGCTCAGCCTCACTTGCCAGCCCAAATGAACTGAACTGGGAAAATACATTCATTAGCAAAATGTTAGTGCTATTGTCACTCTGAATAGTAATTGATAATGGCAAAGCTCCCAATACCTCCCAGTGCCCTATTTGTACACAGGTCTTCCCCTATTTTGTAATCACTGCTTTCCTTCTTTTTCCTTTTTTATGAGGATTATTATTATTACTGGAATTATTGCTGTGCAAACAGAGTGTCTTTCTATGCGAAACGAGGAAGTTCCAGTTTCACTCCTAGATGGCAGTATAAATTATTACATGAGCTACCCTATAATCTTTGGTCACGTTGTACAGCTAGGTAATTGATTCCTAAGTCACTAGAGCTAACTGACATGACTGTAAATCTAATGCTTGAGCAGTGTTTGTTATTAAAAAGTCAACATCTACAATAGTTGCTACACTGCAATTACTGGGAAAATGCTGATTTGCTCTAGACTTGGAGCAGGGAATAATTGTAGACTCTCTTGAGACCTTGAGTGTGATAATTGGTGGTGAATAGTGGCGTTTTCCAGTGGTGATCATGCAGATTGTCTCTCTGCAAACGTATTGCCAGAGCCCTTAAAGCATCACTATTCCTGCAGTCACTGATGCTGGGCTCAGTACTTTCACCTGTACGTGGCCAAAACAAATAAACCCTTTAGGAAGAGCACATAAACTCAGATGTTGAGCTGGTGCAGACCTTCAATGAAGTTGGAGGACTGTGCCAATACACCCTGCAGAAACCTGTCCCTTTCTGGGTCTACATCCAAAGTCAAGTAAGAAAACCTATCACCTCTGAACTCAGGCCTCTTGGTCTACCTAGAAATACGTTTTTCAAGTCACAACACTAGATTTTTAATTTTCAGTGGCAATACATTGGATATTTGTGTAGCGTGCTTTAGGATTTGATGCTTTGTAGCTTTAGAGCAACCCCTCAGGAGAAGCTTTGGAGATCAGGCCATGGCTGGTCTCTGGCCTGGTGGCTTTCCATGACACTGCATCCATGGCAATGATAAGGTGGCTACAAGGCTCCCCCCCCCAAGAAGAAGGATGGCAAATCTCGAGGTTTCAAATAGTTCTTTCAGCCAAAATTCATACAGTAGCCAGGACTGGGGAGTGGAGAACCTGTAACAGACTATTCTACTCCTGTCAGGGATGGAAAGCACAATTCCTGAGAGGACCTTTCCAAATAACTTATGTAGGGCTGTGTGAAATATCTGGAGGGAAATCTGGAAGTCATCCTTTCATGGCTTTCACTAGAAGTTCCTTTTCCTGCTGATTTCCCCTTGCAGAAAAACAAGGAGTCCCAAGCAAATAAACCAGGCAATCCATAGGAAATACCCCATTTCCCTCCCATCCTCTTTTTCCCTCCAAACAAAGTCCTTAAACTGCTGGATGGCTGCAGACGGCTTGCTACTTGTGACAAACGGAAACAAGAAGCTGCCTTGAACTTTAATGAAAAAAAATCAGCTTTTCTTTTTTCTTTTTTCTTTCTTTTTTTTCTCCCCCCAAAACTAGTGAAGGCCCCTGATTTCTGCATTGCCAAGTGACCAGGGACAAAACTGTGGTGCAGAATTGTAAATGCAATTTTTATGCACTCCCTGGCAGAAAAGGTGAATAATAATAGTAATAATGATTATAATAACAACCACTACTTAGAAAAAAAAAGATTCATTTGAGCCTACAGTTGAATACTAATGAGTGCACAAGTTAAAAGTGCACAAGTTAAACGCCAGCATCCTCCTTGTCGTTAGTTCCACATGGACAGAGCTCATTGTACAAGCCAGTCTGGCAGAGGACGGACACCGGTGTGGGTGCAGGACCCTTGCACAGCTGCCTGCCCTGCATGGGGACACTTCTCCTTGCAGCACTTGTCCCCCCCCAAACTGTGACAAAACGACCCCAATGAGCTGAAGTAGAAAAACAGAGAAAACACCCCCAAAAGAAAGCCAGATGTAAGGAATACTTTTTAAAAAGAGCCCATTTAACAGCGACTGTGTTTATATTGCAGTCGAGCATCACTTTACTTGTGTGGCTGCTCATACATCATTGTACTAACGAGGTAATGAGTAACTAGGTGCCTGTACACTACAAGGTGCTTTATTGCCACCAAACAACCCAAACCCTTTACAAATAAGGTCTGAAATCAAAAATTTAACAGCAGGGGTGCTTTGGGACTAGTGATAAGGGAAGGAAAGAGAGCACGGTGTTCAGCCCTGTCCCCTTGGGAGCTGCAAAGCGCTTTCTCTTGGTTTCCTTGCACCCACGGATAGACACCAGAGGAGGAGGAAGAGGCTCCTGCCTCACCTCCAGCCCGGGAAACAAAAGAAAAAAAGGAGTTTGGGTTTACTCCTAGTTTGCCTGCAATTGCCTGCGCCAACGCCGAGAACCACGACCAACCCTCTGACCACACCGCCCTGCTGCATCGACCAAAATTCACCCCAAACCAAGTGATTCACAGCAGGATCACTGCCCAGCAAGCACATGTGGTGTGAACAATGCTGGGTGCTTGCGGCAGGACTGAAATGTTAAATACCTCCAGCATGCTCATTTATTTATGACTTCTTCAGCCTACAGTAACTACAAGCAATAATTGGATTGCGCTTGGCATAGCCAGATTGATTTGCTACCTAATAATAACACCCAGTCCTCTGCTGATAATGGCATCCCTAGAAACGAGGACATTGGCTGAAAAATGCATTCAAGGTGCAATGCTAATTCCGAACACTCACGTGGCTCCCGGTGCGGAGCAGGACCCTTGCCAGATACCAATTTTGTACTGGCAACTCGTAAAAGACGCTCTTTGTGGCCTCCTGTGTCTTTGTTAGAAAATTTTCTGACCTTGGCAGGGCTGTTATTTAGTGTTTTCACAAAGCACAGTGTATTTTTCCATAGTTTTCTGAAGGTTGTGGCTAACTCCCCGTGCAATCTGCAGTGGCCTCTGCTTGCCTCTGAGTGAAAAGTGGCATTTAGACCTAATTACAGAGCAGCGCTGGAGAGCTGGACTAGCCAAACATCCTTCATCTGACAGAAGAGCCAAAAATGGCATAAATTTCACAAAGCTAGCCCTGACTGTGCAGCCCTCTGCTGATGGGTATTCATGGAGATGGGGTTGTTTCTCCAGCGCTGCTCCTTGTGCCTCACCAGCAGCTCAGGAGATGGGATCAGAGCTTGTGCCCTGCTGCTCCCCTCTTCAACCAAAGACCTTGGCTCTGCTGACAGCAGCTTAAGGACCAGAACTAGACTACAACATCTCTAAGATGTGTTTAAGGATGGCACCTCGCTCCAGAGGGGTAAGGCCAAGTCAGATAGTGCTTTGAGCTACCTGGTCCAGTGAAAGGTGTTCCTGCCCACGACATGGGGTTGGAACTAGATGATCTTTCCTTTCCAAGTCAAACCATTCTATGATTTTATGACTTTTTCTGGGCTTTGCTGCTTTTGAGCAACCATGATGCTCTTGCTCTTCACTGAGCTTGTGGCCATGGGCACTGGTACCTGAAGCCACCTGAGATTTCATGGAGGGGTGATATCTCCTGGGAGGGCTACACCTCAAGTCACTCCAAAAAGTGCTTGAGACTGCTTTACATCCAGCATTGGCCGGTCTGGAGGAGCTGACCCTGCATTTTGGATGCTATATGGGCATGGAAGATGTTTGTGAAAGGACATGTTTGTTTCTGTGGTACAGTGGTTGATGAAGCTACAGGAGCCACAGGCACAGCTCTGTGAAGGTGTGGGCACAGCCAAGGGCTCTGAATCCCAGGTTTTCTCCTATTCCCCTCTGTTCACCACCCTTGATGCAAAAAAACCTGTTCACAAGGAAGAGGTAGCCAGGGAGGGATCCTTGCAAGGTGAGGAAATGCACTCAGCAGTGCCCTCCTGGCTAAGCACAGCAGAGCAGAGGAGGCACGGGGCCACCACAGCTCCCCATGGAGCACCCAGGTGGTGGCCAGATTATTGTGCTTCCTCCATGGAGGAACTTGGTGGCTGTGGCTGTCCCCGCACACCCTGTCTGAGCACACAGGTTACATGCAAGCTGCCTGCCCAGCCTTGCCAGGACAAGCTTCAGGAGAGCAAAGAGGAGCAATTGCTTACTCAAATGCACATTTTCAGAGCAAATTCAGCTTCAGGATGTTCCCTGCACTTGAAGGACTGCCCAACTTCACACGCAAATATGAAAAAAAGGCAGAATCTTGAGGCATGCACGCTGAGGAAATCAAGAGTTTGAGGGGAATAAGAGCCTTGCCCAGCTCATTGCCTGCCTGTCAGGAGCTTTTATAGAGGTGGCTGCTCTGGGCGAGAGCAAAGAGCACAGCCTCACCCGCCTCGAAAAAGCACAGGACTTCCGTGCCTTCTGTCATCCTAAACCTGCAAAATGCTCGGAGCAGACCCAGCTCCGCAGCCACACAGGACGGTTCCCGTGTCGGTGCTGCTGCGCTGTGCTGGACCCCACTTTAAAATATGCAATGTAGTAAAATCGACACACAACTAGCGCAGAAGTAGTGACCCCTATGGAGGCTGCTGCTGTGCTCGGAGATGCAGGGGAGAGGGGCTGTCGGCAGAGGAGAGGCTGTCAAAATCACTTTGCGAAAGCAGGAGTTTAGAGAACATTTGCACTTCTGTTTCCATTATGTGATTTTGAAAAGATGCCTTCCTCTAGTAATTGGCTTACCATCCTAATTCTATACTCATGATTTTTAATTATCCACAGACAGCTGGAGGGGCACGAAAGGGTGAAAGCAAGACTCCCGCTGAACTTGGTAGGGTTTGGTTAGGAAATCCATTAAGGGAGGCCTGAATGTCTCTCGTCTCAACATGCCGCCGTATCGCACCCAAAATCTTTGGTGCTTAGCGCTGCCCTGGTGCACTGCTAGTCAAGTTTGGGGCTGCACGTCACAAGAAGAGCTTGAATTGGCTTTTTTTTTTTTTCCACTTGGACTTCTACCTCCATTCCTGGCACAGCAAGAAATGTCCCATCTCAGAACCCACCTTCTGCTTATTGAATGTGTGTGCAGAATAAAATCAAACTTCCCTGCAATAAGGCCAGCAGTTTGCTTGTTTTATGCAGTCTTTCTCATAAATATGCATATGCTTACATGCAATTTAATATATAGTTGTTGCTCTAATTATGGATGTATTTTAGCAAGAACCAGGACTAGCAGGTGGCTGTGCTGAAGTGATTTTGAAGGCAATCCTGATGGGCTGCACCATCACCGTTTAGCCAGACCTTGTGCATCCAAAACAACTGGAATTGCCCAATTGCAACAGACTGTGTTTGGGGTGCTTGAAATTGTGGGACTGCTCCTTCCCTACTCTCTTTGTCATTAAATGGAAGTGACTAATGAAAAGCAGGCGGTGATGTGGGAGAAGTCCTTCCTGGTGAGGACCATGTGGATCTTGCACAGCTGGCCATGCAGGGGCGAATGAGATGCAGTAGTTGCTTTGCTGGAAGTTCAAGAGACACCAGAGCAGGAGAGTGGGATGGAATTCCTTCAGCCCTACCACCTTTGTTGTTCTCCCCTGAGGTGGCTTTGAAGCCCCTAGTCTGCTCCCAGGATTTTGGGGATCATGTCCTGGGAACTTTTCATTTGGTTCCCCCAATACAACAGGGGCATCACTGAAGTTCGGCATGAATCAGGGAGTGGATTGTCCATCCCCATCCCCCCTTAGTTATCCTCAGCACTGAAAGAGTACAGGAGAAACCCCTGAGAGGAAAACTCTGGATTATTCACTGAATGACCGTGTGTCACCAAATAAACAAGCAAAGCAGGAAAAGCAGGTCATGCCTGTCATCCCCAGTGCGAATCCCCTCTGATGCTGACAGCCCTCATCTTTCACAATTTGCAGAGCCAGTTCCCTTTCCTCATGGGATAATTTGCAGCCAGGCTGGGTGACATCTCACTGTGCTCTCTGCCCCAGCGTCACCCACACTGGGTGACAAATGTCCTGCCTCTGCCTGTGCCTGAGGAAGACCCTGCCCTGGGGAAGCATCCCTGGATAATACTGAGGTATTCTTCTGCGTCCCAACTTTCTCCTGCTTTATTGGCTGGGTAGAAGGAGATATCGAGGTCAAGGGAAAATGGGTTAAAAACACAGGTAAAGACTCACATCCTGATGTCCAAGGTGATGTGCATTTAAACCATTAATTTACTCATTTTGGGGGAATTAAAGCAAGGCCCAACTCATGACATGAGTGTACATCCTAGTAAAGACTTTTGACTTTACTTCTGCTCAGTGGGACCCTCCTCAGCAGCTATCTTCACATTTCACCTTCCCTTTTGGAAATATGTCACTCTGTCTCTGAAAGTGAGACTCTCCTGGTCTACACAAAGCAGGGAATGAGCAGAATTGCATAAATCTAATATCATTTTCTCATGGGTACCTCTAATGAACCGATCGGTGTGAGGATGAATACAGACCTTCCCCGGTCAGCAGACACATTTAATGCTGTCTGCAGGGTCAGGCCCTGCAGGGACAAAGGTGCTGTTTTGGTAAACTGGAAAAATATTAATGAGAGCAGTTGTTTTTAGCAGAAAAAGCACTCGTGCCAAAATGCCCTGCAAACTCATGTTTTGCTAAAAGTCATGCTTGGTGATGAAGAAGTGGGAAACTTCCTAACAATCTATGTTGACTTTTCCTAAAAAATAATAAAAAATATCTTTTATTGGCTTTTTTTTTTTTTTTTTATAAGTTTAAGAAGAACATTTAGTAGAAATGCTATCACAGTAAAGCCAATGTGTTTCAATTGTTCCAAACATTTGTTTGGTGGTGAATTTTAAAATCTGATATGTTTTATGCCAGGCATGGCCCCGGATAAAAACAAAGCAAGAAACCCTCTGAGAGTAAGAATTTAATTTCTTCCAACTCCTCTTTCTGTGGCCTAATCTTGGGAGGGTCAGCTGTGCTTGGGGTCTGCACTGCAGTAGCTGTGTCTTTCCATTCTTCACAAACCATCCCTGCCTTGGGGTGATGCACATCTTCCCCACACACCTCCACCTAGCATGGGGCAGCTGGGTGACAAAAGCTCCCAGAGTATGAGCCAAAATCAATTTTGTTCTTCAGGTTGGAATATTTTGAAATATTTTACATTTTATACATGCTGCCTCAGCCTGTGCACATTATACGTTCTTATCTTTGTATAGCAATATGTAAGAATGATATATTCTTATGCTCTATATAGGAGACCATATAGAGAATAAGAATATGAAAACCATGACTACAGCACTTGATTTTCAGCTCAGGTAGCAAATGCAATGAGTAGTGCTGCTGAGGACGACCGATCCAACGTGTGCCGTTGGCAATGTCGATGGCCATCGCAACGGGGGTGCCAGCTGCATCATTATGATACCCTCTGGCAGCAGATCAGCAGCTGCAAGAGTGTTCAGGATTAGTAATAAATCAAATACATCCTGTGAACATTGTTGCAGGATATGATTAATTTTCACGTATGCCAATAGCACAGTGAGCCCGCTCCTCTGTTAGTATAAAGCTACCTCATTCGTGAGTTCTGGATTTGGCTTGGTGTATGCTCACTTGAGACTCATAGCCAGTTTGCCCATATCAGCATATATTATATTGGTTTCTGTCTTCAAGGTCAGGTCCTGGTAAAATTTGCAATTTACAGCAAGGAAAAGTTTGCCTTGAAGCAATGAACAGTTATTAATATGAGTGGCTTTGCATGCTAACCATCGCATTTCAGCAAAATACACAAGATTAGTCGATCCAGGGAAAAGCAACTTTGCATGGGTCCAAGAAACAAATCTAAGAGCCAGAAGAGATCCCAGTGGGCAAAGCCATTAGACAAATGTGCAGACTGAGGTAAATGACAATGTATTTCCAAGACCCATTGCAAAATGCTAGGGAAAGTGTAAGGGGGATGGAGACTCCCGTGCCTCTGCTTCTCACCCTTTTGCCTAAGAGACCACATAACCCCATGCTTGTGGAAGCAGCTGACCTGAACTAGCTCTCCCTCAGTCTGGTGGAAACTAGCAGTAAACTCACTGTTAAAATTCACATTTACCTCTACATAACCACTGACAGAATTTAGCCTGTTAATATTTTCCCATTTATCTTCCCTCCATCCTTTCCCCAGACTTACTTCAGACTGAATGGGGCTGGTGCAGGCTGTTTTAGCTGGAATACACTGGGTGAGGTAGAAAATCCTAATATCTCCCTGCAGAAACTCATCTTCTTCCTCACCACCATGAAAGACAAGAGAGAAAGAGCTGCTCCTGGAGACCTCTGGGCTGGAAAAACCTATTGTCTGAGGAGCAGCTCTGCTAGGCAGCATTCAGGCTGTGTTTTCCTGGTTCTTGGGAGCAGCATTTCCCATAATGACATGATCATGTCCCCACTGAATTGTTGGCCTTTATGGTGTTTGGATTTCCTGGTAATTCCATTGTGAAGGGCCCTATTCACTCAGGCATGTTTACCCAGCTGCGGGAGCTTCTCTGGGGCTGCCACACTTGGGAGCTGGACATAGCACCGCAGATTGTGGTAAAGAAAAGAACAATAAGCTCAAAAAGGATAAAGCTAGGAAGAAATCCTGCTGGAAATTCCATATTTACCATAGGGTGGCCCTGTGCATGAGACGGCTTCATCCCTTGGCTGGCAGTGAGCAGATGTTCTTGTTGGGAGCAGTGTGCTCAATGGCTTTCAGGACAGAATGATGCTGGTGACCCCAACAATGGGTTATTTCATTTTTTTAGTTTTGCACTCAGGTTATTTAGTCAATTTTACTGGGCTTTAGGTTCCCAGAAGTCTTTAGAGGAAGACTTCAACTGAAATCAGGAAAGGGATATAGATTTAAACCCTTTGAGAACTACATCAGCTTGCCTGGGGGACAGGTAAGGGATTGCCTGTCAACGAGTACAGCTTCAAGCCGAGGTCCAGGGGAGGGTCTGAATATCATTTCCCTGGGGAGCCCTTTCCTGAGTAAGAGGAAAAAAATGCTACCCCAACCATAACCATAATCCTAATCCTAACCCTAACTTTATGCATACATCCCCTCCTCTCCGTTCATGCAAAACACAGAGCGTAGTGGTGGTCCCAAACCCTTCCAGCTCAACTGTAATCCAAAAAAGTGCAAACATTTACGGCTGTGTGCAGTCACCCTAAATGTGCGTGGGGGCTTGCGGGGAGGTGCAGTGCTCTTTTGCTGCCTCCCACGAGCTGCAGGACGGTACCCAGACAGCGAGTCGTCTCTGCTCGATCACCCACACATGGAGACTGAGCGGAGCCTTTGAGCTCCCGCTCAAGAATATGTGTAAAGGGACCTTAATGAGGAGCAGGAATCAAATCCTTTTAAGCCCAGTCGCTTGGATTGTGGGTAAATCTGTGGGCTGGAGTATGGGGAAATTCTACAGATCTGGTTTTCTTCTAAGTCACTTTGCTCTATGCAACCCCACTGTTGCCAAAAGGTGACAAAATTCCCGTCTCGATGCTGGGCTCGTTTCAGATAACCACAGAGAGAAAAGCACCACCCATGTACAGTAACTGCTTTCTCTTAGAAGAAAGAGCAAGGGAGAGGAGCAGCAATAATAATAAAAAAGGACAAAGACACACTCAGCCTCTAAGGCTTATAAAAAGCAGCTTAGCTTTCAATAAGCAATTCTTTGAAAAGAAATTAATGGAAAAGGTTACGAGCCTTTTCTTGAGCAGAGCCTGTCACACTGCTCATTCACATCGTTGCTACAAGTGGAACAAGTCTGTGGCATTTCATTTCATTTCAGATGCCCTGAAAGGCTGCATTACTCACTGGACCTTGCATTTTTCCTTTCCCCGTTCGCACAATGCACTGAGGAATTCCTCGTGGGTGATTCAGCGGGCGATGTGTGCCGAGCCCAACCTGCACACCCCACACAGCAAACCAAACAGCATCCGTTGGCGGCTTCTTGCTGGACACGAGAAGTCCTGTCCACCCCAATCTGAGTCTGCTTTGCAAAAAGGAAACCACGAAAAGGAGGATAAAACCCTAAGAATTGCTCAAATGATGCTGCCCCTTCACCCACGGGGAATAGCAGCACACATGGTGCAGCTGAGAAATAGGATTAAAGATCAGGTGGGGAAACGGACCCTGAACTTGGAAACGTGGGGCTGCCCTTCTCATGTAGCTGGGCTCTGTCACTAGGTGGTACTGTGCATCACAGCTTTGTGCCTTCTCCTAATTCCTCACTCCTCTCTTTGTCCAGCCCCTGGGTTAGATGTTTTGCTGGTAAATATTGTGCTTTGAGAGAAGGAACCTGTTGTCCAAGTCCTCCCGTGAACTCTTGACGTCCCACACTTCTATTGCTGAAGGCAATTAAAGACTTCTGACTCAGCGAACGTTCAGCCCTGGTGACTGATTTGGGTTTCTGCTGTCGAACAGCCCGTGTTTAATGCTGCCTTGCTGAGCCATTTGGTGGTGGGTTACAGCACCTTTCTTCTCCAGATTCTCAGGCTCGTGAAAGGGAAGGAAAACATATACAAACCAGGGTTGGTTCTATAAAAACAGTGAAAGAAAAGAGATCTTTGATTCTTTTTGTAATGAAACCCTGAGCTCTTTGGAAGACCTTTTTCAGTGCTACCACAGCCTGAGAATGGGCAACAAAGAGGTTTGTTGGATTTTCACTGCTCTTCTTTGGATTTCTGGCAAAAGTCCAAGTTCAAGGGATTCAAAAGAACCTGGAAAAGGGGATTTTTCTTGCTTATGCAAGAAAGCCTGAGCAGCCCAGGCCATTGGTGGGTTGCAGTGGGGTTGCCCTGCCACAGCAGTGGTGCGACATGCCACACCTACCCCTGCTTCCAACCAGGTCCTGCTGTACGTCTTTTGTGCAGAGAAAAAAGTTGTTAACCCAGATCCACCTCCCGATATATGGTCTTAGCCCTGAACAGTGTTTTTCACTGCTGCCAGCCCATGGTGTAGAAGCCACTTGTAAGACGCGAGCCCATGGTGCAGACTGTATCGCCTGCAGGAACCCAGCGCTGAAACCACTTTGTGGCCTTTTAGTGTCTAAAGAGGGAGTATAGGAAAGATGAGGACAGAATTTTTAGTAGGCCCTGTTGCAATAGGACAAAGGGCAATGGTTTTAAACTAAAAGAGGGTAGACATAACGAAGAAATTTTTCACAATGAGGGTGGTGGAATAGTGACACAAGCTGCCCTGAGAAGTGGTGGATGTGGATGTCCCATCCCTGGAAACATTCAAGGTCAGGATGGACAGAGCTCTGAGCAATCTGATCTAGTTGAAGATGTCCCTGCTCATAGCAGGGGGGTTGGAGCAGATGACCTCTAAAGGTCTCTTGCAACCTAAACTATTCCATTATTATATGATGCAGACCGTATTGCCTGTATGACTCCGTGCCATACAGTCTGTGCTGAATGACTGTACTCTCTCTCACTAAGGTATCTGTTTATAATGCATATTACAACATGTATAAAAATCTTGGCTAAAGCCTCTTGTGAAGCAGACTGTTATAAACTCAGATTGTCCCAAAGCAGAATTGAGCAACGGGAGGAGGAAACACTGATGCCCAGGAGGCAAAGGTCATGCAAGGTCCCAAGATCCTACAATATCCCTGGCAAAGCTGGATACGGAGCCCAGTGTCCTTGTCTCAGTTCAGGATAATGGACCCAAGGCATGCTTCACCTGTTAAATTAGCAGTGATAATTTATGTCTTTTCCCTCTTCCTTCCAAAATGGAGCAGCTTATCCAGCATTTTCTAGAATTCAACTACCCTACTAACTAGCCTCCTCCAGTCCAAAATAGCATCAGAAGAACTGCTGATTTGAGATCCAGCTTTGTTCCAGTCTGTCTCCAGACCTCACACTACTGTAATGATACTGAACTAAAACTACTTTTTCCTTTTTTTTTTTTCCACAGCTACAAAACGATGAAACGATCAGTGATTCTGCAGATTTCCCAATCTGCCAAATGGCCCAGGAAAATCCTTTCAGAGCCTTTTTTTTCTGAGTGCGTTTCATTTTGCATGAAGACCTTCTGGGTAGTTTGACATGAAAAGGAAGAGCATATTGATGAGTGACCAAAATCAGGTCAGTGATGACTAAGATAGGAATTGTCTTCAAATAACCGGTCCTGGGCTGCACAGCTGCTGCAGCACAATGCTCAATCACTCAGCTGCACTCACTCCTGGGGTGCACCACGGACATGTGAAGCAGCACTTGGCATCCTAAGCGGCATTTGGGCTTTGCCTCAAAAGAGGCTAGAAACAGTGTCATCTGCAAGCACTTTCATTTGCTTGTAGAAGAGGAGATAGGATGGAAATGGGGCTGTAACTTCTGGCAAGAACAACCAGAGGGACAAAAGAATGCTCAATAGGAGAAACAGCAGATGGAAGGGAGGTCATTCTGTCTGAGTCTGTGAGGGGGCAAATACATGGTACTTCAAGGGCAGTGCAGCTCTTTGAGACTGTCATCACTTTGGGTCTATCACCCTGCCCAGGTCTCATACCAGCTACTCAGACAGGCGCCTGGTTGCACCAAAGCAAATACTGGCTAAGAATGAGAGAAGAACAGCACATCCCAGAAAAGGATGCATGTGACCATAAAGCTTTGGAGAAGACCTTTCATCTGAAAAAAGCCTTTGGAGAAAATCCCAAGAAGCCATCCAGACACACTCATCCCCAAAACACAACAAACTTGTGAGACACAGGAGTAAATGTCCCACTGAGACATCTTATGACTGGCCTATATTAATAGCAATTAATCTCTGGAGACCTGCAAGGTGTCTGGAGCCCTGTTAGAGGATGGGGAGACTCTTGAACAACTTCCAGGGTAATGAGATCCACTGAGAGTCAGGTTAGGGAAATGAAAAGGGGTGAGGTAAACCAACGGTTATCAGCTCTGACAAAAATTAGCTCTGCGCACCCTTGAGTGTTCACAAACAATTTCAACACTGTGCACGTCGTATTCCCTGCTGCATTTTCCTGGCTGGGTTTCCCTTACTTCCAAGCCTCTCAAGTTTGATGCAAGGGGGAGAGGAAGCTCTAGTGGCTATCATGACTTCCCCATCCAAAGCCAATGGTTAATTCAATACCCCTGTGCATCAGTAAAAGATAGATGCCGGCTTAGGCTGAAAGGGGAGTGGGTGAGAGATGGTCCTGGGCAATCCTAGACCTCTGCAGGACAGATGAGTTCATCCCTTTTGGTCACCCCCGGTTATTGTCAGCATGGGGAGCAGAGACTTTTGATCTGCTTTATGTATGAACTGTAAAATGAGGTGAATCACAGAAATGAGTGTGCGCTTGTTAAAACATCCACAGATAAGCACATGATTAGTTTTATGATTATAAAGTGGTGTGGCTGGGAATCACAGCCTTCCTCCGACTCAGAGGAAGGTGGTGGATTATTTGGAGCCAGTGTTTATCACCACCACCCAATGATGGGTCAAGGCTTAATCACTTCTGGCTGATTTGGCACTCCCACAATAGTCCCCATGGCTTATCACTGCGACGCGACTCCTTGGCAAAGTCAATGGCAGCGCTTGAACCTGGGGCTTTCTACATCAAGACTGCACAGCTCAGCCCCTTACAGCAAGTGGGTGTAAGCCAGCAGAAGGGCAGCATCTTTTGGCTGGGGGGACTCTGGCCCTTTGCTGAAGCTGGGTAACGAAGCCCATAGATGGGAAGGGCTTTGGCCAGGAGGCTCCTGCACAAAGGTCTCCCCACCCATGCCAGGGCATCCAGGCACTTCATTGTGCGATACTGTAAAGAAAAACCCTGGGGTTCAGCCCACCCCCTGGTCACACAGACGATAGCTGTTTACACTGGCTCCTTTGAAGGAATTCAGGATTTCAGCCCTGTGCTATATTTAGGCTGTGAAACTACTGATATTTTTTTGGTTGTTGGCCTTTGACACACAAGTGTATTTTCTGAGAGGAAAAATTTCGAGTCTCTACTAAGTGGTGGGAAAATACAACCCCCAGAAATGTTAAATTTTCTAAAACTGGAGCCAGGAGTTAGGAACTGACAAGAGGAGTTTACATTATAAATACAGTCTGTCAGCAGAGCCAAATGTTTAAGACAACGCTACATTGGGGACTCTTCGTCTGGGTTAGCAGGACTCAGCTGGCTCCTGACACTTAGGATGTCCTGAATATTTACATTACAGCTTTTACCATAAGAGGAAGAAGAGCTGTTAAGAGCTGATTATCTTGGGACAAAGAGGAAAGAGGTTGAAAATGGGACACAGTCCTTCACTGAAACATATTGTCTGGAAAGCAACATCTGGCATTTAGAAAAAGAAGGAAAAAAAAAGTTCCACTTCCAGATTCCTGGTCTGAGTGTGTTACAGGAATGGGATCCAAGGGGAAAAGATTTCTGTGAAAACTGCTTGAATGAAAGAATCCCTTTGTAGAAGGTTATGACTGATAAATTATGGGAATGTTTGTGATATGATATAATAGTGGCAATTAAGAGACATTTCAGATGATGAATGCCTGAGAATATGCAACGCAGTGAACTTCCCAGAACCTCTCTTTTCTAAGATGAACAGTGACTCTGTTCTCACTTTAATTAGAAATTATCCAACCCCTGTGCCACTTACTACCCTTCCTTCTCTCCTACCTCCTCATCATGGTGGCTGCTCTGATATAATTTGTCTGTCTCAAGCCATTCCTCATTTGCAGTCTGGTTTTACAAAACCCCTGATTGATCACCTGCGGTTTTGCAAAGCCCAGCTCATCCACTAGCCCCACCGACACTCAGAGTTGTTGTCTCAGCTGTGGCTACATACATAAGTGCCTGCCTTACTCTAGGCTCCTGTGGCTGTGGGGCTCTAAAGAGTACTAAAAAAACATTAAAAAAAAAACAAACCAAAGAAAACCAAAAAACCCAACCAGAAAAAAAGAAGCAGCAGAGGTCAACCTAAGTACAGCGACTTACAGTAACACAAAAATACACTCCCATCAGACAGGTCTCTCTTCCTCATTAGTTGCCCCTGTACCAGCATGGAGGTGACCATACAACCATGTTAAGCCCCTAAGCACATGTGTGTTAGGATTGGGCCCCATGGGATGGGAGCACAGTGGGTTTGCAATGACTGTAAAACCCACATTCCTGCCCTCCCGGAGCTTTTCAAGAGGCCCTTGAGTCCCAGGGGTCGTCGTTGGCTCTGGTGGCACAGTGACCAGTGAAGTTGGCAACTAATTGCAGGCAACGTGGTTTGCAAGTTATGCAGTGCTGCAGACACGGGGTGACTCCTGCCAGGCGTTGGGCTGGACAGACACTAATCCCTCTTTGGGGTGCCAGATGGAAGTTCACAGCACAGAGGAATTTGACCTTGGATAACTTTTCCTATTTGAGACTTAGCACTGGCTGTCATGTGGATCTCTTCTCTGGGCGCAGGGGGTAGGACTGCTCTGAAATTATGCTGTCAGCTGCTTTGGAGTCCTCACTGGACTCACATGGTTAAAAAAATCTCACCTCCCAAACTGAAAGGAGAAGAAGGTAAAAAGGCAGGGTTTGAAATCCCATGACAATTTCCCTCAAGCTTGGCCCCATAAGCTTCCAGTTTAGAAAAACAACATCCCTGCTCTGCTGTGAACACATGTGGTGCACAGGAGATTTAAATTAAGAGTGCTATAGACAAATCAAAATGAGCAGACACTAGAAATGGCTCTTTATATTTAAACTTCAAAAGTAATTCATGTGCAAGTGTTGGTAAAAGGCTTGCTGTAGCCACTTGCCAGGTGTCAAAGGTGTGCAGGGTTAATATCCTTCTCAATACAGCCTCGGAGGGACAGAGGGAAGGAAGCAGAGGCAGAACATACCCCCAACTTCAATGAGACTTGGATGACATTCAAAGCCTTTGTTCTGGTTTTTTTTTTTTTTTTTTGCTGTCACATGAGAGTCTTCTTTAAGTGCATAATTTGGGCTTATTTTTCCCCCAAGTTCCCATGCCCAAGAGCAACTGTTCTTGAAAGAGTTTCTGCAAGAGGGCAGATGATTCATGGCAGCATCTTGGATGCAGCCACAAACACAGTGAGGGCAGGATGGCATTGGTGGCACTAGTCAGCTCCACCTTTGCTCCAGGAGAACATCCGACAAAACAGCATCCATTGCACCAAGCCTTTGGTGGAGGGAGCAACAGAGGCACATTACAAGCAGAGAAGGAAAAAGCAGTTTTTTCCCATGATCATCTTATTTTACACAAGACAAGAAACACATGGAAGTTGGATGGGAGTGGACCTGTTCTGGGGCTACTCTGAACCATATATTCAGGATGGATTTCTCTTTGAGGAAGAAAGGGTTGAATCAAACAAAAATTCTTCAGGCAAAACTCCCTGCTGGTTTCAATTACTTCAGAGGATTGAATTGTTCACAAATGTCTCTCTTGAGGCGGCAAAGCTCTTTACCAAAAGCAGGTTCCTGGGGGCCTTTCCCATTACAGAGCATGTTGTAACAGCTGAAGTTAGATGACTTCTGCTGCAAGGTTGCTGGACACTCTGTCCTGATGGCTGCCTACCTTCCCAGGGGCTTCCAGCATTTGCCATGTTAGGACCCAGGCCTTGGATAACATCTATTTAGTCACAACAACATGACTAAGTCTGTCATAGAACACCCTTGTGTATTAAACACCTTGTGTTTTGGGACCTAGTTGGGTTTTGCAGTCTTAGCTTTTTCTAGTTTCAGTACAAAGGGATGGGCATCTCCAGAGAGTGACTTGTACCAAGACAGCCACCACGGAAAGAACCAGCATAGAAGAAATGCCTAATTTTTAATACTAAGGTACAGGAGATGCATCCCTTCTCAAGTTTCAAGACACTGAGCAGAAAATTGGTAAGCCTAGGAAGAAGCAGTTCAGACCTTGCTTTTGCAAACCCAGAGGATCAAAAAGTACTTCCCTTGCCTTGCTGGTAGGTGCATTTCAGTTATAAGGAGGGTGAGCTGCTAGGGATCATCTCAGTTGAGCTGTTTGTTATTCCTTGTGGAGAGCACAAGTTTTCATCCCTTGCAGCCAAAAGCAAAGACAGGGACAGGAACGCCCAAACCATTGGTGGTGGACTTCAAGAGAGCTCAGATTTGGAACAGGTTCAAAGACCGTGCTGGAAGCCATTCAGCATCACTTGTGTCTGCTCCTTGGGTGGTGGCCTACATAAACTGCTTTGGCAATCCTAACCCATTTATTAGTGGGCTAGAATTAACACCATGAAAGACTTTGCCCATCTACGTAACTGGGGCAGCCAGGCTTCTTTCCCATGAATGGACTGGTACTGGAGACTGAATGTTTCTCACAGGGAGGCAGGCTGGAAAAATCCACACAGGAGCAAATCAACACCAAGTATGCCTCATCTTTTAAGGGGCTGCTGTGTTTCTGGAATGAAAAAAAAGGTCAGTCCTGAGACTTGACCACTCAGTGTTCTCCTCCTATCTCTAAAACTTCATGTAAAGACAGATGAGAGGGTCAATGTGGGTTTAAAGACTGCCTCATTTTTGAGCAGAACTTGACAATTTGCTACAGCACATGGAAAGCACTACAGTGTTGTGTTCACAAGTAAATAGTGAGCACAAGCCCACAGCCTGGTGCAGCCCCACATCAGCTTTAACAGGCTCCATCCACAGCAACCCCCAAGGTGATTTAATGGTCCAGGTTCAACTATTGCCCAACAAACCTCCAGTGCCTGTCCCTGCTCTCCTGGAGACCCCTGCACCTCTTTGCCCTGACCCACAGCTGCCTCAGCACAGTGGAAGGAGACATGAGAACCCATAAGCTCCTGAGGGGAGTAGCTTTTTGTGGCTGTCTGGGAAGTAAAAGGGTTATTGACACAAACTTCCCAGGTGCATAGGCCCTTTGTGCTCCTCTAGTGAGCTCCACCATGACATTTTAACCTGAATCCTCAGTCCTGGGCAAGACACCACAAGTAGCCAAGTAGCCCTCCAGTTTGATCTGAGCATGGCTGCTATTGCCTTCTTGCCCAAAGTGGTGTGGGATGGACACCAGCCCTGGGCAGCCTGGTTTGGCATGTCCCAGGGTGGGGATAAGCACTCGTGTCTAGCTAGATATTTTGCATTGTTAACATTTTGATCTCCTCCTCTTCTCGGCCATCAGCGTTCTGTGGGGCTACGGTGGGGCTGATGGTAGTGACATGGAATTGCCACAGCCCTTCACAGCTCTAGAAAGGCAGGGGAAGTCTGTATCAAATGCTGAGAGCAATTTTACAGCATGTCGTAAAAATACCTGGGGATGGGAACTTACTGAGCTCTTGTGCTTTCTCTGTAGAAGCCTCGAGCAGAAATGGCTTGGGGTTCCTCCCAAAAGGAGGAATTCCCAACAGGCTGATGTCTTTTTTTTCCCTATCTGTTTGGATATGTTTTCCGGCAAAGATGCATTTTTAATGTTTGCGTTTTCTCCCCCCCGCGCCGNAGGCTTTTTTCTTCTTTTGTTGTGATTTGTGTTGCTTGCTGTTGGTATTTTTTTTTTTTATTATTATTATTTTTTTTTAAAGGGAAGTAGTTCAAGTCTCATAAATGCTTAAATATGTAGCAATAAAGTTTGAGAAGCCTTCAGGGCAGCTTCACAGCCTGCGGACTAGATCAGCAAAGAGTGCCAGGGAAAAAAGTTATAGTTGCCTTCCACTAAAAGTGAGAATTTTTCAGGCTGCAAGCTCGGAGGGGTCTCAGCCTGTTACGATACCCCACAGAATAGCTTTAAGAGGCCTGGAGCATCCTGAAAACCAGCTGTACCAGGACATCACAGTGCGCCAAGGACAGAGCAGCCACCAGAGAAGAGCCCTGCAAGCATAGCTCTGTGAATGGCACCAGTGCCCATATCACTGTTGTCCTTCTGACTAGAAAATCAACAACCCCACTGAAAAAACAGAAGAGAAAGGATCTGGGTTTGCTGACTTCAAGGGAGCCAGAAACTGTTCAGCTACGACTTGAGACCTGAATAAGATCCCACGCTCTTTCCTTTATCTAATTAAAGTGAATTTTTCTGGCTCTTTTCTTCTGCTCACCCAACACTCCCACACACCTAATCCCCCATTTCCTCAGCCTTCACCGTGCTGGAGCTGACTAGATTAATGGGAAATGCTAATACATCAGGCCTGAAAGGAAAGCAAAGAGCTGGTTGTGTTTGAATTCCACATTAATCTACTTGGTGATGAAGCTATAAATCAAAACCTGGAAGTTTTACCAATCTGAAATGATGTGTTTAATGTTTCAGCCCTTTCCTTCCTCCCTCTTGCCCGATGTTGATTTGCACAGCCTTTTACAGCAGCAGGGCAGGCTTGCAAAATGCTACTTTTGCTCCTGAATCCCTAATTGTGCTTAGACATAATAAGATGTCTTTGAGGCAAGCAAGGTGAGGAATGATGCTGGAACGAGAATGGATTTCCCAAATGGTTCCTTTATGAGGGGGAAACCCACATTCCTGATAGGGTACATGGGGTTGTGGGGATGTCTCAGAGCCCACTGCAAGGTGGGTAACAGACTGTCCCTTTAGTGATGCAATTCCCAGGAAAGTGTTAGCAAACCCCCAAGCAAATGGAGGAGAAGCCTCAATGCCCTTCAGCTCAACTCCACAACACCCATGGCTGCTGGGTGAAAACTCATTAGCACCCAGTAGCCAGCATGTGGGAAACACAACTGAGGTGCATTCTCCCCAGAGAAAACAGAATTGCAGGATCTGGAAATTAATGGGAATGAAGTAGCTGAACATCAGACACAAGGAGGATGTGGGTTAAGGGCTCACCATGGCCAAGTACATCTGTGTGTATATAGATGTAAAAGCAGCTTTTGGTGTGCAATACCAGCCAGCTCTGCCCCAAGAGGAGAGACATGGAGCTAAATCACTGCAAAAGCACCCTCAATACTATGGGGCCAGGAGCCATGGGTGATTTTTACAGATGGAAACCAGTTAGTGAGATAGAATCTGCAACTTGATTTTGCCTTGCAGGAGCTGAGCATTTCCACAACAGCAGCAACCTCCCTTCCAGGGCTCAGGGTGCCCAAAGCCCCCAGATATCTTTCCCCCATATCGGGACCTTGGCTCATGCATTTGTTCCTTGCTTTGCTCCTTGGGCCTTTATTCTTCTGCCAGTGTAGGATCATAGAATTGCCTAGGTTGGAAGGGATCTTTCAGATGATCTAGTTCAACCATCAACCTAGCGTTGACAAAAACCATCACTAAACCCTTTCTCTAAGCACTATGTCTACCTGTCTTTTACACACCTCCAGGCTCTTTTCTCTTCCTCATTCTAGGTTAACATCCGGCTCCTGAATATTGTAGCCCTCCTCCTTCCTTAATCCCATTACCTATAACTGGAGATATGGGGAGCAACGAGGTATCGAAGACAATTCTGTGCTTGTGTCTATAGCCTGAAGTGAGTGATTTCATCCATCTCTGTCTTGATTTTTACAGCAGTAAAATAGGCATGATGTTATTTTACCACCTTTCTGAGTACTTGGTAGATAAGAAGCAGTGTGTAAAAGGTATACAGCACTACTGTGTACAGTGAGCGAGGAATTAAATGCCTGTGATTAGTATTACAGCTCCTTGAGAGACTGCTCTGTGTCCAGCAGTCTGCCTCTGACTTGGTAGGAGCAGTTGGTGGGATTTTAAACAGACAGACACATAAACACATTTTTACTAAAGATGTAGGTTCTGGCCTGCCTAATGTTCTTTGACATTGCACAGACATAGCTAGGAAACTAAAACATTTGTTGATGGATTTGAAGATTAAATAAATAGTGAAATATCTTCAGAATGTTGAGATGCAGAATTGACGGTCTGCCCCATAATAAACCAGCCCTCCCCCAGCACCTCTTGAAATATGAGTATTTCCGCAAAAGCAGGCACTGTGTAAGTTCACAGGGCCATTTTTTTTAGTAGGTCACAGCAGTCAGACATCTTCTGGGCATTGATAAAAATATACTTGACAGCTCTATGGCCTCTCTCACAACTGACTAAAAGTCTCGACTGGAAGTTTATAATTTCCTAATCTCCCTTTTCAAATGTGTTTCAATCACACAGTTAGAAAACCACATGATGGATCACAAAACATAATTAAAATATAGCAATGGTCATCACAATTAAAACATAGAAACTAGTGAATATTAGTCCCACTAAAAACAGAGCAGGGCAAGTGGTTTGTTCAAACTGCAGATAAATGTATCCCTGGGAATCACAGTGAACTTGCTGGAGGATTCACTTGCCAAGAATAGAAATGCAATCTAACACAAATGATCATAGAATCATAGAATGGTTAGAATTGGAAGGGACCTTATAGATCATCGAGTTCCAACCACCCTGCCATGGGCAGGGACACGTCCCACCACACCAGGTTGCTCAAAGCCCCATCCAGCCTGGCCTTGAACACCTCCAGGGATGGGGCATCCACAGCTTCTCCGGGCAACCTGTGCCAGTGTCTCACCACCCTCACATCTTTCTGATATCTAATCTAAATCTCCCCCCTTCCAATTTAAAACCATTACCCCTTGTCCTATCACCACACTTCCTGACAAAGAGTCCCTCTCCAGCTCTCCTGTAGGCTCCCTTCAGATCCTGGAAGGCTGCTAGAAGGTCTCCCTGGAGCCTTCTCTTCTCCAGGCTGAACAGCCCCAGCTCCCTCAGCCTGATAGTACCTTGCTTTAGGATACCAAAAGCTTCTAGTTCTTGGATGTCATTAGTACCACAACATCACTTAAAGACAATGAGAAATGGAGTCACTTGACATCTCTGAAAGTCAAATCCAGTTTGGAGACCAAGAATGAAGGAAAAAATTCTGGTGGTTTTAACCTGTGTTATAACAACTACTGCTCACAGTGCAACCTGAGCAAGTCTAGACTTATCATTGCTGTGTTAGTTTGGATGTGAAAACTGAAATATCAAGCAGGATGGGATCCTGACCACCATCACTCCAAAACTACTATTCCATATACCTCTGCTAATTCATTGCCCCTGATTTCCCAAAAGTCTAAAAAGCGAAGTCTCACTTCTCAGAAATAAGGGGAATTACACTGATTATGTTGATGCCTGGAGCTCCTTTTCTTTTCAGGAACCCATTTCCTGTTGCATGGGCAGTAAATCTAGACCATGTCCTCTGTACAGTATTAGCGTTGTTTTTTTTTATATTTTGTAGGTGAGACAGTAGAAGGTAATTACCAAACCCATAGACGTTTTTCAGGGTTTGTGTGATGAAGACAACAGTCTAGGGAAAGGAATACCAAAAAATTCTCCTGATGTCATACCTCAGGAGCCATGTTCTTTGGTGGTGCAAAGGAGGACCTGAGTCCTCACCCACTGATGTGTACAAAGTAGTGTGGGTCCTGCTCAGCCAGGAACCTGGATGTTTGGTGCACTGCTGTGGTACCCCCAAGTCAGCCTCAGCAAAGGTGAATCAGAAAATCATGGAATCATAACATCATAGAACGGTAGAATTATTTTGGTTGGAAGAGGCCTTTAAGATCATCAAGTCCAGCTGTTAACCCAGTACTGCCAAGTTACCACTAAATCATCTCTCTCGGTGCTACGTTTACCCATTTTTTAAATACTTCCAGGGATGGCAGCTCCACTACTTCCCTGGGCAGCCTGTTTCAATGCTTGACAACCCCTTCAATGAAGAAACTTTTCCTAATAAACCTCCCCTGGTTCAACCTGAGGCCATTTGCTCTTATCTCGTGTTACTTGGGAGAAGAGACCAACTCCCACCTCGCTACAGCCTTCTTTCAGGTAGTTGTAGAGAGTGCGAAGGTCTCCCCTTGGCATCTTTTTCTCCAGACTAAATAACCCCAGCTGCCTCAGCTGCTCCTCATAAGACTTGTGCTCCAGACCCCTCACCAATTTTGCTGCCCTTCTCTGGACGCGCCCCAGCACCTCAATGTCTTTCTTGTAGTAGAGGGTCCCAAAACTGGACACAGTGCTTGAGGCAGGGCCTCACCAGTTCTGAAAAAATCACTTCCTAAGTCCTGCTGGCCACACTGTTTATAATACATGCTGGGATGCTGCTGGCCTTCTTGACCACCCAGGCACATTGCTGGCTCATATTCAGCCACCTGTTGACCAAAATCTGCCAGGTTCCTTTTCCACTGGAGAGCTTTCCAGCTGCTTTTCCCCAGGCCTGTATTGCTGCATGGGGTTGGTGTGACCCAAGTGCAGGATCTAGCACTTGGCCTTGCTGAACGTCATCCCACTGGCCTTGACTAGTTGATCCCACCTATAGAGACAGATCCCTCTGTAGAACCATCCCATCCTCAAGCAGATCAACGCTCTTGCTTAGCTTGGTGTCATCTGCAAACTTACTGAAGGTGCACTTGATACCTTCATTGAGGTAATTGATAAAGGTGTTAAAGAGCACTGGCCCCAGTACTGAGC